>JACEEZ010025617.1:387033-389533 GCA_016584305.1 Chionoecetes opilio | reverse complement strand
ACCTAATACTAACACTAACCTAACCTAACCTAACACTAAACCTCTAACCTAACCTAACCTAACCTAACCTAGCCTTACCTAATACCAACACTAATTTAAACCTAACCTAACCTAACCTAACCATCTAATTAAAACACTAAATCTGAACCTATACTAACACAGAAGCACACAAATATATCATGAACAATTTACCAAAACAAAATTAAAACCTACACTAACACACAGGTACACAAACCATGAACAAAATAATACCAACACTAAATTTAACCCTATCCTAACACATAGGTACAAATCACAGGTGGTCAGGTGGTGATAGTACAGGTGGTGGTGACCCCGTTTGACCTCCACAGATGGCGGCGACACTAGTGATGATGACACAGGTGGCGTGACCTAATTGTAGTGTATGTATTGCCCACATGTATATATTATAGATTTAATTTGCTTTAGCACTTCAGTTCATTTCCTCATGTATGTATATTATGTTTTGTTGTTTTCATTTTGCTGTATGGCTTCGGGTGAAAATACAATTACTATTATTATTATTATTAGCCTTGAAGGGGGCGTCACTAGCTAATGAGATGCCTTAACCCCTACAGGTGACACAACAGGTGGTGAAGAGGGGTGAAGGGGTGGTAAGGGGGTGAAGGAAAGGGGGTAGGGAAGGGGGAGGGGAGGGGGTGTAGCCAGGTTTTTTTTTTTTTTTTTTTATTTACTTGTTTACGTTGGAGCCTATAGCGCCTATAGGCTATTTTTATGGCTATTTTTAACTAGGTGGTGAAGGAATGGGGTGTGAGGGTGGGGGAGGAGGGGAGGATGTGAGGGTGTGTGTGGGGGGTGAGGGGGTGAAGGAAGGAGGGGTGTGTGTGGGGGGATGGGGGGTGAGGGAGGGGGTGTAGAGTGAAGGAAGAGGGTATAGGAGGGGTGTTTGAGGGAGGGGGTGTAGGAAGGGGGGTTGGAGGGGGTGAAGGAAGGAAGGGGGTGTGGGGATGAAGGGTGGGGGGTGAGGGAAGGGGGTGAGGGAGAAGGGGGTGAGACGTAACCAGGTGTGAGGGGACTGTGATGCAAGCGACAGGTAGAAAATGAAGATGGAATGAACGCAGATGGTGTAGGAAGAAGAGGAGGGGAGAGAGGGAGAAAGGATGAAGGAAACGAAGGCGAGACAGATGGTGGTGATGGTGGACTTTTTCCCATCATAGGTTATATAAAGGGCATGAAATTTCTGCATGGTAGTACAAATCTCTCTCTCTCTCTCTCTCTCTACAGTTAAGGTAAAGGGTGTACTGCGGGCCTCCTCCTCCTCCTCCTCCTCCTCCCTCTCATTGCATCACCATCACCATCACCACCACCACCACTATACTACCACCATCACCACCACCACCACTGTATTTGCCTGACATTTGCACCTACACCCTCTCCCCTCTCTCCCTTCTCCTTCCTTCTCTCTCCTCTCACTGATGCTATGCTAAATATGACCTAAACATCGATACAACACACACACACACGCACACACACACACACACACACACACACACACACACACACACACACACACACACACTGCACGAAGCAAGACCGATTGATAAAAATATGAAGACACGAAAGAGAAAGAAAAGATTAATATATACACGTAGTAAAAAATAATTATTCTAAAGCAACATAAACAACGTCCATTCTATTATTTACATCGACAAGACAAAAAAACATTGGGAGTGAGAAGATATAATAAGAAAAAAAGTAGTGTGTTACTTATCTCTCTCTCTCTTGTGTGTGTGTGTGTGTGTGTGTGTGTCCAGAGAAAAAGAGAAAGGGAAGAAACGACGTGCATAGCATACTTAATACACCGACACACATGACATAACATAACATAGGCGAGCCAGACACAGAGGCGGGTCATGCTGTCAACACGCGACGCCTTTGCTGAAAACCTCCTGACACCGCTAAACTTGGCTGAAAAACCTCCTGACACCGCTGAACTTGGCTGAAATACCTCCTGACGAAAAGCTAAACTTGGCTGAAAAACCTCCTGACGGCGCACTAAACTCGGCTGAAAAACCTCCTGACACACGCTAAACTTGGCTGAAAAACCTCCTGACACGCTAAACTTGGCTGAAAAACCTCCTGACACACGGCTAAGCTTGGGTGAAAAACCTCCTGACACCGCTAAACTTGGCTGAAAAACCTCCTGACACCGCTGAACTTGGCTGAAAAACCTCCTGACACACGGCTAAACTTGGCTGAAAAACCTCCTGACACCAATAAACTTGGCTGAAAAACCTCCTGACATCACTAAACTTGGCTGAAAAACTTCCTGACACACGGCTAAACTTGGCTGAAATACCTCCTGACACACGGCTAAACTTGGCTGAAAAACCTCCTGACACACGGCTAAACTTGGCTGAAAAACCTCCTGACACACGGCTAAACTTGGCTGAAAAACCTCCTGACACACGGCTAAACTTGGCTGAAAAACCTCCTGACACACGGCTAAACTTGGCTGAAA
>JACEEZ010025617.1:379533-382033 GCA_016584305.1 Chionoecetes opilio | reverse complement strand
TCTGTCTATCTGTCTATCTATCTAACTATTTATCTATCAAGCTGCGTGTGTGTGGTGTGTGTTTTGGGGTGTTTTGTGTGTGTGTGTGTGTGTGTGTGTGGTTTGTGTGTGTGGTTTGTGTGTGTCTGTGTTTTGTGTGTGTGTGTGTGTGTGGGGTTTGTGTGTTTACCGAAGAATAGGGCTTTTTAGTTTGGGTAATGTGGGCACCCCCTTCCCTATCCCCCCCAATTACCTTTTGATTCACCCGCCCCGCCTGCCTTCTCCACCTCCATGCCCTAAACCTACCCTTAACCTTCCCTTCAGCCCTTTAAATATGACCTTCCTTTATATACCGTACTCCCACCTAGTCTTTTTTTTTGTGTACTCCCCACCTTTTTTTTTTTTACTTTATTGTTGAATTATGAAAGCTTTACAGTCAGGAGCTTCACTGGACTACTCTCTCTCTCTCTCTCTCTCTCTCTCCCCTTCTCTCTCTCTCTCTCTCTCTCTCTCTTATACTTTATTGTTAAATTTATGATAAAGTTTTACAATCAGGAGCTGGACTATCTCTCTCTCTCTCTCTCTCTCTCTCTCTCCTCTCCCCTCTCTCTCTCTCTCTCTCTCTCTCTCTCTTTTATACTTTATTGTTGAATTATGATAAGTTTAACAGTCAGGAGCTTCAGCTGGACAACTGAAAACTATCTTTGATTGTATAGGAATGTGTAGATTATTCCTAGTTTAAGATACATATATGTGTTACTATTCTAATGTATTATTTCTCTATTAAAAGCAATAATACATCAGGATCCTTTCTCTACTCTTATTTAATTCATATTCCTTCTCCTCTCTGACCTTTTTAAATTATTCACTTGCCTGTATACCGTCCTCCCACTTATTTTCTCTCCTTTCTCTCTTCTCTCTCTTCCTCTCTCTCTCTCTCTCTCTCTCTCTCTCTCTCTCTCTCTCTCTCTCTCTCTCTCTTCATTTACTAACCTCATAACCTAACCTTATATATAACCTTTATATATGGCTAATGCGGTTTGTTTACTTTTCTCTCATTGGTTGATGATGGATGTTGTCATGATACGATACTTATCAACCTAGGTTTTTATTATAAGTTGTCGTACTGTACCTTATTATCAATTCATCTCTCCTTCACTTCTTAACCTCATCCACCTACACACGAAATCCTGCGGGGTGGACCACTTCTTTTACCACTCTCCCTTTACACCTTCCTACCCCCACTTTTCCCTCCTCTTCCAACTACTCCTTTATTTCCTCTTCAGTCCCAAAATTATAGGTTACTCTGCAGGAATTACTACTTCACTACTCAGACACACCTATACCACATTCTTTCCCAGTGGAATATACAAGAAAACCCGAGAAAAGAGAACAGGAGGTATAAATATAACGGGAGTGATAGAAACACAGGGCTAAAACGGGATAAAAACGTGTCTGGAACGGCATATGTACGTGGCTGGAAGATTGATTGATTTGATGCCAACAGAGGGGGAAAAAAAGTGGAAAACGGGATAAAAACGGGGCTAAAACGGAACAAAAACGTGGCTGGAACAGAAAAAAGTAGTAAAACGGGATAAAAACGTGGCTAAAACGGGACAAAAACGTGACTGGAAAAAAAACCCGGCTAAAACGGGAAGCAAACGTGGCTGGGACGGGTATTCTTCGCCCACTTTCACTTGTCGCGTCCTCTCATCTGACTGCTGTATGTAATGTGACGCGGTGTGGTGACGTGGTTATATGTTAAAAAAAATAGAAATATTGATTAAAAAATTGAAATCGGAGAAAAAGTAATTATTTCTCTAAATGACTACTTTTTCTCCGATTTCAATTTTTTGTATCAATGCCTATTTCATTTATTTTATATTCTATTAATTTGTATAAGTTTGGGAAATGGTGACTTTTACTTCTATTTCTGTGTTTTGAGTACTCGAACACTTAACAAATATTTAAAACAACGATAATAGAACACACACTCAAAAAACAATAAATTAAGAGAGAGAGAGAGAGAGAGAGAGAGAGAGAGAGAGAGAGAGAGAGAGAGAGAGAGAGAGAGAGAGAGAGAGAGAGCTGAGTGATAGTGATAAAGTGACTAGTATAAGGACCAGAGTAAGACTTTAAGATAGGGAGCATGAAGAATGTAACCTTTAGTCTGTAAGTTACTATGCTACAATGTAATGTTGAATGTAACTTCTCTGTAAACTGTTAATTTGTAGATAAAAAAAAGAGAGAGAGAGAGAGAGAGAGAGAGAGAGAGAGAGAGAGAGAGAGAGAGAGAGAGAGAGAGAGAGAGTGTTAAAACCATACAGCAGAAAGACAATACACACTGATGGTCAAGAAAACAGGGCTAAAACGGGATAAAAACGTGGCTGAAACGGGACAAAAACGTGGCTGGAACGGCATAAAAACGTGGCTGGAAGAGAAAAAAGTGGAAAACAGGATAAAGACGTGGCTAACACGGGACAAAAACGTGGCTGGAACAGAAAAAAGTATAGTGAAGTGC
>JACEEZ010025617.1:354533-369533 GCA_016584305.1 Chionoecetes opilio | reverse complement strand
AGCATATACCCCATATTTTTACCTTATTCATCATCTATCCTTTAAATCTTATCCTCAAATCACACTATAGGTAAAGGGACAACATTTAACATAACTTCACTATAGACTCAGTTTTGTTACACCTCCGTCACACTAGAGGCCAATGAGCCGGAATGCCGTCGAAATGAACATTCTTGGTATATACCTGGATATTCAAAGTGCATTCGAAGTGCATTCTAAAAATTCTGACTGCATTCCAAACATTCGGGCCTATTCTTGTGGCCGGCCCGAACATTTTGCTCATGCTCAAAACTTTCGAGGTGCATTCGAAGTACAGAAATATCGAACGAGGTAATTTTGAAAATTCTTCATTCTGGCTGGTTCTGCTTGATTCCTGCTGATTCCGAATAAGTGTGACGGGGGTATTAACGAGGTGAAAAATCCTGCCCTTGTTGCTTACTGACTGATATTTGATGCCAGGAGAAGGGAATACTACGCTGTTTCTTAATTTCAGTTGTATTCTATCATAGTTAACCCTATTATCAGGTAAACATAGGCATACATTTAAACATGAGACCTTAAGATAGAATGGAATTTTCGCTTCGTTAAAATAAATAGACTATACATGACTGTTACATTAAGTTTGCTAGTTTTCATTATTATCATTATTTTATATAGGAAAACTTACTTAGTATATTAGTTCATTTACTCATGTATGTATATTATGAAAATATTTTTTTACTGTATGCCTTAAAGTAAAATTAAATCATGATATTATATGAAAGAAAGTGTTGCGGTCTTGATAAAAAAAACATTCGCAAAATTACCCATAAGAAATTAAGAATACAATATCACTATAACCAGATCCGCAACACAACTAAACAACACCCAACAGTACACACAACGCTATTAATATCACTGCAACACAACTGTCTAGAAAAGTCTATTTTTTTTAACGAGCCAAAAATTCCGTTCTATCATAAGGTCTCATGCTTAAAATCATGCCTATGTTTACCTGATAATATGTTGAACTATGATAAAAAATACACCTGCAATTTAGAAGAAGCGTAGTATTCCCTTCTCCTGGCATCAAATATCAGTCAGTAAGCAGTAAGGGGGCAGGATTTTTCATCTCATTAAAAAAAAAAACTGAGTATACACATATACACACAACACAATACTCCTATAGACCTGCCCGTAGCATTTAAATAACACACCAGCACTCTTCTTGCAACACAACACACACACAAGCTAAGCATTACCGCAACCTGTCAACACAAAACACACGGCTTGCAACTCAAAAATCGCAAGTTCGCAACTCAATACACGCTGCCTAAGAAGAAACTCATGCCAGAAACACTACATAACGTAACACCATGAACCTGAAACAACAACAACACACTGCACCTATGAAAGCACAGCACCCTTTACCCGACCATACAGCAACACCACAACACCACACAACAATATAAAGGTTCTAACAACACAAACAACGATTTATAAGACTGCACAACATGTCAACAACGCAACACAAAGTTTCCAACAAGTGTTCGTAGTAAAACACAACCCGAAAAGCCACCACAACCAACTGCAACACTTAGAAACACTATTACCACCACTCTACACACACACTACACCACGCAATACATCACCATCACAACCAAAGCACAACACACAATTTGTAACACTGTACATACAAAACCACATATTTTTAAGCACTATAAAGGCATTGCACTGTACAACACACTATACTACAACCTGCAACACTCTGAAACACCATCACCAGCCCTCCACAACACACCACACAACACATCACTATCCCAACCAGCACAACAACACAATTTGAAACACTGTACATACGAAACCACATCTATTGCACTGCGCACTTATAAGAACATCAGAACATCAGAACATAAGGAAGCTACACGAGGTCGTTCAAGGAAATCCCACTCAACACCAGCAACACAAGAGAAAATAGAAGGAACAGCAATACAAAGCAACACACTGTGAGGTCTTGGCAGCATTGCGCAACACGACACCCGGAGACCCGCTGATCCAAGAAAAGGAAGGACCTAAAGCCTGCTCAAAGGGTGGCTCTTTGGCTGGCTTGTCTCCCACTTCAGACACACACCACACACACACACACACACACACACACACACACACACACACACACACACATCTTTTCTTAACTCGTCTTCCCCCTGATACTCCTAACTCACCTAACCTAATGGAGTTATATGACCAGAAATCAAATGCAAGATAGTTATTGACGTAAGTAAGTATTCATTATAAAACTATATAGAACTTCGAGTCACAAATTATGCAAACGATGAAAGTGTAGAGACAAGTTATTGGCGTAAATAAGGATTCTATTATAAAGCCCATTAAAGTTCCCATAAAATTCCATAAAATAATTCTATAATTCCATAAAATTTCCCATGTCTTGAGAATTGGAAAATACTGCATATAATAATAATAAATAATAAAAAAGAGTGTTATATATATAAAGCACTCCTTTCCCATGTCTTGAGAATTGGAAAATACTGCATATAATAATAATAAATAATAAAAAAGAGTGTTATATATATAAAGCACTCCTTTCCCATGTCTTGAGAATTGGAAAAAGACTGCATATAATAATAATAAATAATAAAAAAGAGTGTTATATATATAAAGCACTCCTTTCCCATGTCTTGAGAATTGGAAAATACTGCATATAATAATAATAAATAATAAAAAAGAGTGTTATATATATAAAGCACTCCTTTCCCATGTCTTGAGAATTGGAAAATACTGCATATAATAATAATAAATAATAAAAAAGAGTGTTATATATATAAAGCCTCCTTTCCCATGTCTTGAGAATGGAAATACTGCATATATAATAATAAATAATAAAAAAGAGTGTTATATATATAAAGCACTCCTTTCCATGTCTTGAGAATTGAAAATACTGCATATAATAATAATAAATAATAAAAAAGAGTGTTATATATATAAAGCACTCCTTTCCCATGTCTGAGAATGGGGAAATACTGCATATTAATAATAATAAATAATAAAAAAGAGTGTTATATATATAAAGCACTCCTTTCCCATGTCTTGAGAATTGGAAAATACTGCATATAATAATAATAAATAATAAAAAAGAGTGTTATATATATAAAGCACTCCTTTCCCATGTCTTGAGAATTGGAAAAATCTGCATATAATAATAATAAATAATAAAAAAGAGTGTTATATATATAAAGCACTCCTTTCCCATGTCTTGAGAATTGGAAAATACTGCATATAATAATAATAAATAATAAAAAAGAGTGTTATATATATAAAGCACTCCTTTCCCATGTCTTGAGAATTGGAAAATACTGCATATAATAATAATAAATAATAAAAAAGAGTGTTATATATATAAAGCACTCCTTTCCCATGTCTTGAGAATGGGGAAATACTGCATATAATAATAATAAATAATAAAAAAGAGTGTTATATATATAAAGCACTCCTTTCCCATGTCTTGAGAATTGGAAAATACTGCATATAATAATAATAAATAATAAAAAAGAGTGTTATATATATAAAGCACTCCTTTCCCATGTCTTGAGAATTGGAAAATACTGCATATAATAATAATAAATAATAAAAAAGAGTGTTATATATATAAAGCACTCCTTTCCCATGTCTTGAGAATGGGGAAATAGCTACTGAATATATCTGTAAAAAGAGACATTTATTTCGCCGCCTGCTACTTCTAACCTAATTCTGTTATATTGCCAGGAAATGAAAGGCAAGACTGTTATTAGCCTCTGTAAGTATTCTATTATAAAACACTCCTTTCTCATGTATTCAGAATCGAAAAAATACTTCCTATATCTCCTTTCCCATGTATTGAGATTGGAAAAAATACTTATTATATTTTTTTTTTAAGTATTTTTTATATAAAACACTATTTTCCCATGTATTGTGACTGCGAAAATACTTCATATATTTATAAAAAGAGATATTTTTTCGCCTCCTGCTACTCGTAACCTAATTCCGTTATAGCATATTACCAGAACATCAAATGATACAAACAATATTCAAAACAAAATATTCCTTCGATTCACAAATTATATGTATTGAGACTGGGAAAATACTTGATATATTTATAAAAAAAAAAAAAAAAAGATAAAAAAAAAGACATTCCGTGGTCACGATGACTCGGTGTGTTGGGTTTACGACAAATTCTTATGGCAAAAAATACTAAGCAGGATTTTGCCTAGTTTTTTTCACAGCTGTTGGTCATTGTAGCGGCTGTCCTTGCATGCTTTAAGGGCTCTAACGCAGTCCCTGAATCTTAACTTAAGGGCCTTGAAGCTATGGCCCCTGAATTCACGCGGATAGACAGATGGACGGACGGACGGATAGACGGATAGACGGACAAAACGGACGGACACACACACACACACACACTCACCAGAACAAAGTGCGAACACGTAATTTTTCGGTCCTCTTATCCTTTTTCACACTCACCCATTCACACACTCACACACACAGACACACACACACACACGTCAAAATAAAAGATGACCTATATTCGGCGTTGGTGATAAATTCCCTCAGTGTGCCGCGGCCCCAGGTCACGTCTGCCCCGGGAGTGAAACAGCGGCAAGTCCTCTACACCCCTGGCTCACGTCTCCCTACATGACCACTGCAGAAATTACGGCTATTGATTTTTCCCATTAGCATTATGTTTGAGGGCTGCAGGTTGGAGTGGCTGGCGGAAGGGTACGAGTTGAGGTGTCTCCCGCCCATCACGCCGCCCTCGCTAGCCTATGGGCGGCGCGGGCATGATAGAGACCTCCCTGGTGCCTCCGTCAGTAGTCACAACCTAAGGTACTCACACAGAGGCCCCACGGCACGATAAAGGGAGAAATACTAACCTCTAGCTCGTTCCGCGTCCGCCCTGACTCGCACTCCACAACACAACCGCTCTGGCCTCTCCCGTGACGTCACCAACATGGCGGCACCACTATTGATCAGCGCAACGGCAAATAAGTACCGCTACTCCTAGCCAAAAACACGGACGGAGCTCACCACACGGGAATATAAGCCCTTAACCTTCCTGACCTGACCTAACCTTCGCTAATCAGGTCACTAAGAGGCTGACCTGTAGCAGACGGGAAGGTCAGTGTGGCTCTCGAGGTCTTGACCGTCTCGTCCCGGCTGGAAATTTGGCAGTCAAGGGCGGGATATATTTTCCATTGGTCACCACCACGACAGAGAGAGTGAGTCTAGTGGTGTCTATTGATTCATTCAGACCCGTGGGTGGCGGCGAGGCGCGAGGACGCGGCCTCTGCGGGGCATCGGCGGGAAAGTTACCTGTAGCGCGGTGGGCCTGCTGGCTAGAGGTCCGGAGCTTCGACGACACAGACAATAACAAGCGAGTCTGCGCATTGCCAGGCGGAGAGAGGGCCAACTGTGCCCACTATAGTAGACGTGTAGGGGAGCCAGCGTACTTAGGGGGAAGGTGTGTGTGTGTGTGTGTGTGTGTGTGTGTGTGTGTGTGTGTGTGTGTGTGTGTGTGTGTGTGTGTGTGTGTGTGTAATCATCTAGTTGTATTTTATAGGGCCTGAGCTACATTGACAAGGCCCCGTTTCATAAGAACATAAGAAAATAAGGAAGCTACAAGAGGTCTCCATAGCTACATTCTTGATTTGCTTCCTTAGTGTATGTGTATGTGTGTGTGTGTGTGTGTGTGTGTGTGTGTGTGTGTGTGTGTGTGTGGATAAGATGCCTGTCAGCCTGTCAGTCGGTCTGTCAAGTGAGTGACAAGGGAGGCAAAGGTCGCATCTAATATCCTTCATTAGTTAACACGTAATCTAACCTTCCCTGTCTCTCCCTGTCAATAATAACTGTCTCTGTCTATAATAACTGTCTCTGTCTACCTGTCTCCCTGTGGCTCCTCTCTATCTACCTCTACCTCTACCTCTACTTCCTCCTCTATCTCTCCTGCCTTCCTCCTCTACCCCTCCTCCCTCCTCCTCTCCCCCTCCTCCATACCTCCTCTACCTCTCCCCCCTCCTCCTCTCCCCCTCCTCCATACCTCCTCTACCTCTCCTCCCTCCTCCTCTCCCCCTCCTCCATACCTCCTCTACCTCTCCCCCCTCCTCCTCTCCCCCTCCTCCATACCTCCTCTACCTCTCCTCCCTCCTCCTCTCCCCCTCCACTCCCTACCTCCTCTCCCTCCTCCTCCTCCTCCTCTACCTCCCTCCTCCTCCTCCTCACTCTCCTCCTCCACTCCTCCTCTACCCCCTCCCTCTCCTCTCTCCCTCCTCCATACCTCCTCTCCCTACCTCTCCTGCCTCCTCTATCTCTCCTGCCTTCTTCCTCTACCTCCTCTTCCTCTCTTCCTACCTCATCTACCTCCTCTACCTCTCCTGCCTTCCTCCTCTACCTCAACTATACCTGTTCCTACCTCTCTATCTTTCCTACCTACCTCCTCTTCCTCTCTGCCTACCTCCTCTACCTCTCCTCCTCTACGATCCTATGTACTACTCAGCCCACATTCCGTACCCAGTCCCTTTAATAGCGTCCCTGCATTCGGTCAGCGGTTCGAGCCCACCAAGTTCGTCCTGGCGTGGTGGCGCTTTGTATAGTCAATAACCTTGTAGTTGGTACTTAATGCAAAGTGTCAAAGTATTTATCATAGTACTTTATCTTAGTGCCCTTTAAATCAGAATATAGAGGCTGTCACTGGTTTAATGCATGACATAGTTATGTGTGGGAGGGGGAGGAAGGGACACACAAAACACAACGATCAAAAGCTGACATCAACATACAATACCGCGTGTCAACAATGGGACAGGACACCACAACACACACAACACACACACACACAAAACACACACACACACACACACACACACACACACACACACACACACACACACACACACACACACACACACACACACCTGGAGAGATATTCAGGCTATTCATGAAATCTCTCTCTCTCTCTCTCTCTCTCTCTCTCTCTCTCTCTCCTCTCTTCTCTCTCCTCTCTCTTTCTCTCTCTCTCTCTCTCTCTCTCTCTCTCTCTCTCCTCTCTCTCTCTCTCTCTCCTCTCTCTCTCTCCTCTCTCTCTCTCTCTCTCTCTCTCTCTCTCTCTCTCTCTTCTCTCTCTCTCTCCCCTCTCTCTCTTTTCACGTACACAGTATCACCTGATGACACCATCTCTCCCCTTTCTCTCTCCTCCCCTCACTTCCCCTTCCCCTCTTTCCCTCCCTCCCTGCCTCGCACTCTTCCCCCGTCGCTCACGGTGCACGTCCTCGGGCAAGTTAGGCCAATCAAGTTTTTCATATCCGAAACTATCATATCCGAACTTCAATTCACTGTCTAAGCCTGCAAGTGAACGGTCTATCGATACATTCTGTTCTGATCCAAGCTTCACTTCATTGCCTGAGGTTAGAAAGGTACGGTTTCTTGATACCCTCCTTCCCACTGCAAGCTTGAGGCAGTGACGGAGGCACAACGCTGACTCCACAAGTGTTCATGAATAAATATGTGACTGGAAATTATTATATGTCTCCTATACTGATCGCAAGTGTGGTGACCAGGCAGGGGGTCATCGTAGTCTGTAGTCGTAATCGATTACAGTCTTACTTTTATTAAGTAATCGTAATCATGATTACTTTTGCAACTACATTATATTATAGTACACAGTGAATATATGTATACATACAAGGTTATTACAACTACATTAGTACACAGTGGATATATGTATACAATATACATACAAGATTATTACAACTACATTAGTACACAGTGGATATATGTATACAATATACATACAAGGTTATTACAACTACATTAGTACACAGTGGATATACGTATACAATATACATACAAGGTTAATACATCATCAGAAATATTTCACTTATACACGTGCTGCACATGTGCCGTCTTGCCCTGATAAACCACCAGGAATAGGATATATATATATATATATATAATATATATATATATATATATATATAATATATATATATATATATATATATATATATATAAAGTATAGACGTCCAGCCTCTGGCCCCTTTGCTTTTGGCTCAGTTCTTGCGGCTGGAACGTGACAGCGAGCCACGTTCCAGCCAATTAACTCATTACATTTGAAGAAGCAGGAAAGAGAGATACGTTTTCTTAAGTGTGGAGGTGAAGGTCCAAGTGGAGCGAGTGGAGGGGCACATGCGAGTGATGTGCCTGTAGGGGTACCAGAGCGAGATGTGACTCAAGCGACTACTAAGGTTCCTAGTAAGTCACCAGGGATTGGTGTTTGGAAAGTAGTTGATCATGGAGCCCGCCCGAAGGAGAAAAGGGTAAAAAATGACCATCTTGTGTGCGCGAACTCATTTCAGGTACTCTCGGGGCTGCAAGAGGATGATACGAAGGTTAGGAAGGTAGACGATACATCATTACCCGAAGGTAAAATCTTGGTTGTTGGTGACAGTCAGGTTAGGCATCTTGACAGCAGGTTCTGTGACAGGGAAGGGATGCGCATGAAGTCGGTGAGTTACCCAGGTAAGGGGATAGGTTATGTTAGTGATAAGATAGTTGAGTGCATGGCGGATCAAGGGAAAAAGCCCATCGTCTGCCTGAGCACTGGGGGAAATGATGTTGAGTGTGTAAGAAGTGAGGAATTGCTACGGCGGTTCAAGGAAGCTGTAGGTAAGGTTAGGGACAGGGGTGGGTTCCCTGTGGTGTGTGGTGTTCTTCCAAGACGCTTTGTTGACGACATGTGGTACTCCAGGGCTATTGCGGTGAATTGCCGGCTGGCACTTCATTGCAAAGCCAATGGTTGGGCCTTTGTCGACAGCTGGGACCTCGTTTTCGGGAATAACCACCTCTACCGCAGGGACGGGGTGCACTTTTCGAGGAAAGGAGTTCAGATCTTGTCTGAATCCCTTGAAAGGGAGGTAGATGCACTGCAGGCTTTTTTAAGATAGAGAACCGGGGTTTTAGACACGGGGGTCGGGGTAAAGGAAACTTGCGACATTAGGAGGAGTTTCAGAAGGCAGGGAACTAAAGTGATTCGTAAGAAAGAGAGAGGAGGGTTTAGTTAAAGATAAAGGGAAAATTGACAAAAAAAAGAGGAGTTGCTTGAAGGTTTACTATACAAACTGTAGAGTATTTTAAAAAAGATAGATTTCCTGAGAGGAATAAAGTGTCGAGGATTTTGATATAATAGCATTGACAGAAACATGTTGGATATGTCAGGAAAGGTATTCGATCCGGAAGTCGAGATAGCTGGGTATAAGTTATTTCACAAGGACAGAGTAGGCAGACGAGGAGGAGGAGTTGCGCTTTATGCAAGAGATGCATTGCAGTGTTGTGTTAACAATGTTATAAAAACAGATGACAGCATAGAGTCTATATGGGTAGAGGTTACGGAGGGAACTGAGAAAATGGTTTTGGGTGTAGTGTATAGGCCTCCAAACTTATGTAAAGAGGATTCAGCTCCTATATGGGAAGAAATAAACAAGGCCTGCAGATATAATCGATTATGCGTGGTGGGAGATTTTAATCTTAGGAATATAGACTGGGATTTAATCATAGGTGACAGCGATGCAGATGAATTGTTAAATATAATCCAGGATAACTTCCTAAGTCAAGCAATCAAGGAGCCTACTAGAGGAGATAATATTCTAGATCTATTGCTGACAAATAGAGACGATTTAGTTACAGATGTGGAGGTCGGGGGGAAATTAGATAATAGCGACCATTATGAGATCAGATTTAGCTTAAAATGGGAAGTTGGAAAATTAAGTGGCAATAGGCATCGAATACCTAATTTCAGAAAGGCCAATTATGCGGGATTAAGAAGACACCTGGAGGTTATCAATAAGAGGTGTGGGATGGAGGAGAAGAAATTTTCCCAGGACAGGGCAATAACAGCTGGAAAGGCCAATTATGAAGGATTAGGAAGGCACCTGGAGGTAATTGGCGCGGTCAGATATGGTAGTGAGGTCGAGGCTGAGGAAATAATTAGAGCGGTTAGACAGGGAAGTGAGGTCAGGGCTGAGGAGGTAATTAGAGAGGTTAGAAGGGGAAGTGAGGTCGGAGCTGAGGAGAATTATACCTCATTTGTAAGGAATATAATTGACGGACAGAAAAGAAATATTCCTTATAGGGAAATAAGGTCCAGAAAGAGTGATCCAAAATGGATGACCACCAAGTTAAAACAAAACATTGGAGTAAAAAGAAACATTTATTTAAGGTTCAAGGCAGGATTGGTAAACAAAGAACAATATAACGTGATGGTGAGGACAGTGAAGAAATTAACTCGAGTTGCTAAGAACAATTATGAGATTAAAGTAGCAGAACAGGCGAAAAGGGACCCAAAGGGGTTCTATCAGGTTTATAAAACAAAGACAAGGGAATTAGTTGGGCCGTTAAGGTCAGGACAGGGTGAGGTCTTAAATACGGATGAGGATATGTGTAGGAGTCTAAATGATTATTTCTTAAGTGTTTTTATGGAGGAGGATACACAGACGATACCTGATAGTGAACAGATGTTCAAAGGAAGCGACGAGGAGAAACTCAAAGATATTGTGATAACTAGGGAAATGGTGGAGGAGGGTATAGAAAAAATGAAAACATTTAAATCGCCAGGACCAGATGAAGTGTATCCCAGGGTATTAAAGGAATGTAAGGAGGTTGTTAGTGAGTCGTTAGTGCACATTTTTAGGAAATCGGTTGAGATAGGCGATGTGCCATTATTGTGGAGGAAAGGAAATGTTGTTCCCATATTTAAGAAGGGAGACAGAGGACTAAAGTCAAATTATCGACCCGTAAGTCTAACATCAGTGGTGGGTAAATTATTGGAATCTATTATTGCAAAAAATATATAGAGAGCCCCTTAAATAAACATAGTTTGATCAATGATTCACAACATGGATTCACCAAGGGTAGGTCATGTCTCACCAATTTATTGAGTTTTTATAGGAAAGTTTATGAGACGCAGATAATGATAAGGATTATGATATAATAATCTGGACTTTAGTAAGGCATTTGACAAAGTACCACACGAGCGACTCTTAAATAAGGTTAGGGCTCATGGTATAGATGGGAAGGTTCTTCATTGGATCAGAGCTTGGGTAAGTAATGGCAACAAAGGGTTACAATTAATGGTTCCAAATCTGAATGGGGACTGGTGACAAGTGGAGTTCCACAAGGGTCTGTTTTGGGCCCATTACTATTTTTTATTTACATCAACGACTTGGATAGTGGGATTAGCAGTGATATCAGCAAGTTTGCTGATGATACTAAGTTAGGTAGGATTATTGGATCACATCTGACGTAAACATATTGCAGGGAGACTTAGATAAACTTAACGAGTGGGCAGTCAGATGGCAGATGGAATTTAATATTGATAAATGTAGCGTTATGAATGTTGGTAGAAAAAACCCTGGTAATAGATACACCATAAGCAATGTATCGCTGAAAAGATCAGAAGGTGAAAAAGATCTTGGAGTGAGGGTGAGCCCAGACCTCCGACCTAGGAAAAAATGTATTGAGGCCAGAAATAGAGCTAATAGAGTATTAAGATTCATTACCAGAAGTGTTAAAAGTAGAAGTGCGGAAGTTATTATAAAGCTTTTTCTGGCTCTAGTCAGGCCTCACCTAGACTATGCAATTCAGCTTTGGTCTCCATATTATAGGATAGATATAGTGTTGTTAGAAAAAGGGCAGAGAAGGATGACCAAAATGATACAAGGGATGCGTAACTTTAGTTATGAGAGTAGATTGAAGTTATTAAAATTACACTCAACCGAGAGACGCAGAGTAAGGGGCGATCTGATAGAAGTTTTTAAGTGGATAAAGGGATTTAATAAAGGAGAGGTAGGAAAAGTTCTTACGGCTTTTAACCAGGGTAGAACAAGAAGTAACGGATTCAAGCTGGAAAAGCGTAGATTTAGAAAGGAAATAGGGAAAAACTGGTTCACAAATAGGGTGGTGAATGAATGGAATGGTCTCAGTTGACAGGTAGTTAGTGCTGAGTCATTGGGGAGCTTTAAAGGGGAGCTGGATAGGTTCATGGATGGGGAAGAAAGGTGGATGTAGGTAGTGTTAGGTGACAGGAACTACCACGTGTAGGCCTCGCGGCCTCTTGTAGCTTCCTTATTTTCTTAAGTTCTTATGTTCTTACGTGAATTACTCATTAAGGGCTTGTTCTATGCAAAACGTTTGTTTTACAGACCCCCGTTGATTTTGACAGCACTACTTGCATGTCGAATTTCAGCTCAATCCGACAATAATTAGGAGTAGTTTACGCGTATTACTCATTAAGGGCTTATTTTACGCAAAAAGTTTCTTCCGACAACCCCCATTGATTTTGACAGCACTACTTGCATGTCAAATTTCAGCTCAATCCGATAATATTTAGGAGTAGTTATACACTTTTTTGGCGGAAACTTGGTTCCACGGGTCTTATGGTAAGCGACAGCGAGCGAAGCTCGCTGTCAATAATAGAGGCAATACTTTCTCCAGGAGGGAAGCGGAATCTTATAATGAAGATTAAAACCAGCGCTGGTAAAAACATCTCGATTGCCCGCTACTGTGCTTCTAAACCATGTGGGAATCCCACACACTCCACTGTTGAGTTGATTGGCTGATGATGGCTTATGTATAGCCGAAACGTACCATAAAACAATCAAGATGTTTTTACCAGCGCTGGTTTTAATCTTCATTATATATATATACTAGCCGCAAAGCCGCCCTCCGGGCGGACTTTTTGGCTAGCTCCTGCGGAGGGCTATTGGTGGGCCTTTGGCCCAACACCTGTGTCCGCCCACCCATTCACTCACCCATTACCCATCACCCCCCACACATTCACTCACCCATTACCCATCACCACACACCCATTCACTCACCCATTACCCATCACCCCCCACCCATTCACTCACCCATTACCCATCAACACACACCCATTCACTCACCCATTACCCATCACAACACACCCATTCACTCACCCATTACCCATCACCCCCCACTTATTCCCTCACCCATCACCCATCACCCCCCACCCATTCACTCACCCATCACCCCACACCCATTACCCATCACCCCACCCATTCACTCACCCATTACCCATCACCCTACATCAAGGTTTCCTCAATTCTCGCAACCCACTTTTTTTCACAATTCTCGCTAATAGGCTGCTAAAAAAAAAAAAAAAAAAAAAAAGTGATCGGATCATCTCATAAGTGGGCTTAAAACCTTCCCCTGCTCGACCCGATTCAAAAAATGTGCCATATGATGAGATTCCGCCACGGGGGGCGGAACCTATACCACACACACACACACACACACACACACACACACACACACAGACAGACACACTTTCGCTTATATATATATACTAGCCGCAAAGCCGCCCTCCGGGCGGACTTTTTGGCTAGCTCCTGCGGAGGGCTATTGGTGGTGGGCCTTCGGCCCACCACCTGTGTTTGGTGGGCCTTCGGCCCACCAAACACTGACTCTCCAGATAGCCCCTTCTAACTTTCCTGAAATCATGGATGTAGAAATGTATGTATTACCCCACCCCCCATTCACTCACCCATTACCCATCCACCCCCACCCATTCACTCACCCATTACCCATCACCCCCCACCCATTCACTCACCCATTACCCATCACCACACACCCATTCACTCACCCATTACCCATCACCCCCCACCTATTCCCTCACCCATCACCCATCACCCCCAACCCATCACCCCCCACCCATTCACTCACCCATCACCCATCACCCCACCCATTCACTCACCCATTACCCATCACCCTACATCAAGGTTTCCTCAATTCTCGCAACCCACTTTTTTTCACAATTATCGCTAATAGGCTGCTAAAAAAAAAAAAGTGATCGGATCATCTCATAATTGGCTTAAAACCTTCCCCTGTCAACCCGGTTCCAAAATGTGCCATATGAGGTGATTGCGCCACGGGGGGCGGAACCTATACCAGATACACACAACACACACCACACACACACACACACACACACACACACACACACACACAACACACACACCACCCCACAGCAGACAGACAGACACACTTTCGCTTATATTTACCATTACCCATCACCCCCCATCTATTCCCTCACCCATCACCCATCACCCCAACCCATCACCCCCACCATTCACTCACCCACACCCCACACCCATTACCCATCACCCCACCCATTCACTCACCCATTAAACCCATCACCCTAATCAAGGTTTCCTCAATTCTCGCAACCCACTTTTTTTTCACAATTATCGCTAATAGGCTGCTAAAAAAAAAAAAAGTGATCGGATCATCTCATAATTGGGCTTAAAACCTTCCCCTGGTCAACCCGGTTCCAAAAATGTGCCATATGAGGTGATTGCGCCACGGGGGGCGGAACCTATACCAGACACACACACACACACACACACACACACACACAGACAGACAGACAGACAGACACACTTTCGCTTATATTTACCATTACCCATCACCCCCCACCTATTCCCTCACCCATCACCCATCACCCCCAACCCATCACCCCCCACCCATTCACTCACCCATCACCCCACACCCATTACCCATCACCCCACCCATTCACTCACCCATTACCCATCACCCTACATCAAGGTTTCCTCAATTCTCGCAACCCACTTTTTTTTCACAATTATCGCTAATAGGCTGCTAAAAAAAAAAAAAAAAAAAAGTGATCGAATCATCTCATAAGTGGGCTTATGACTTTCCCCTGGTCAACCCGGTTCCAAAATGTGCCATATGAGGTGATTGCGCCACGGGGGGCGGAACCTATACCACACACACACACACACACACAGACAGACAGACAGACGACAGACAGACAGACAGACAGACACACTTTCGCTTATATTATTATATATATATATATATATATATATATATATATATATATATATATATATATTATATATATATATATATATATATATATATATATATATATATATATAATAG
>JACEEZ010025617.1:307033-349533 GCA_016584305.1 Chionoecetes opilio | reverse complement strand
CAAACACTCCCAACAGGGTCGCCAGCCACCAAACCTTATAGCTAACACTGGAGAGGTAGACTGCCACGCTCCAACGTATTATACTCGATTTGTCTTTGGGATAAAAGGAACTTACACTCATTAAAAGCACATTTCATTGCATATTAAAAGGAGGTTGGATAAATCATGGATGGGGATGAAAAGGGGGAAAAGAAAGGGTCCATAAGTAATAGGAATACCAGTGTAGGGCTCCGGTTTTTTGTAGCTTTTCCCTTTTTTTCTTTTGTATCATGGGGGGGAAACACTAGGTATGGAGGTAGTGATGGAGACGAAAGGGCAAATGGGAGGTGTTTTATGTATTCTACCTGTTAGTGTGTTATGAGGTTTTGTAGGTCGTGGCTATGTGGGTCCCGGGTCTTAAGGGGAAAATTTGTTGGGGTTATTAATTTATTTTATCGAAGACTGTTTCTGTAGGGGCATATTGTCTTAATTAATCGAGTACAATCTATTACGTTTTTTTCTTTTGATTGCTTTAAATTAAGTATAGCCACCCAACTGAAAATTTTGGTCAAAAAACAAATTACTGACTTATTTACTGACTTTTCTTTCTCCCCCACTGATTAAATAGCCCGGGCCCCTGCCAGGCTAGGCTAAATGCCCTTCTGTGATCTGACAAAAGGGATAGTGTAGTATAAAAACTTCTAAAAAGGGTGAAAAATAGACACGTAATATTGGTTATTCTTTTCTGGGAACACTGAACACTGACCGGATATAACGCGATAGTAGTAACGCGGAGAAGGAAAATTTTGTGTACGTGTGTGTGTGTGTGTGGTGGTGTGTTGTGTGTGTGTGTGTGTGTGTGGTGAACGGATGCATGCTTCGCCCATGTCAATGGGTTCATACATTCATAAAGTTTTCTGCCCATAGAGTAGTGTTAATTACCTGAATCCCACAAAACACACACCCCCACACACACACCACACACAAACCCCAACAGACCACAACCCACACTCACCCTGAAAGCCAGTTGGTTAGGGTGTCCGGCACCATTCTTGGCCGGCGTTTTATACCCCACCCCACTCTTCCCGGGATTTTTCCACTGAGAATTCGGGCGGTTACTGTCCCCCTTAAACAAGGGAGGGGCTGTGGTAATAAAAAATAAGAACTAAGAAAATAAAGGGAAACTACAAGAGGCCCCGGGGGCCTACACGGGTAGTTTTTGACCCAACAACCCAAATCCCCCTTTATCCCCATCCCTGAACCATCCCCCCCTCTTTAAAGCTCCCTAATGACTCCGCACTAATACCCGTTTACTGATTTCCATTCCAGTCATTCACCACCCTATTTGTGAACCAGTTTTTCCCTATTTCTTTTATAAATTACGCTTTTTCCCGCTTTAATCCGTTACTTCTTGTTCTACCCCGGTTAAACCTAAGAACTTTTCCTACCTCTCCTTTTTTAAATCCCTTTATCCCTTAAAAACTTCTTCAGATCCCCCTTCTCTGCGTCTTTTGAGGAGTGTAACTTTAATACTCCAATCTCTTTTCATAACTAAAGTTACGCATCCCCTTTAATCATTTTGGTATCCCTTCTCTGCACTATTTTAACAAGGCTATATCCATCCTGTAATATGGAGACCAAAACTGAACCCCAAATCCTGGTGAGGCCGACAGAGCCGATAAAGCTTTATAAAAACTTCCCCCCATTTTTACTTGGGTGGTGTGTGGGTCCCAGCATTACCCAAAGATGGTAATAAGAGCTCCAAGTCGCCCGGGAGGGTGAAAATGGGGATCGTGAGCTGACTCGCGTGGCAAGACCATGGGTGAAAATGAATGAATGAAACCACAACCACACGCCACTCTACCACACCCAAGGGCACGTGGCTCAAGGGCGTGCAGCATCCACCAAAATTCCAACCAAGTAAACATGAGATCGTATTTGTAGCCACAAAACACTTCACATCGAGGGTTGTATGGCTTTTGTATAGTTGTGTTTTTTATATTTAATGTATTTTCTTTATATTGTTATGCCGCTCTGCAGGATTCCCCCTCGCCCTATCAGGGCGGGGGGTTTTCGAAGCAAGGTAAAGGAAAAAAATTTTTCTTTCCTTTACCTTGTTGACGACTCCCCGTGGTGAGCGAGTGGGATTGGCGGGTTTTTTTACCTCACAAAAATGACGAACTAGGGGGGGGGGGGACTCAGTGAGCGCATACCTCCGCCGGAGGTTTCGCTCAAAACAAAACAGTTGTGATTGATTTCACCAAAAATTAAACTTCTTCCTTATACCAAATAGACTTGGGTATACCAAATTTGGTCCAAATCTATTCGTAACTTTTTTTAGAAATCCTGAGTACACTAACAAAAACAAAAACAGAAAAATCGGGGGAAAAAAAAACCTCCCCCCAACTTCGTTGTCGGGGTAAAAATCCCCCGTGGGCCGCCCTATGGCGTACTTTAGTTGGCCCACGTCACCACCTAGAAGGGAATCACAAAAAAAAGCCCTCGTTCAACGGAAAAAAAGAACAAAGACAAAGAAAAATGGGGGGGGGGGCACTCAGTAAGCGCATACCTCCGCCCCAATATTCATTCACCATGTTAAAGGCTGGGAAAATCGATCTTCAATTGGTTGCCATGGCAACAGTTGTGATTCGATTTCATCCAAAATTAAATCAGTTCTTCCTTATACCAAATAGACTTGGTATACCAAGTTTGATCCAAATCTATTCGTTACTTTTCGAGAAATCCTGTACACTAACAAACAGACAGATCGGGGTGAAAACATAACCTCCCTCCAACTTCGTTGGCGGAGATAACTAGGGGGGGGGGGGCACTCAGTAGAGCGCATACCTCCGCCCGAATATTTCATCAATTGGTTGCCATGGCAACAGTTGTGATTCGATTTCATCCAAAATTAAACCAGTTCTTCCTTATACCAAATAGACTTGGTATATCAAGTTTGGTCCAAATCGATTCGTAACTTTTCGAAAAATCCTGTACACTAACAAACAAACAAACAAACAAACAAACAGACAGATCGGGGTGAAAACATAACCTCCCTCCAACTTCGTTGGCAGAGGTAATAAGGAAGCTACAAGAGGTTGTGAGACCTACACGTGGTAGTTCCTGTTACTTAACACTACCTACATCCACCTTTCATCCCCATCCATGAAATTATTTAGCCTCCTTTTAACCCCTTGAGACCCACAACGTAATTTCCATTGTATTTTTTTTTTTTTTTTTTTTTTTCTTACATCACAGGGAACTGGCCAAGGGCACAACAAAAATGGGTAACACAAAGCCCGCTTAGTTGCCAGTCCCTATAAAGAAGACAGTAAGAGAATAAAATAAAAACAGAGGGGTAGGCCAATTTAGTTCGGGAGGTGTCTTGTTACTCTTCTTTGAAAAGATTTAAGTCATAGGAAAGTGGAAAAATAGAAACAGGAAGAGAGTTCCAGAGTTTACCAGTGAAAGGGATGAAAGAGTAAAGATACTGATTAACTCTTGCATTACGAAGATGGACAGAATAGGGATGAGAATGAGTAGAAAGTCTTGTGCAGCGAGGCCGCGGGAGTGGGGGAGGCATGCAGTTAGCAAGTTCAGAAGAGCAGTGAGCATGAAAATAACGGTAGAAGAGAGCAAGAGAAGCAACATTGCGGCGGTGATTTAAGGATTGAAGACAGTCAGTCAGAGGAGAGGAGTTGATGAGACGAAAAGCTTTTGACTCAACCCTGTTTAGGAGAGCTATATGAGTGGATCCTCCCCAAACATGTGAGACATACTCCATACATGGGCGGATAAGGCCCCTGTAGAGAGCAAGCAATTGGGAGGGAGAAAAAAAAGGACTCAGACGCCACAGCACACCTAACTTCTTAGAAGCTGTTTTAGCAAGAGATGAGATGTGAGATTTCCAGTTCAGATTTTTAGTAAAGGATAGTCCTAGAATGTTCATTGTAGAAGAAGGAGACAGTTGAGTGTCATTGAAGAAGAGGGGATAGTTATCTGGTAGGTTTTGTCGAGTAGATAGGTGAAGAAATTGGGTTTTTGAGGCATTGAACAAAACAAGGTTTGCTTTGCCCCAATCAGACATTATAGAAAGATCAGAAGTTAGGCGCTCGGTGGCATCTCTCCGTGAATCACTTAGTTTGACTACCATTAGACGATTTTTAGTGATTATAAGCAATATTTTATAGATATGACTTGTTTAGTATCCTTGTCGACTAACTAAATTGGTATATTCAGTTAGTCGACTTTTCGTGATATTATGGCTCAACAACATACGAGTTTATATAGCAAAGGAAAGATCTGGTCGTGAAGGGCTTAAAGCTCCCTAATGACTCCGCACTAACTACCTGTCTACTGAGTCCATTCCAATCATTCACCACCCTATTTGTGAACCAGTTTTTCCCTATTTCCTTTTTAAATCTACGCTTTTCCAGCTTGAATCCGTTACTTCTTGTTCTACCCTGATAAGCCGTAAGAATTTTTCCTACATCTCCTTTGTTGTATCCCTTTATCCACTACTAAACTTTTATCAGGGTATAGGCAGGTTGGGCAGCGCGAGGAGCAGCTATACTACCCAGTGTTGCTTTGACTTCCTGCTTCTCTAAAGCTTTTGAATCTATACTTAACAAGAAGATTCTTAACCCCTTGAGACCCAGAACGTAATTTTTATTATATTTCTTTGGCTACCATTAGACGCTTTTAATGAGTATGAGCAGTATTTTATAGATATGACCTGTTAAGTATCCTTGGCCACTAGCTAAATTGGTATATTCAGTTACTTTTCGTAATTTTATGGCTAATCACAGACGATTTTATGTATCAAAGGAAAGATCTGGGCGCGAAGGGGTTAAGCATCTATCTGCTCACAACCTTCTATCTGATCGTCAGTACGGTTTCCGTAAAGGGCGATCTACTGACGATCTTCTAGCTTTCCTAACTGAATCTTGGTCATACTCTTTTAGGGGTTTCGGTGTAACGTTTGCTGTTGCCCTTGACATATCAAAAGCTTTTCATAGAGTCTGGCACAAATCTTTAATTTCCAAACTACCCTCATTCGGTTTCTATCCTACTCTCTGTACCTTCATCTTAAGTTTCCTTTCAAACCGTTCTATTGCAGCTACTGTAGACTGACATTGTTCTTCTCCTAAATCTATCAATAGTGGTGTTCCCTAGGGTTATGTCCCATCACCCACTCTCTTTCTATTATTCATTAATGATCTTCTAAGTCTAACTCAAAGCCCTATCCACTCCTACGCTGATGATTCTACCCTGCATTTTTCAACGTCGTTTATTAGACGTCCAACTCAACAGGAACTAAGTGATTCACGGAGAGATGCCACCGAGCGCCTAACTTTTGATCTTTCTATAATTTCTGACTGGGGCAAAGCAAACCTTGTTTTGTTCAATTCCTCAAAAACCCAATTTCTTCACCTATCTACTTGACAAAACCTACCAGATAACTATCCCCTCTTCTTTAATGACACTCAACTGTCTCCTTCTGGTACAATGAACATTCTAGGACTATCCTTTACTAAAAATCTGACCTGGAAATTTCACATCTCATCTCTTGCTAAAACAGCTTCTAAGAAGTTAGGTGTCCTGTGGCGTCTGCGTCCTTTTTTTTCTCCCTCCCCGCTGCTTGCTCTGTACAGGGGCCTTATCCGCCCAAGTATGGAGTATGCCTCTCATGTTTGGGGAGGATCCACTCATACAGCTCTCCTAAACAGGCTTGACTCAAAAGCTTTTCGTCTCATCAACTCCCCTCCTCTGACTGACTGTCTTCAATCTTTAAATCACCGCCGCAATGTTGCTTCTTTTGCTCTCTTCTACCGTTATTTTCATGCTCACTGCTCTTCTGAACTTGCTAACTGCATGCCTCCCCCCCTCCCGCGGCCTCGCTGCACAAGACTTTCTACTCATTCTCATCCCTATTCTGTCCATCTTCCTAATGCAAGAGTTAATCAGTATCTTTACCCTTTCATCCCATTCACTGGTAAACTCTGGAACTCTCTTCCTGTTTCTATTTTTCCACCTTCCTACGACTTAATTTTTTTCAAGAGAAGAGTGACAAGACACCTCCCGAACTAAATTGGCCCACCCTCCTTTTTTATTCTCTTACTGTCTTCTTTATAGGGACTGGCAACTAAGCGGGCTTTGTGTTACCCATTTTTGTTGTGCCCTTGGCCAGTCCTTTGTGATGTAAAAAATAAAAAATAAATTGTTAGATAAGGTCAGGGCGCTGGGCCGTTTTCTGTCATCTTCTTTCGGTCAACCAATGGAATAGAGTGTTCATGGGTGTCTACGTATGCCAAGGTAAGAGTTTTCTTTTCAACGTAGCAGAAAACAGTCATTCAAAACAGATATGAAAGCAATACAGGAGGAATCAATACCTGTATATTCTAAGGAGACCCTAGCATATAGGTCTTGGGAGGAATGAGAGTTGTCAATTAATACACGGTTGAAAAAATGACGAGTGACGCGGGACTCATCTCCATCACACGTGGCCGCACACTTTGCCTGCGGACAGTGGCGTACCCAGAAAATTGAAAAAGGGTAGGCAAATATAATATATATATATATATATATATATATATATATATATATATATATATATATATATTTTATATATATATATAATATATATATATATATATATATATGAATATTATATATATATATAATATATATATATATATATATATATATATATATAAAATATATATATATATATATATATACATTTCTAATTATTTATTCGTTGCAAAAGGGGGGCCCATGGCCGCATGCCCCCCCCCCCTCGGTACGCCACTGCCTACGGACAATGTGCCTACCGGACAGTTTGCCTAACGGACATTATGCCTACCGGACTTTATGCCTACCGGACATTATGCCTACCGGACATCGGAAATTATGCCTACGGGCACCATGCCTACCGGACATTATGCCTACGGGCACCATGCCTACCGGACATTATGCCTACGGGCACCATACCTACCGGACATTATGCCTACGGGCACCATACCTACCGGACATTATGCCTACGGGCACCATACCTACCGGACATTATGCCTACGGGCACCATGCCTACCGGACATTATGCCTACGGGCACCATGCCTACCGGACATTATGCCTACGGGCACCATGCCTACCGGACATTATGCCTACGGGCACCATGCCTACCGGACATTATGCCTACGGGCACCATGCCTACCGGACATTATGCCTACGGGCACCATGCCTACCGGACATTATGCCTACGGGCACCATGCCTACCGGACATTATGGCTACGGGCACCATGCCTACCGGACATTATGCCTACAGGCACCATGCCTACCGGACATTATGCCTACGGGCACCATGCCTACCGGACATTATGCCTACGGGCACCATGCCTACCGGACATTATGCCTACGGGCACCATGCCTACCGGACATTATGGCTACGGGCACCATGCCTACCGGACATTATGCCTACAGGCACCATGCCTACCGGACATTATGCCTACGGGCACCATGCCTACCGGACATTATGGCTAACTGACATGATGCCTAAAGGACGACACGCCTAACAGACGCAGCTTATAGGGGCAACGTTTTTATTTCATTCAATTTTATTTTCATGTGTTTAATGTCATTTTATTTACATTTATTAGAATTTTGACATAGATATAAAAGAATAAAATGCATATATATAAAATTAGTCTTAAATTCATATCTAAAATACATTTTCTTCAAAAAGCATAGTCTATATAAAATAAGATTTAAAAGAATCTAATTTGAAACCAAAAAATCAATCTAGAACGGACATAGTCAGAAATTCTATAAATCGTGAGCAATGCCACGATGATATTCAAGATCCGGGGTGGTGTCATACTTCTCCACGAGGTTCTTCAGGCGTTGTTTGACATACTCGTACTTTTTTTGGTTGGTGGCAAAACAACTCCAGCGTTGGCGTGATCAATAAGGAGTTCGTTGTCGGCTTGCTCTTTACGCAATAAGTCTACAAGTCGACACAGAGTTGGGTGTTTAATGGCGACTCGTTGGTCGAAGGCTCTGTGCCAGCCTTCTATCGAGTTGTTGGTGCGAGGCAAGTCTGGTAAAACTCTTTCATGGACATTCCAAAGTTCTTGCGGAAAGGCCGTCTTCTTCGTCTTCGCTGCACATTTCCAATCCACGTAGCCTCGAAATAGGTTAGAAAGTCTCCCAGGATCTCGTCCGTTGCCTCGTCCAGTGCAGACATAAATCGTTCAAGCGTGTCGCTAACATCTTGTAGAGAAACAAATGCAAGCGATTAGGTTGATAATGATTGTTCAAAAATACCCTCACTAGTTTATGAAACAGTTGTTCGCTAGGCATCGTTCGTTGTTAGGCATAATGACCGGTAGGCATAATGTCCGGTAGGCATAATGACCGGTAGGCATAATGTCCGGTAGGCATAATGTCCGGTAGGCATAATGTCCGGTAGGCATAATGTCCGGTAGGCATAATGACCGGTAGGCATAATGACCGGTAGGCATAATGACCGGTAGGCATAATGACCGGTAGGCATAATGTCCGGTAGGCATAATGTCCGGTAGGCATAATGTCCGGTAGGCATAATGTCCGGTAGGCATAATGTCCGGTAGGCATAATGTCCGGTAGGCACAATCAAAGTCTAAATAGAGATTAATTTTAATTTTTGGGCATAATGTCCGGTAGGCAAACTGTCCGTGTAATGCCCGTTATTCGGAAGAGATAGGATGGGAATTCCTATCATACAATTCCCGGGTTATGTCCGTAAGCAATTCAATCTTTTCGTTTCTCGTGAAATTTATCTTCTTTCTTCCTATCTCCCATTTCTATCTTCCTTCCTTCCCTCACTCCCTCCCCCCATACACTCCGAGGACGAGTCAAAATTCGTGGGACACTTATTTCGCGATCATTGATAACTAGTGGATTCAAAGCTTTTCATCCTCCCCTCACCCTCCTATCAGATCAAGGAACACTCCTAGATTCTTAATGTCCTTCAAACTAGTCACCATAGTGAAAGATCACGTTCATACATGGATGGGTTAGTCGAGTTATTCGCTAAATTGAAAGTCTACCAAATTTCTATTCAGACTCCCATACCTCATCGCTCTAAAAAAAACGCGTTCGTGTGCTTGAACGAAAACCAATAACACTTTCCCTGGATATTAGAGTAAACATATTAAATTTTTCTATATCAAAGTAACAGAACTGTATTATAGGCAGCCATTTCATAGGTATACTTGTTTCATTAGTTAATTAGTCATTCAGGGTCTATAATCCCTTCAGGAGAGGCCAATTTCATAGAATCCGAACATTCCCTTTCATCCCAACTTCACCTTAGTTACCACGAGAAGCCAGTCGTCTCTCCACTCTTTTCAAGGTAAGACGTGCGGTATCTCGATCCTATTCCCCCCCCCCCCTTCCTTGTTATAATAGTTCTATCTATATTTCCAAATATAGGTACAGTTGTTCAGTTTCACTAACGCATAGGAGGCCTGCCCCATCCTTATAAGTGTTATTAACGGGAGTCGTCTCTCCACTCTTTTCAAGACTCAGACGGACGTCTCAGTCTGACCAAAAATCCCGTCACATGGTTTTTAAGTGAAACGCAAACAACATTCTTACTCTTATATTCCCCCCTTACATTTTCATGTATAACTATAAGTATTCAGCGGTATGTTACATAAGTGAAGGATAATTCATTAATAGGATTCAGTGAGGGAGGTTATGCTCATAAGAGCTTTCCTTTATCAGATGGGGAGAGTTTTCCCGTATCAGATTGGAGAGCTTTCCTGTATCAGAGTGTAAAGTTTTCTTGTATCAGATTAGAACGCTTTCCTGTGTCAGGGTGGAGAGCTTTCTTGTGTTGGATTAGAGCTTATATGTTTGTCTGAGATCTCAAACAAGAGACATAATACTTCAGGATGAATAAATAGGATGATGTTTCACATATAGTTCTTGTGTCATTTAGTAGAAACCTCAGGTGATTATTCTGTGTTAGGACAATAATTCCCCATACTTCCAAAAGAGTGTCAGCCTTACTCGGTATAATTCCACGTATCAACCACGACTACCAAGATAAATCTAATATATATCTATTCAAACATGCCCAGAAAGTAAAACCATAGAACTACTTGCCTGAGCTGGTGGCAGCACTTCCCCTTACCCCTTAACTCATACCCTTTCCCCTTAACCCCTACCCCTACCCCTTTCCCTTAAGTTCATTCCCATTTCAGTACTCTCCGCAGGGAGAAGTGTTCGTACTATAATCAAATAGTGAAGTCATAAGACAAATTCCAATTCTCAATTCAAGTTGTAATCAATGAAAAATCCTAACCAAATTAATTTCATTCAAATAACAAAGGCACCAGGAATACACTAACGATACGAAAACCCTGGCACCACATCCGTATAGGCACATTGTCCGCAGGCAAACTGTCCCTATAGACACATTGTCCGTAGGCAAACTGTCCGTATAGGCACATTGTCCGCAGGCAAACTGTCTCTATAGACACATTGTCCGTAGGCAAACTGTCCGTATAGGCACATTGTCCGTAGGCAAACTGTCCGTATAGGCACATTGTCCGGTAGGCAAACTGTCCGTATAGGCACATTGTCCGTAGGCAAACTGTCCGTATAGGCACATTGTCCATAGGCAAACTGTCCGTATAGGCACATTGTCCATAGGCAAACTGTCCGTATAGGCACATTGTCCATAGGCAAACTGTCCGTATAGGCACATTGTCCATAGGCAAACTGTCCGTATAGGCACATTGTCCATAGGCAAACTGTCCGTATAGGCACATTGTCCATAGGCAAACTGTCCGTATAGGCACATTGTCCATAGGCAAACTGTCCGTATAGGCACATTGTCCATAGGCAAACTGTCCCTATAGGCACATTGTCCATAGGCAAACTGTCCGCATAGGCACATTGTCCGTAGGCAAACTGTCCGTATAGGCACATTGTCCATAGGCAAACTGTCCCTATAGGCACATTGTCCATAGGCAAACTGTCCGTATAGGCACATTGTCCGTAGGCAAACTGTCCGTATAGGCACATTGTCCATAGGCAAACTGTCCCTATAGGCACATTGTCCATAGGCAAACTGTCCGTATAGGCACATTGTCCATAGGCAAACTGTCCGTATAGGCACATTGTCCATAGGCAAACTGTCCGTATAGGCACATTGTCCATAGGCAAACTGTCCGTATAGGCACATTGTCCATAGGCAAACTGTCCGTATAGGCACATTGTCCATAGGCAAACTGTCCGTATAGGCACATTGTCCATAGGCAAACTGTCCCTATAGGCACATTGTCCATAGGCAAACTGTTCGTATAGGCACATTGTCCATAGGCAAACTGTCCGTATAGGCACATTGTCCATAGGCAAACTGTCCCTATAGGCACATTGTCCATAGGCAAACTGTCCCTATAGGCACATTGTCCATAGGCAAACTGTCCGTATAGGCACATTGTCCGTAGGCAAACTGTCCGTATAGGCACATTGTCCATAGGCAAACTGTCCCTATAGGCACATTGTCCATAGGCAAACTGTCCGTATAGGCACATTGTCCATAGGCAAACTGTCCGTATAGGCACATTGTCCGTAGGCAAACTGTCCCTATAGGCACATTGTCCGGTAGGCACTGTCCGTATAGGCACATTGTCCATAGGCAAACTGTCCCTATAGGCACATTGTCCATAGGCAAACTGTCCCTATAGGCACATTGTCCATAGGCAAACTGTCCGTATAGGCACATTGTCCGTAGGCAAACTGTCCCTATAGGCACATTGTCCATAGGCAAACTGTCCGTATAGGCACATTGTCCGTAGGCAAACTGTCCCTATAGGCACATTGTCCATAGGCAAACTGTCCGTATAGGCACATTGTCCGGTAGGCAAACTGTCCGTATAGGCACATTGTCCGGTAGGCAAACTGTCCCTATAGGCACATTGTCCGGTAGGCAAACTGTCCGTATAGGCACATTGTCCATAGGCAAACTGTCCGTATAGGCACATTGTCCGGTAGGCAAACTGTCCGTATAGGCACATTGTCCGTAGGCAAACTGTCCCTATAGGCACATTGTCCGTAGGCAAACTGTCCGTATAGGCACATTGTCCGGTAGGCAAACTGTCCGTATAGGCACATTGTCCGGTAGGCAAACTGTCCGTATAGGCACATTGTTCGGTAGGCAAACTGTCCGTATAGGCACATTGTCCGGTAGGCAAACTGTCCGTATAGGCACATTGTTCGGTAGGCAAACTGTCCGTATAGGCACATTGTCTGTAGGCAAACTGTCCCTATAGGCACATTGTCCATAGGCAAACTGTCCGTATAGGCACATTGTCCATAGGCAAACTGTCCGTATAGGCACATTGTCCATAGGCAAACTGTCCGTATAGGCACATTGTCCATAGGCAAACTGTCCGTATAGACACATTGTCCGTAGGCAAACTGTCCGTATAGGCACATTGTCCGGTAGGCAAACTGTCCGTATAGGCACATTGTTCGGTAGGCAAACTGTCCGTATAGGCACATTGTCCATAGGCAAACTGTCCGTATAGGCACATTGTCCATAGGCAAACTGTCCGTATAGGCACATTGTCTGTAGGCAAGCAGTCCCTATAGGCACATTGTCCATAGGCAAACTGTCCGTATAGGCACATTGTCCGGTAGGCAAACTGTCCGTATAGGCACATTGTTCGGTAGGCAAACTGTCCCTATAGGCACATTGTCCGCAGGCAAACTGTCCGTATAGGCACATTGTCCGTAGGCAAACTGTCCGGGTACCTCCATCACATATCCCCTGAATCATAAGAACATAAGAAAATAAGGAAGCTACAAGAGGCTGCGAGACCCACACGTGGTAGTTCCTATTACTTAACACTACCTACATCCACCTTTCATCCCCATACATGAATTTATCTAGCCTCCTTTTACAGCTCCCTAGTGACTTCGCACTAACTACCTGTCAACTGAGTCCATTCCAATTATTTACCACCCTATTTGTGAACTAGTATTTCCCTATTTCTATTTTAAATCTACGCTTTTCCAGCTTGAATCCGTTACTTCTTGTTCTACCCTGGTTAATCATCTTATGTTATGATTTCTACGGATTAACAAGAACTATAAGTAGCGTGTAGCCTATATAGTAATGTGTTATAGTAGTGTGAGTTGTACTATAGTCATGATTCATAAAACACTGTTCTTGGCATAGATATCCATGGACAAATAATAATCAGTGTGATATTCGGTCGGGCAGTCACACAATGTAATGTTCATGTCTCTATCGCAATCACTCAAGCGGTCAGGCCGGGGGGGGAGCGACGCCATGCACGATTCCTTTCCAATAAACATAATCAACGTAACAAAACCCAATTTTACCGGAAGCTAACCTACCTAAATGTAACCTAAAACTAACAAGCTAACCTATGCATATGCTAGCCAAGCCACCATCCGCCTTCCACCGCTTCTCGCTCAATGTAAACAAGCACATTTTTCCCGAGCAGGTATTATATCTTTGGTTTCCGGAAGTAAGTAGTATCTCCACTGCATGCTGAAGCTAAAGTTATAGTCCTCCATAAGGTAGTAAACGAGTAAGAATACGTACCATAGATAACAGTATAGTCGCCAGCTGCAATAATGTCGCCAGCCGCCATATATTACGAATGATAGCATCACTACTGATTTTTATGTGCCACTGAAGATGATATACAGTAGTTTATATCATGACTGTATAATCTACCCTGTTTCAGCGTTGTTTTATGCTTTGTATCTGCAAGTATATATACGGTTTCAAATTTCACTACTCGTTTTTTTTTTCGGGCCACGACGACGGCGGGAGGACACTCAGAACATAAACACCTCTCCTCTCTCCAGATAGCCCCTTCTAACTTTCCTGAAATCATGGATGTAGAAATGTAACTATTAACGCCACCACACGTCTGTAAATAAAAAAGAAACGTTGTCCTGGCGACTTAGTGTTATCTACGGTAGCTAAAACGAGACTTTACCGTTTGATTGTCGCCAACTTACGACAATAAAAGAGCGGCATTTAAATTCAAAACAACACTGCATTCAGAAACACAAAAAAGCTCCGTCCATGAAAACAATAATGCCCAATAATGAACACTTACTAATATTACATACCATACAGATCTCTAATATATTGCAGAAAGGTCTTGACAACCACTATAATGCCATGAAGGACCACATATACCCACACCTGACATGGGCAAGTGACAGGCAAGCAGCTGCAGGGGACCCGTTGAACGTAACTTATAACTAAAATAACTAACTGAGCGTCGTTAAAAGTGAATTATGCTTTATTGTACACTATAGCTAATTCACCTCAATTTTATGCTTACCTGTGAACAGTTATTCCTTGTTATCTTGATTGCAAGCTCCGTCGATTATAGCAGTCGAGTGCGGCACACGATAACGCGACATTGCGATGAACACTCGAGACACTAAACACTAAACAGCCAAATGCTTTTACTCCGTTCAAATGTTTGCGGCGACGATTGACGTAGGTAGAGGTATCCAAGATCTATAGCTATACCTAGGGTACTCTAACTATACCTAACTTTTAAAGATGTCTATTCTATTGTGTATTGTATGTATGTCTATATTTCTATTCCATATTTAGTATGTCTATAGATATGTCTATTAATCTTGTTGGTATCTATCTACGTACGTAGGTAAAGGTGTTAAAAGATATTTGTATTAAGTCCCTCCCACATTATACCATAATAATGGTATAATAATGGTAGAACAACCAACGAAGAGGGGACCCAAGCACCACCAAACCACCCACACAACCTGTGGAACCACACAGCCGCAGAGTAACAGCCCTCCGAATGTGTTTCTACTTCAGGAGAGGAATATGCTGGTATGGGGTTAGTGGTAGAGATTGCAAATTTAGTCACCCAAAGCCATGTCAAAAACTTAAGCTATGGCCCATGGGAGCCAGGAGGATGCACATTAGGAATGTAATGCAGGAACTACCACCCATTCTTATGCCGAGACTCCATTCAGAAGAAAATGTAGGGAACAACCTACACATAGGCCTATAACTCCTGCAGTACCAAACCCGCAACAAGCAGCCCCATGGCCACAGCATACACCTAATCACCCACTAACCTTACCAAGACCACAACACTGGGAACATAGCTCTACCGACACAAGACAGAACCATTTTTCAGAAGTATTCAACGAAATAAAGACAACAATGACAAACCTAACCATAATCGTAGACACCCAAGGAATACTGATACAGAATCTAATGGAGCAGCAACCACATCAAGCCTCAATTCCCAACATCAATGCTCCCCCAGATACTGCATCAGCCTCAATTCCCAACATCAATGCTCCCCCAGATACTGCATCAGCCTCAATTCCCAACATCAATGCTCCCCCAGATACTGCATCAGCCTCAATTCCCAACATCAATGCTCCCCCGAAGTATTACTTGCAATTCTCAGCCTCAATTCCCAACATCAATGCTCCCCCAGATACTGCATCAGCCTCAATTCCCAACATCAATGCTCCCCCAGATACTGCATCAGCCTCAATTCCCAACATAAATGCTCCCCCAGATACCGCATCAGCCTCAATTCCCAACATCAATGCTCCCCCAGATAATGCATCTACCTCAATTCCCAACATCAATGCTCCCCCAGATACCGCATCAGCCTCAATTCCCAACATCAATGCTCCCCCAGATACTGCATCAGCCTCAATTCCCAACATCAATGCTCCCCCAGATACTGCATCAGCCTCAATTCCCAACATCAATGCTCCCCCAGATACCGCATCAGCCTCAATTCCCAACATCAATGCTCCCCAGATACTGCATCAGCCTCAATTCCCAACATCAATGCTCCCCCAGATACTGCATCAGCCTCAATTCCCAACATCAATGCTCCCCAGATACTGCATCAGCCTCAATTCCCAACATCAATGCTCCCCAGATACCGCATCAGCCTCAATTCCCAACATCAATGCTCCCCCAGATACTGCATCAGCCTCAATTCCCAACATCAATGCTCCCCCAGATACTGCATCAGCCTCAATTCCCAACATCAATGCTCCCCCAGATACTGCATCAGCCTCAATTCCCAACATCAATGCTCCCCCAGATACTGCATCAGCCTCAATTCCCAACATCAATGCTCCCCCAGATACCCATCAGCCTCAATTCCCAACATCAATGCTCCCCCAGATACTGCATCAGCCTCAATTCCCAACATCAATGCTCCCCCAGATACTGCATCAGCCTCAATTCCCAACATCAATGCTCCCCCAGATACTGCATCAGCCTCAATTCCAACATCATGCTCCCCAGATACGCATCAGCCTCAATGCTCCCCCAGATACTGCATCAGCCTCAATTCCCAACATCAATGCTCCCCCAGATACTGCATCAGCCTCAATTCCCAACATCAATGCTCCCCCAGATACCGCATCAGCCTCAATGCTCCCCCAGATACTGCATCAGCCTCAATTCCCAACATCAATGCTCCCCCAGATACTGCATCAGCCTCAATTCCCAACATCAATGCCCCCCCAGACAAATCCTGCTCCGTGCAAAAAAGCCAGACTAGAAATGCTTCATGGAATATCCAGGCCTGGAACCCAAGTCCAACAGAATAAAGTGCCCTTCCTACTCGACTGCCACAACCAAGAAGACCTCGCCTCCTCGCCCTTACTGAATCCCACCTGAGTGAGGAAATCAACCGATAGTTGAAATTCCCAGATACTCATCACACTGTATTCCGAACCAAAGGCAGGTCACATGGAGGACCATAACAACATCAGAGAACGACTTGGCATCATAAATAACTGAAACCCTGCTATCGTACCTCCAATGGCCAAGCAAGTGTTATACTACACAAAGAAACTCTGCCCTGATCGTCACAAACATCTATCGGCTATCTGCAATAACAAAAGTCAGAGATATTCACGAAAGTGCAACTAAAAACGGAACTCTTACCCCTCACATAGTAAATACATAATAATTACAAGGACTAACTCTCACCATCATGAGAGGCGACAGGGACATTGAGGGAGGAGCCGAGAGGACCAAGACAAGCAAAAATGCTACAACGACCCGTGGAGCATCTACTCCAGTCAAGCAGAATCCACACAACAACCAGGAAAACAACATTCTGGACCATTATTACAAATAACCAAGAAATAATACATGGGTACAGAGCCGAAAAAGACAGTACTCTGACCATAAACTCATCCAATAACATTGGCAAAGAACAATACAAAAAGGACCAAGAGTACCTGGGGGACAAGGACAGGATCATAACTTCAACAGTGAAGCAGACTGGGAGGACTAAGAAATGCCCTAAATCAACAAACGGGGCTGAAAATTGCACAACAAGACCAAGCAGATATGGAATCATCGGACAGTACTGAAACGTGCAACAAGAACATCCAAAGACAAGGAAAGGAGCAGACCAAATACCCAGGACAGGAAAATATCAGGAAAAAGGCAAAACTGAATAAACAGATGGATAAAACAGAAAAAGATAAAAAGCAAGAAATCTGGACTCAAATAACTGAAATAGAAGAAAATATTCAGAAATCCCATGAACAACAAAGGAAGAGGAGAATCCACCAATGCAATCACAAACATAAAACTCAACCCAAACTACTTCTTCAGCTAGGCCAAAAAGTTCTCAAAAGCCTGTGCCCCCCTTGGACCTTTACTAACAACTGAAGGACAATTGGAAGAAAATGCAGAGAACATTATGCAGACTTCTTGCCGAGCAATAGCAGTCAGCCTTCAGCAAACCCGACGAGGCAAAGAAAGTAACCGACCCCCATACCCTACTGTCTGCCAACACCCCTGACCCAACAACTACTTCAGGCCTGGAACACAGAATTCACCCAGGAAGATATAATTACAGCAATAAAGACCTAAAACTGAACTCAGAAATGTGCCAGAATCAGACGCCAAATCTACTAACACATGAAGGCCAAAAAGTTTAGGATGTATGTTAGCTTGAGACAGTCGACATGAACAAGAGGAAATTACATGAAGACTATACCTGACAATATAAATGAAAAAATTCACCGAAATACACAAAATTAACAGTAGCCATATAAATCAAATATAAATATGAATGACCTTCCAGAACTCGTGAAAAAATAAAAACCTACAAAATCTCCCAACTCTCCATTGCTCATAGGTTAAGTGATACAAAACATACAGAAACCATAGCCATATATTTAGTACAGTTGCTGTGGTTTGCCCATGGTGGACTTGAGGTGGAGGGAGCGAACATTCTGCCAGTGCTTCTTGAGGAGGGACACCAAGAAGTTCATGGCCAAGTAGATGTTCTGCACCAACTCATCGGGAGCCAAGGTGACGTGGCCGATGCACACAGACAGACACAACACCTGGTAGAGGAGGGTATTCATTAGTCTTCTTTTTCTTCTTACTATTTATATTTAACCTTTACGTCCAGACTTTCCTTTGCTATATAAAATTGTCTGTTAGCCATAAAATAACTAAGTGACAAATATACCAAATTAACTAGTGGTCAAGGATACTAAACAGGTCATATGGGGAGGCAGGTAGCAGTGGTTAGCCTCTCCGACTGGCGTTCCTCGGGGACCCGAGTTCGATCCCCGACGAAAAGCGAAATCCTTTCTGTACCGTCGAGTGGCCTAAGAACACCCACATGCCCTGCCCATTAACTCTACCTTCGATTGCGAGTCATCGGAGGACACAGGGGGGCGGCATGAGCCTCTAATCACAGGCGTCACTATAAAAATCCTGCCTGCGCCACCACGGGCGAGGGCCAACCATCACAGCAGCCCTCAAGGGAACCTCCAGAGCCTACCATCTGAGCCCTGGGTCACCACTACCTACAGGAGCTATAGGCACAATGTAAAAAATAAAAATAAAAAATCTCAAAATATTGCTTATTATCACTAAACATCATCTAATGGTACCCAAATTACAATGGAAATTACGTTCTGGGTCTCAAGGGGTTAACGTCAGTTTTTCCTATAATTTGTATACGGTTAGACACCCGATGAGACGCTTCCAACTATCTCTATCCGTTGCCTCAACCTCTTCAATGCCAATGCTGCCAGATCCTCTTCAACACACTGCCTCCATGTCTTCCTTGGCCTGCCCGGTGGATGGCAACCTGGCACTTCCACTCTTAATACCTCTCCCCAATGCCTCACCACCACCTCTCCTCTTAACGTGCCCAAACCACCCCTATCGCCTTACTTTCACCTGGCACTTCCACTCCAACAGCTCTCCCCAATGCCTCACCACCTTTCCTCTTCACGTGCCCAAACCACCTCAATCGCCTTACTCTCAGCACTGTACTCCACTCCTTCAATCCACATTTTCTTGCCACCTCGTCTCTCCATGTGATCCCTCATATATCTCAACATTCTCCGATCACAACCATCCTCCAACTTGTTAGTAAAGATCCAAACCTACATGGCCATTAAATAACTAATGATAAGTTTATAAGTGGTTAAAGGGATACAATAAAGGAGATGTAGGAAAAGGTTCTTATGGCTAGTATCAGGGTAGAACATGAAGTAACGGATTCAAACTGGAAAAGATCATATTTAAAAAGGAAATAGAGAAACTGGTTCACAAATAGGGTGGTAAATGATTGCAATGGACTGTCATCAGATAGTTAGTACGGAGTCAATAGTTTTAAAAAAGGAGGCTAGACAATTTCATGGATGGGGATGAAAGGTGAATGTAGGTAGCATTAAGTAACAGGAACTACCACCTGTAGGTCTCCCAGCCTCTTGCAGCTTCAAAATGTTCTTATGTTCTTAATGAGTTCCGCAGTAGTCTAGTTCTCAAGATACAATGTTGATGTGTATTCCAGTTTTTCCTTCACTTGGGAAAGATATAAATAACTCAACACAATATTGTAGGCTAATACAAGCAATTACTATCATTCTATTTTAAGTAGTTTGTAGCGCCACCCACGCCTTCCATCACGAGGACAAACTAGGACTGAAGGATATGTGCACATGGATGTTACCCCCTTATGACGATTGAAGCCATGCAGCATTCTCCTGATTTGTTGCCCCGGAGAGCAACATCTCAAAAAGAACACCAGCTTCTTCATTAAACCATAACTAATTAAAATAGATTAGGTTAAAGGAATAAAGCTCAACTGCCCTAGAGGCGAGGTGAAATGGCCCTCAAATCCCCTAAAGTCAGGAACAAATATTCCAGATTCCAAGGGGGGATACACGCTTATCTAAGGACACTAACTTATCGCCTACAGTTGTTATAAGTCACATAAGACGACCCTTGCATAGCTACAAGCAGGAATTGAACAAGGTGGGGATAGTCATTCCTATGTATAGGGAGACTCCCTAAAATTGAGGCTAAAACCATGCTCACAATTCTAGCACTCTTGTCTCATTTCAGTGTCATGATTTTACCCTTGCACAGGACAATGGTATTAACCCCTTGAGGCCCAGTACGTAATTTTCATTATAATATAACCATCATTAGTCAATTCTAATGAACATAAGGAATATTTTATAGATATGCCGTTTAGTTTTCTTATCCACTAACAAATTTGGTATATTTAGTTACTTTCGTAATTTTATGGCTAACTACAAACGATTTCATATAGCAAAGGAAAGATGTGGGAGTCAAGGGTCCTGTTACAAACCCACCGAGGTACTGGCTCTGAGTGGGAAATTTTTTAGTATAGGCAACGGATACGAGATAGTTGGAAGCGTATCATCAGCCGTCTAACCTCATAAAATATGGTAAAAACTGACATTAACAATGGAAATTACGCCCACAGCATAATTTCAATTGTAAGTTGGGTACCATTAGACAATTTTTAGTGAATATATGCTATATTTTACAGATATGACGTGCTTAGTATTCTTGTCCACTAACAAATTTGGTACATTAACCCTTCCACGCCCAGATCTTTCCATTGCTATAAAGAATCGTCCGATGTTAGCCATAGAATTACGAAAAGTAACTTAATATACCAAATTAGCTAGTGGACAACGACTCTAAACAGGTCATATCTATAAACCATTACTTATATTCACTAAAAATAGACTAATGGTACCCAAATTACAATGGAAATTACGTTCTGGGTCTCAAGGGATAAAGTGACTTCATAATTTTATGGCTGAACATCCATTTTTTTTTAAGGTCAAGGAAAGATCTGGACGTGAAGGGGTTAAACCAAGAACATTTAGTGGTAATAAGTTTAGCTACAAATAATTTCCACCATACCTTCTTCATCTGGAACTTGATGGTGGCTTTGATCTCATCCACTTTGTCCGTCAGCTTCTCAGAATGGGTGCACATGGTGGGGAATTTGCCCGCCTTGTTGAGGCCGGGGCCGACCAGACGAGGGATCTGCTTGATCAGCGCGTCAGAGGCGATGAACGCATCATACTTCTTCGCTGTGTGGGAAGACGGAGGATTTAATCACCCAATAGTGGCATGGAAGAGAGAACAGTGATGGAGGATGTCAGAGTGAGCTGAGATCTTTCTTCAACAGGTATCAGTTATTCATATCATCATAAAAGACTTTAAAAAAAAACGCGACAAAATATGGTAAAATTCTAGTCCTTTCCTGCCCTTATTAGAAAAAAAACGGGACAAAATATGGTAAAATTCGTCCTTTCCTGCCCTTATTAGCGAGTTATTTTCTTCAGACCTTCACAGATCCCTCTACAATCGTAATTATGTGGGGAGATATGCCCCCTTCAACCCCCCCCCCTTAAATGACCCGCCCTGGACCCCAAAAATAATATTACTAATCTAACCTCACTAAAACTGAAAACAGGACAAAATATTTCCTAGAATGATAAAGGATATCCTGCCCTTGAAGGTAACATACTCCAACGGGCTAACAAAGAAGTATTGAGCTGGTTCTAGGTACATTATTGAATAGTTGGAAGAAAACAATGTAAGGCCCAGTATACAAATGCCTACAAATAAAAAGCAAATCCAATAATAAACATTGTACCCACCATACTCATATACTAACTTCCACTATTATAATCACTTTTAATAGCATTCAGTCAACCCGTTCTGCTATTTTTGCTATTATTGAACCCCCCCCCATGACACATGCCCTACATTCCCATATACAAGTCCACTAACCACTACACCACCCCCTACATCCTCACACACAAGCCCACTAACCACTACAGTACTACACCACCCCACTAACCACTACAGTACTACACCACCCCACTAACCACTACAGTACTACACCACCCCACTAACCACTACAGTACTACACCACCCTCTACATCCTCACACACAAGCGCACTAACCACTACACCACCCCCTACATCCTCACTAACCACTACACCACCCCCTACATTTACATATAGGACAATGTATCATATTAAACTACTGGTTAATCAGGTTTTACTAACACTATCGTAACCCTTTCTAGAGGCTGCAATGACATGACAACTGCTTACCCAATTTTTTGACCAGTTTCTTATCCTTGTTCAGCTTCTTGAGGTCATCGGCCGACATGCAGGGCAGGTTGTTCTCCTTGGCCTCGTCAATGTGCATCTGGTCGCCGAGGACACACACCTTCATCTTGGGCTTGGGAATGTGCTTCAACCTGGAACATCATTATTAAAGGGTGAATAAATATTAAATAAATCAAATAAACAAATCAAAAACAGAGGAAGGTTATTTGAAGCAGGTATACGACCAGTTTTGCTGTATGGTTCCGAGACATTTGCAGTCAGTTCGTACACAAGTTGTTTCGTACACCAAAAAGTTTCGTAGTCTATATGAAGCCATAGTCGTTTCGAACACTCAGCTCAGTTAAACTTGATTACTTGAGTTACGATTCGACACCAGGTATGTACGAAAAAACTAAATCAGTGTACGAACCACCCTGTAACCTCTGAGACATGGGCTTTAACGAAGAAGTTGGAGGATGTGTTGGTTGGTTGTGATTGGAGAATGTTGAGGTATATGACTGGGATTACATGGAGATGAAGTGTCCAGTGAAGAGGTGGCAAGAAAATGTGGATTGAAGGAACTGAGTACAGTGCTGAGAGTAAGGCGATTGAGGTGGTTTGGGCACGTGAAGAGGAGAGAAGGTGGTGAGGCATTGGGGAGAGCTGTTAGAATGGAAGTGCCAGGTGAGAGTAAGGATATTGGGGTGGTTTGGGCACGTGAAGAGGAGAAGGTGGTGAGGCATTGGGGAGAGCTGTTAAGAGTGGAAGTGCCAGGTGAGAGTAAGGATATTGGGGTGGTTTGGGCACGTGAAGAGGAGAGAAGGTGGTGAGGCATTGGGGAGAGCTGTTAAGAGTGGAAGTATATTATAAAGGAGCCAGTGAATAGTTTGTTAGCATTAGAATGACAATATAAGTACAGCTGTGATAAGTGTGTAGCGCCACCCACGCCTTCCATCACGAGGACAAACAAGGACTGAGGGATATGTGCACATGGATGTTACCCCCTTATGACGATTGAAGCCATGCAGCATTCTCCTGATTTGTTGCCCCGGAGAGCAACATCTCAAAAAGAACACCAGCTTCTTTCATTAAACCATAACTAATTAAAATAGACTAGGTTAAAGGAATAAAGCTCAACTGCCCTAGAGGAGAGGTGAAAAGGCCCTCAAATCCCCTAAAGTCAGGAACAAATATTCCAGATTCCAGGGGGGATACACGCTTATCTAAGGACACTTAACGTATCTACTAGTCTACTACAGTTGTTATAAGTCACATCACACAAACCTTGCATAGCTACAAGCAGGAATTGAACACACGCAGGCGTCTGACCCACCTCACCACCTGAAGGGGCAAAAGCAGAGGAGGTCCTCTACCCAGCCTTACTCTTTCGATGCCTCAAAAAACCAGATTTAATCACCTATTTACTCAACCTAACCTTCCAGACAACTATCCCCTCTTCCTCAAAGACAATCAATTGTCTCCCTCTTCTACAACGGACATTCATGGTCCATTCCTGGAGGTGTGTCAAGGAGGACAAAAAGTATCATAGGAAGTGTTCTATTTGAATTTAAAAGTAATGAAGAAAAAGAAACAAAGAAGGTGATACATAACTTTTGGAATATGAAGAGAAAAAGCTACAACAGAGCAATTAAAGTAAAGTGAAGTGCAAAGGCGATCAATAACAAGGGACCGAAAGTAAAGTGCTGGAGAAAGTTTAAGGGACAAAACAGAAAAAATGAAATAGAAAAGACAGACCAGCAACAAGAAAGTGAAAAATACGTCAGGGGGGCCGGAGCAAAGGCTGCCCCCCGAAACCACATCGGATCCGTCAAGACACCTCCCACACCACCTGCCCCATCCCCCTTCCTAGGCTCTGCATCATAGCAACTGCCACCTAACCAGCTTTTTTGTTACTGTTCTTCTTGCATTGCTCTTGGTCAGACCTTTGCGTAAAAACTGATATATATGTATGTACGTACATATACATTGGTATATATATAATATAAATACAGTAAAGCTCAATTAAACGGAGCTAGATTTACCGGAAAGCTCAACGTTGCGGGGAAAAAACAATCAAGTTTTTCAATGTTAGGTGTAGGTAGTGGAAAAATTACGCTACATGTAAATTTTAGTAAAAGGAGCGGAGGTTCAATAAATGGATGTGCATGCAGAGCGTTGCATAAAATGGGTAAGCATCTTCACAATATGAATCTAATATACATAATAAATCCAATCAAATAAATGACACTTGAGAAATACTGCAAATATATTTCCAAGCCACAAATACTAATCATCCATGCCAATGACCATGCATGCGTTACCTGGTGTTGCCTGAGTCAAGAGTCACGTCTTCAGGCACGTACAGTATAGCGGCAAAAAAGCCTCCCCGGTTGTTTTTAAGACCCTGGGTGGAGGTCCGTCAGGGAATACTCCGTGACTCCCTAGACACAACACATAGGCAGGCAGGACACATCTCAATCCCATCACATGTCTTGACAAGTCTTTGGAACACAAGTAGGTACAAGGGAACTGAATCTATCCGAAATATTGCGTATAAACTAATCATACCACTATTTTGACTATACTGTAAGGTGTCGTTTAGGATCATACCACTATTTTGACTACTGTAAGGTGTCGTTTAGGATCATACCACTATTTTGGCTGTACTGTAAGGTGTCGTTTAGGATCATACCACTATTTTGGCTGTACTGTAAGGTGTCGTTTAGGATCATACCACTATTTTGACTGTACTGTAAGGTGTCGTTTAGGATCATACCACTATTTTGACTATACTGTAAGGTGTCGTTTAGGATCATACCACTATTTTGGCTGTACTGTAAGGTGTCGTTTAGGATCATACCACTATTTTGACTGTACTGTAAGGTGTCGTTTAGGATCATACCACTATTTTGACTATACTGTAAGGTGTCGTTTAGGATCATACCACTATTTTGGCTGTACTGTAAGGTGTCGTTTAGGATCATACCACTATTTTGACTATACTGTAAGGTGTCGTTTAGGATCATACCACTATTTTGGCTGTACTGTCCTGTAAGGTCTGATTTAACAGCTCCAATTAATGCTAGCTTTTCTCATTTGGCTACCCCATTCGCCCACTTAGTGATAATTTTCTACCCCAAGAAACAGTAAACAGTATTTAGCAACCATATTCTTTTCTGACAAATGCTAACAGTCTAACACTATTCTCTTATGCAAAACTAACCCAGTCAAATAATCGAACTGCTTTCCTATCCACAATCCATTACCCATGACGCGTATATATGAATGCAAAGCTCCTAAACCTTCATATCTTATATAATGCAAAACTAACCTAGCCATCTAACTGCTTCCTTAATTAACTGAAAGAATCTAACAGCTTTCTTATTTCACAATCCATAATGACCCTTATGTATGAATGCAAAGCTCCAGACTTTATCAAGACACACACAAAGGGATTGGCCGTAAAGTGTCCTGCCGGCACTACTGTAGGTTAGGTCAAGACTTACTTAACAGTGCCACTGAAACGCTTGTCCTTCTGGGGGTCATAGTTCTTGAGGCCAATCTGCAGCTCAACGCTCTCCCTGAAGTGGCGCCTCTTGGTCTTTGAGCCTTGGATCACAGCATTCACACACTCGTAGAGCGTCTCGCGCGTCACCTTGCTGTGCAGGAAGAAGAAAAAAAAAAAAGGGTTGGAAATATGGTTAACAAAAGTGTTCCTAACGCAGTGCTGAGATAAAAAAAACATAGGTAACAATGAATTGGGATGTTAGTACGTCTAAGGATCGAAAACTAATGAAAATGTCTTAGCATCCCAGGTGAAATAAACAAGGGAAGAGTTGAAAAGTTTGTAAACGAAGGAGATGAAGTTGAAGAGGACCTATGAAGCAATACTAAGCGACAAAGGTCACAAGAAGTGACAATGCAGTGTATTTTACTTGGAGGTGGTGAGATTTTTTAATTTATTGGAAAATCTTAAGAAAGAATAAGGGCTCCACGGTAAGCTGACCCAAAAGTTGGCTCTACGTGTTATACTTACTGTCCTTAACACATGTTTAGATTTTAATGAGTGCCGATCCTTACTTTGCCTACTGCCGATATTAAATTTCAGGTTCTTGAGAAAAACTAAGTCCAGTAGGGTTAGGTTAGGTTAGTGCACAGCACGAGGGGCTCGAGGAGGGGTGCTAGGTTACGTCTGTAGAGTTTTGTCATCTTTAGAATAAAGGCTCAACCTATCTTCTTATAGCCAACAAGCTTGGGGACATGGTGGAAACCGGGGTTTTTGGGTGGGGGAGCACACACAAAGGGAAATATGGTCCCGATAAAGTCTATGAACTAGGAAAATTTCCCGTTTATGGATTTTTTTTTTTTTTGGGGGGGGGTCATATTTCCCTTGTGTGTGCTCCCCCACCCAAAAACCCCGGTTTCCCACCATGTCCCCAAGCTTGTTGGCTATAAGAAGATAGGGGGTGGAGCCCTTGTTCTTAAGCTTTACCAATTTATTTTCTAATTGATGACTTCTCTATGCGCCCAATAATATCAGACAAGCTTGCACCTTCACTAACACATTACTGGTGGGCGACTTGTTAATACAAATTCGAACTGGAAATGCGCATTTAAAAATAGAAATGGGGGGAAACTGGTTCACAAATAGGGTGGTAAATGATTGGAATGGACTCTGTCGTCAGGGAGTTAGTGCGGAGTCAGTAGGGAGCTTTAAAAGGTTGTCTCGACGTGGAAATTTTCGGGAACCGTCACCAAAGAACTTTCACAAAAAAGTTCCAAGAGTTGAACACCTAAATTACTGGGAAAGACTCGGGGACACTGCACCGGTTTTCGCTTCAGAGACGCAGAGAAAGATAAGTAGTCATTTGTTTGGAAAATTTTGGAGAACAGGCAGTGGCGTACCGAGGGGGGGGCCATGCGGCATGCCCCCCCCCCTTTGCAAAAATAAAATACTATATTTATTATAAATAAATAAATATATATATCAGACCACTATCTACAGTGGTCTGAGATATATATATATATATATATATATATATTATATATATATATATATATATATATATTATATATATATATATATATATATATTATATTTAGCCCCCCTTTTCAATTTTCTGGGTACGCCACTGAGAACAGGGTACCAAACACCAACGTGCAAGAAACAACACAGCCCAGGAGAGGAAGGCTGAGCTGCGTGTGCACCACCCCAGGAGCATCTCAGAGTTAGAACTCTTAACACACCACAGCTTCACCTTCAGTGCTACAAAATTATTCAACTGCATCCCAACAAAACTAAGAAACATGAAGGTGTCTCACCCGACACCAAGTACATATTGGATGCCTGGCTGGCCAATATACCAGCCAGACCCACCGCCAACACCAGGATACACCAGCTCCAACTCATACAGTCTCCTGCACTGGATCAAGGAGAGAGAGCCGTCTGGTTACAGTGGAGATCTATCTCTGCTGCGTCGATAACTGACGGAATTCTTCAAAGGCATCAAAGGTATGTATATCGAAAATTGGAACACTCGCCGACATCGAGAATTCAGATAAGCGAGAATATTATGAGGCCGCCACAGCCTTGCCATTACATTACAACCCATGGCTGATTAAGACATAGGTACTGCTGCCCCGGCCTTCATTACCAAGACTTTAGGGCACGATAACATACGGCCCAGACCACATGGCACATCACGGGGAAGCAAAACTCATGAAATAACACATATCCAACCCTCAACACTCCCTTATCCCCTCACCACACAACCACCACATACTCGACACTATCCCTACACCATAATTTTAGTCAGGGAAGTGTAATATACCCAGTAAATCACTAAAATATGAGGCAGGGTCGGGACTCTCACCTTGTCATGGCGGTGGCGGGGCGGGAAGAGAAATGGTGGAGGGATGGAGGCGGCGAGGCCTTGAGAGCAGTGTTGCCACCAGTGACCAGTGTTGCCAGCGATGATAAAATTTCTTTCAAGATGAGCTCCAGATTTCTTTTAAAGTAATCGTCCAGACCCAATTTTTGTTTGCCTAATTATGTTGAATGTACATTCAAACATTCCCAATTGGCCTAGTACATCACAGCATTTCAAGCATATTCGCAATTCCCTCCAACAGGGTTGCCCCCCGCCTCGCCTCCACGCAGCGGTGCCACGTCTCCAATGTTAAATAAATTGCCACCATCTAACCAAATGCCACTTAAGCGGAGCCTGCTGAGGTTCAACACTACTACACACACAAACACTTCTACACACACATACAAACACTACTACACACACACAAACACTACTACACACACACACAAACACTACTACACCACACACAAACACTACTACACACACACAAACACTACTACACACACACAAACACTACTACACACACACAAACACTACTACACACACACAAACAACACCACACACTACACACAAACACACACACAACACTACTACGCACACACACAACACAAACACTACTACGCACACACACACACACAACACTACTACACACACACACAAACACTACTACACACACACACAACACTACTACACACACACACAACACACACACAAACACTACTACACATACACAAACACTACTATACACACACACAAACACTACTACACACACACAAACACTACTACACACACACACAAACACTACTACACACACACACACAAACACTACTACACACACACACAAACACTACTACACACACACAAACACTACTACACACACACAAACACTACTACACACACAAAAACACTACTACACACACACAAACACTACTACGACACACACACACACACACAAACACTACTACGCACACACACACACACACACACACACAAACACTACCACACACACACACACACACACACACAAACACTACTACACACACATACAAACACTACTACACACACACAAACACTACTACACACACACACACACACACAGCAGCGCGGGAAGAGGAGCCTTCCTTTTGTTACGCCATCGAGCCGTGGCGCATCGTCTGCCAGTTGCCAGCAGCGTTTTCGAAGCTCGGGGAATTTACAGATTTTGATTGCAGATTATTCAAAAACGGCAGACTGGTTGCAAAAAGTGACAACATATTGTTGATACACTCGATAATGGCTATACTCTAACTACATCAAATCAGGAATGATGAAATGGTCTGGACGATTACTTTAAGATCAATTAAAAACTTTCAAGGTATAGCAAACAACAACTTTCATTATTGCAATTCCATTTTAGTTTATTCCAAACTCACAGAAACAAAATAATGATAGTGAATAAGGTCATGATCACACTAATCTCTTGGATGTTTTCTTTGAAAGTATCTGCTGCTTCCTTGTAGAGTCTTGTCACAGCCATCCTGCCTACCTACCGTAGATAACAGTGAAGTCGCCACCTGCAGTGATGTCACCAGGCGCCAAATATTACGAATTATAGCATTACTACTGATTTTTATGTGCCACTGAAGATAATACACAGTAGTTTATATAATGACTGTATAATCTACCCTGTTTCAGCGTTGTTTTATGCTTTGTATCTGCAAGTATATACGGTTTTAAATTTCACTACGCGTTTTTTTTTCGGGCGACGACGACAGCGGTACGACACTCTGTAAATAAACACTAGATGGCGACTCTACTGTTGGTAGCCACTTTGTAGATATTTTTGTAATTTGTTCATTTATAGCCATAATATGACACAGATGAAGACACAAAATGACACAGATTCTCCAGATAGCCCCTTCTGACTTTCCTGAAATCATGGATGTAGAAATGTAAGTATTAACGCCACCACACGTCTGTAAACAGAAAAAAATTTTTGTCCTGGCGACTTCACTGTTATCTACGGTAGCAGGCAATGGTATATTTTGATAAATTTAATTAAATTATTAATTTGTTCTTAAACTACTATACATTACAGCTTTGGATAAATAAATTTTCAAATAGAGGCCTCTTCCATTTGCGACATTTCAAGAACCAGTTCACGGAACCCAAGAGTTCAGGCGTTCCATTTGCGCACGAAAACCTGGGTCCGAGGCGACGCGCGTAGTGACTCAGCAAAACCCTTGAACTTTCTCTACTCACATTGAGAGGTGGGTAGCTTGGGTAGAGTTTTCAGTTCATAACAAACAATGGTCGCCTTGGGCCCTATTTCTCTTATCGTGAAGGGTTTTCCGCATGCACGAGTCGGAGAGGATGTCAGACGGCATAAAAGAGGCATACATGCCTGGTGGAGGCCATGCTTTCCCGCGATCTTAAACTTGATATGATCCCTTCACATAGCAGCTAGCTGAGTAATATCGTTATCTCTCTCTCGTTATCTCTCTCTCTCGCTATCTCTCTCTCTCGTTATCTCTCCCTCTCGTTATATCTCTCTCTCGGTCTCTCTCTCTCTCGTTATCTCTCTCGATCGGTATCTCTCTCGTTATCTCTCTCTCTCTCTTAAATTGCCTCGCCAGCTGAGTATGTTTGTAAACAAAAATCGGGGTTTTTGCGTTCCATTTGTGACACGCGAACCCAACCCTGAACCCAGAACCCAACCCTGAACTGAAAGAACTGGTTCATGCAGCTTGGGCACAAATGGAAGAGGCCTTAGTATACAACTTTCTTTTATAATGTTCTTGCCCCACTATGAGTTAGTGTAACTGCTGATGTGTGTTGTCCAGCTGTGTAACTGGTGGTTTTAGGAACTGTTAAACATCAAATACGATAAATCATGTTGGTAAGAGGCGTTATCAGAGGCTGAAAATAATTTGAATTTTTTTTCTCTCTGGGTCTAATTGCGTAAATACATGCAGCTCTTTCCCCCGTCCACGTGTACGGTGTGATCTGAAAAATGACTGGAGGAGCACAGGCAGAAGCCTTGGATCTCTTCCCATGGGAGTTTCTACTCCCTTGCAAACCTGGCCAAAGAGTAGAAGACTAAAACTAGTGCCAGAATGTGCATCCGTGTAAAGATGGAAAAGTATGAAATTGGTAAAGTTAGTAAATGTGTTTAACATACATACGTACTTACACTCTAGAATCATTTCATTCAGTTCTAAGTTACTAGTTTTTATTCTGTAAAGGATTAAGGAGGCTGCTGTGTCGTCATAAGTTCACTTTTAAGTTTTCACAGGTGATGTTTTCCTTAAATATAATGTTACTCCAAGCCTTTCTTTACAATGCAGTCTCATCAAGCGAGTCCAGGAGAAGTTGGCAATGGGGAGTTTTCAAAGCTAAGCCGCCAGATGTCCCTCGCGCATCTCACATCCTCTGCTCTGTGAGGCTGAATGATCTATCATTTACCGTAAATTCTCTGTACTTCTTTGGGACATATCAGAATTATCCTTCAATACAACAACTGAAACAGTTCTTAATAAAAAATGTAGTTTATCATTTTATTTGTCTGCACTCGGTGAAAATATTGGCAAAACAATTGAATACTTGAAAACTCATTCTTTAAAAATCGTCTTTTCATGGAAAAACGCAAGTTCAAGCAGAATGAGGCTTCAGGAAATATCTACTTGTATGTAAGCATTCACTGAGTACCTGTTTTGGGTGTGTCTGTCTGTCTTGCGACGAACATTTAACCAAGAAGTAATTTAAGTGCTTGGCACCTCAACGAACAGTCCGGGATGGAAGACAGTTGAGAGCGTTTGTTTACTATTTCCGTCTCGAAAGACGAAAGTCTCCTTTATGTGGGAAACGGTATGTGGGAGTGGATGCCACGAATATTCCAGTAGAGGATAGAGTGTGATGAGATAAGCGGGTGATAATAGTTAGGATGACAGTCTCTGGTATTGAGAAGTTAGGAGTATCAGAGATATGAGCCATGAGGTAAGGAGCGGGGGCGCTGAGCTGAGTTCCTACCCGTGTGGTGTCTACAGGAAAGTGGATGATAACAGATCCTGCCGGCGGGATGGCTTCTGTGGAGATGCTGAACGCCACACTCTGTTTTGGTTAAATGTTCGTCGTAAGAGAGACATATACACCCAAAACAGGTACTCAGTGAATGCTTACATACAAGTAGATATTTCCTGAAGCCTCATTCTGCTTGAACTTGCGTTTTTCCATGAAAAGACGATTTTTAAAGAATGAGTTTTCAAGTATTCAATTGTTTTGCCAATATTTTCACCGAGTGCAGACAAATAAAATGATAAACTACATTTTTTATTAAGAACTGTTTCAGTTGTTGTATTGAAGGGTAATTCTGATATGTCCCGAAAAAGCACAGGGAATTTACGGTAAATGATAGATCATTCAGGCTGAAAGTGCTGAGGATGTGATAGCCTGAGAGACAGGCTTGAGCGTGAGCTTATTAGAAAACTCCCCATTTGGGTCGGCGAAATCACTGCACGCCAGTTTTGTAAGACCGAACCTGCACGTGCAAAGACCTCCGTCCATGTCTGTGGTGGAGTTGGCAATTCACGTCACTGTGTTCATTCTCTCTCAATTTCATGTCTTACAAGGGACTGCTGTGTTGTGCTGTATGTTATATTCTTCGTCCTCGTTATTTTCATTAATTTCCTCAGTATGACATAGGATATCATTATATTATGTGTGTTCTCCTACCCTTCATTGATGCCCTCGGTTCCAGATCTCATTCTTGCTATACAGTGTTTGACGAGTCTCTTTAAGGAGCAAGGCACATTCACGTACTTCATTATGATCTTTTCAGCACAATCTTGAGCATCATCTGGAAATCTTCTATTCACAACACAATGAATTTTTTTTCTTTTTTCATTTAAACCATGACAACTGTATGTGGGGACAGTTACCATACCATACAGAATTGGGGCCAGGGAATGATCATAAAAGCCAAGAATGTCCTCTGTCATAAGAACATCTATTTTAAAGCTTAAAGAATACAGGGAGATCCAAGCAAAGAGGCAAAAAGGATTAGAGGCTGTATTCTACATATCAATAATTTTTCAGAAGGTCGTATCTAATGCCGTGATATACAGTAAAAGTAGTCCTGAACATTCAGAACCCATACTTTTATTGTAGACGTGACATGATGTCCGAGGAAATATTATATTGATTTAAGTTATATTTTAAAAATTTGATATGCAGATCCACAGTAGGCTACATAGAAGCATATATACCTGGTCAGCAGGTTCACGAAAGCAGAATCATTAGACACAAAATAAGTGATACATTGTTTTTTGCAAAATTATATATCTGAAGCACTTCTCAGCAGGACTTTGAAATGGTTTAAGGGAACAAAAACGAAAACCGAAACGAACGAAATTATGCTCGGAACAAAAACGGAAACGAAAACGTTATCATATTTATTGTTCCGGAGCAAAAACGCTATTTGGAATACCTGTAACCGGTAATAACGTTATTTTTTCGTTCCATGTCATATTTGGTCACTAATCCATTTTTCACTTCCAGTAGCCAAATGATTTAGGTAAGTAAATGCATCTGTATTACATACATACATTAATTAAGTCTACTGTATTTGTTCACTTGGCAATTCCAATGAACTGCAACTCGAGAAATGCCAGTGGTCGCTGGCAGTTTTAACTCAAAGGTTGGTCTACTGTGTTTTGGCTCCGCGACTAATATTTTTCATAAATTTATTTCGCGATAAACATTGATGCACCGCATCTGAATACCAAAAAATATAGTTCTTCTGTCATTGTACTAATTATGTGGATGACATGCATTACGATGGAACGTTCTATAATAGCAATTTAATGCAAATTACTCGCCTCGAGTAGCAAAGCTTAATATATTTTTTACATGTATATTGTGGCATGTAAAATTTGGGCGATGTTCACACTGTTTTCTAAGACAGTACTGCTGCGTCTGGCAAACGCTTGTCAAAATACAATAAGCAATGCCTTGGAAAAACGAAGAATAAAGAATGCCGAAATCGGCTTGTTGCTGCGACAATGTAGGTTATAATGGACCCATTTACTCTACTTGAGGTAAGGATTGATTTGACATCTTCAAGCCTCATATAGTTGGGCAGTGATGTTGATTTTTCTATGTGAACAGTATTTTTGATGATACAGCCAATTTAAGTACAGGAAAATGTATACGCTCTAAAACGACTGGCGCCATGTTGTGACGTCACTAGCTTAGACAACAGAGCAAAACAGCTGTAAAGCGGCCGCTACTATTATGTACTACCTACTAATACACCAACTTGCATTACCCCTACTACCGCAAGATGACCAGTAATCCTCCTTCAAGTGATGTAGTAGGTATTCACTGTGTTTGTGAATATGTAAGTTGTAGTTTATAAGGAAAAAGTGGATAGACAGAGATAAGTGGCCCGTGACACCTGACAAGTGACGACTTCTGGGATCGGCATTCCTTATAGGGAGCTTAAATGAACCTGCAATGCAATGACATGTAAAGCTAGACAGATAGACGAACTCATAGAGGAACAGGTAGAAATGTATGGCTTTCTTTCCCCACATAAGCAAAACATACACCCTTCGTCACTCTACTCACCACTACAACCTTTACTAACCATACATTTCTACCTGTTCCTCTATGAGTTCGTCTATCTGTCTAGCTGTACATGTCATTGCAGGTTCATTTAAGCTCCCTATAAGGAATGCCGATCCCAGAAGTCATCACTTGTCTGGTGTCACGGGCCACTTTGCTCTGTCTATCCACTTTTTCCTTATAAACTACAACTTACATATTCACAAACAGTGAATACCTACTACATCACTTGAAGGAGGATTACTGGTCATCTTGCGGTAGTAGGGGTAATGCAAGTTAGTTAGGTTAGTAAAATAAAACTATAATTTGCGGTTTGCTGAGCCAAAACAAGCCGATCAGCTGATCAGGCGAGATCTGAGTCTGCAGTTACTACGTCACAACCAATCACAGCGCGTTCCGCCGTGTTGTGATATTTTGGCCCCAAAAAGGCCATATATTTCATTTATGATGCATTTCTCAGCAAAAAGAATATGAGTACAGTGATATGTAGCCTATATTGCACCCAAAGCTTTATAATACTCCGTGTTTTAGGTGTGAGTAAATGGGTCCATTGTGGAGGCGAAACGCCGCGGCGGGGAGTGGTGGGCGGGGAGATTGTGGCGGGGAGATTGAATCAAAACATTGCCACTTCACGCGTCGACTCATTGCACTTCTAGGCTTTCTATCTGATTGATACACAATAATAACAGGAAAATATGACTGCCTAGGTATAGATAACTTCTAAACATTCGTTATTGACTATATAATATCATAGAGTAGCATTTACCTCGCCTCCTCAACTATAACCTACTTGGTTATTTGGTTATATACAATGTTTTACAGAATCAGGCTTCTATACAATATACATATAGAAGAAAATCGTTCTTAATATTATACTTGTGTGTTTTAAGTGCAGTGGAATAAGCCCATATTTTTCTTTCAAGTTGACCAACTTTTCACCAAATTGTGAGTTAAAACTACCAGCGACCACTGGCATTTCGGAGTTGCAGTTCTCTCTAATTGACGATGTGGTTTTGTTTCAAATAGTATCATATGCACCACTTTTCATTTAATTTGTGAAGAATAACTATTTTTTACCTTATATAATTATGAATTTATGTCTTCGTGATATGCATCACGTTCCCTTATTTTCTTACACCTTCCAATCGTGCAATCGTTAAACTATTATGCTGCAGTTTGGTTTAAGAATATGCTTAGATTAATATCCAGTATTCGAAAAGGGATTATATATCGTGAGCATGTGCTTAAATTTTTAACTGTGTTCATAACCCAATACTTGGTGCGCCAAATTTCGATGTGTGCCCTAAGTTCGAGTCTTTGGAGTACCACATGCAGTCATTGACTTCATTGATTAGGTTTATTTAATTAGTGGGCTAGTGATATTACGAATTAATATAGTTTTACCAGGTTACCTCAAACACTATCTTTTTCAGAGGTAAAGAGCCTCGTTTTATACCACATAGGGAGGATGTCTGTCACATTGGTGTCATATAAATGAGTAATGTAATTGCTGTCTGAAGCTGACCTCTCAAAGCGATGCACTTGATTTGGCTCAGAAGTCACCTTTTCCATAACAAAACTGAGGAACCTTTCCAAGAAGTTGATGCAGACTGATGGTTTCCATTTTTCCTGTAGCATAAATGAAGACATTACAACATTATAACCACAGAACCACACATGCCACTTAAATGCCAACAAATTTCCTATTCATCTTAGTTCTCTTGATAATGATGATGATAATTACAATAATGGTAGTAATAATAATGATAGATGATGATGATTGCTTTGTGTGCCACATGTCAAGGTGATTCTTTTCACTGTGGACTTTGGTATCATGGTGTAGGTGGTGTGTAGGCGTTGTTGTTCCTCAGGCTGCCTGGGGGAGCAGCCCCGAGCTGCTAAGATAGGCCAATAGGATAGATAGGCCTGGACCGGGTTTTCCCACAGGAACTTCATGGAGTGTATGTTGTGTTGTTGGCTCGTGTGATTATGTGCAGTGCAGTCTCCCAAAATATGTATGATAGTTTGGGATGCTGTGTTGCATCCCGGACAGGCATCCGCAAAGGACCCATCCAGCCTCTTATGTCAAAGCGGTCCTTGACCTCGAGGACTTAGGTTTTATGGTGTAGGTGGTGTGTAGGTGTGGTAGCTGTGCAGCCTGTAATGATTTATAGGACCTTGTTCTGTATGGTGTGTAGGATGTTGTGATGTGTCTCGGTGTCTGTGGATTTGGTTGGTGCTATTCTAAGTATTTGAGGTAAAGCAGGTGTGCAGTGTGTCGAGGTAAGGTTGAAGATGAGTAGCAAGTTTGTTGAGTATAGAGGCCTGAAGCCATGTTGTGAGGGTGCCAGGGGAATGTGTGGTGTGACCTGGTTTAGGATGAGACGTTCCCTGACTAGAAGGAGTGCAGAGTAGTGTGATGGGGTAGTGTGAGGAATGTAGTATAAGTGTGCTTTTGTTTATGTCATTGTTATATGCATACTGCTGAAGCTCAAAACTAATTACTCATTCCAATCAATCTCCCTTTTCACACACACCCAGGATCTACTTCTGAGAAGCACACAACTGCTGTAGAAATTAATTTTCCTTCCTGAACTGTCCTGTTCCTGCCCTGGCCTGGCCTTGCTCAGACAAAGTATTTGTAAAGAATATCCAAATGCAAGGAACCAAAGTGAGCTCACCTTTGCCATGGACGGCATAACATCGGTGTGCATCATCTGCAGCGTGTGTACCTTCGCATGTTCATTTCTTGTACCCATCAGCAACCTGGGAATGCCGGCCAGCTGGTTTTCAATCCACCACTTATTGAGAGTATATCTGAAAGAGATGTTATATGAACAAACAAGAGTCTGAAAAACAAAGTTTTAACAATGTACTAAAACTATTAAGCTGAAAAGTTGTGTAGATCACGGTCAGAAAACTTACTTTTCGAAAGAATCTTGCTTGAACCAATCAACCTTTTCCTTGGTCTCCTTGATTGATACAAAGGCCCTCGTGTCTGTAAGATTGCCTTGGAGAAGGCTCTCGTCTACACCATGGATGGCAATGGGGTACAGCAGGGACAGCTCGTTCAGGTGCAGGTTCAGTACACAACGAAACTGACAGTCGCACTCCAGCACGTCGTCAGGATTCCCTGCAACACATGGCTCACATGCATCATGGCCTTCATCCACTATCATTCTATTTGTACTTATACTATACTTTTTGCCCTCGAGTGTAATCTTTTTGCATACACTTCTGAAGAAATGGTTTTATTCTAAGATGGTGATGGTCTAACTATGTAAAATACACTCTTATCCATACCTCCTGTCATGTACTGCTGAAACTTGTGGCCATAGCTTTCATAGCAGGAAGAGTTATCCTTCATCTCTCCTTCATGGTCCTCATACTTGTATTTCATGTATATAGATCCCTTGAAACTGTCAGTAGAGATCACAGAAAAAGGATTGAACCTGATGACTGGATGTAACAATACTTTAGAGAGAGGACAGCAAAGCACAATTTTAATGGCAAATTGGTAGCACTCAAACCTAACATGCATGCATGTACGGTATATTCAAGGAAAACATCAGCTGTGAAGATCAAACTTATGACAGACAACCTGCAGACTCCATAATCTTGTGCAGGCCTGCTGCATTACCTGCATCTTCTAAGAGACTACTGTAATGCTTACAGCTCGAATGATAACAGTAATTAGTTGAACACAGGAAGTTTACTTACGACTGGGCAAGTATTATCATTTCACAGCTCAGCTGGTGAAATGTGTATGGCGCCAGCATGACACTTTTCAGTGTTCCTCTTGTACACAAAATGTCAACCATCAATCTGTGGTATAAGAGGAAGGAGATTAATTCTTTAAGCAACCCCGCGAAGAATAATTACTGTAAGTGTTATGAAGGTTTATTTGTACAACATATGAGTATAATGTGATAGATTTTGGAATCAGTAAATCACTTACTTGTCAGAAGAGTTTTTAGCTTTAAGCTGGTTCTGGTTTTTAATAATCCATTGTAGGAAATCATTGAAAGTGTCGGCCGTGGTCGCTGTGAAACCGTTGATGCGGTCCCAACCCCTTTTCAGGTCCAGTGGAGGCTCCATCTAGGCATAAGAAAACGTCAGTACAAATCCATCCAAAGCTTTAGACGGGAGTTTCAATAGTAAACATTCTATGGTGTATGTTAAATATCATCAACCCCTGCCATTTTTTTATAATAATGATAATTATTATTATAATTATTATAACTATGTATATACTTTATCATCATGATCAAGATTAATCTTACTAAGTAGCAATGCTTTCACATCACATTCACCTTTTTTGGCATTACATGTAAATCTTTTATTAGATGTCCAACTCAACAGGAACTAAGTGATTCACGGAGAGATGACACCGAGCACCTAACTTCTGATCTTTCTATAATTTCTGATTGGGGCAAAGCAAACCTTGTTTTGTTCAATGCCTCAAAAACCCAATTTCTTCACCCATCTACTCGACAAAACCTACCAGATAACTATCCCCTCTTCTTCAATGACACTCGACTATCTCATTCTTTTACAATGAACATTTTAGGACTATCCTTTACTAAAAATCTGAACTGGAAATCTCATATCTCATCTCTTGCTAAAACAGCTAAAGCCCGGTTCCCACCTTCCCGCTTGTACGGCCGCCATACAACAACAAAGATGTCACAATGACGTCACAACAAAGTCTACCGCACCGCCGTACTGCTGTATGGCCGCCGTACAAAGTTAAGCCCGGTTCCCACCTTCCCGCTTGTACGGCCGCCGTACAACAACAAAGACGTCAGAATGACGTCACAACAAAGTCTACCGCACCGCCGTACCGCTGTACGGCCGCCGTACAAAGTTAAATTCAAGTCATCTCTCCCGCTCGACGGTGTCCGCTCGAGCAGAGTTGCCAACTGTGCCCAGTTACCACAAATACCACTCAAGCGGTGATGATGGTGACGTCATTGTTGAGCGGTGTTGTTGTAAGACGGCCGTACAAGCGGGCTGATGGGAACCGGCCTTTAGAAGTTAGGTGTCCTGTGGCGTCTGCGTCCTTTTTTTTCTCCCTCCCAGTTGCTTGCTCTGTACAGGGGCCTTATCCGCCCATGTATGGAGTATGTCTCACATGTTTGGGGAGGATCCACTCATACAGCTCTCCTAAACAGGGTTAAGTCAAAAGCTTTTCGTCTCATCAACTCCCCTCCTCTGACTGACTGTCTTCAATCTTTAAATCACTGCCGGAATGTTGCTTCTCTTGCTATCTTCTACCGTTATTTTCATGCTCACTGCTCTTCTGAACTTGCTAACTGCATGCCTCCCCCCCTCCCGCGGCCTCGCTGCACAAGACTTTCTACTCATTCTCATCCCTATTCTGTCCATCTTCCTAATACAAGAGTTAATCAGCATCTTTACTCTTTCATCCCTTTCACTGGTAAACTCTGGAACTCTCTTCCTGTTTCTATTTTTCCACTTTCCTACGACTTAAATCTTTTCAAGAGAAGAGTAAAGGCTGGTTCACACTGAGGTTTTTTCGGCATTTTTTGTCGACAGAGAAGTCGGTCTCTTGCGGGCTAGTGCGGAGATTACGTTCACACACGCAATTCGTTTCGGTCGACAAATCTTCTTCTTCTTCTTCTTGTGACCTTTTCTGCTTAATATCGCCAAAGACACTCTACGTTGTAGTGTCTTTGGTATCGCTTTGTAGGTTGTCTGTCAAGCTCGTGCTGACGACCAGGGTCGTCCCTGACTTCCCGTGCCTGGTCATGGGTCACGTCGCGCTACAGGGGCTAGGGGCTGGCTTGTGTGTATTTGGCGCGCGAAAGATAAGTTTTAATGGCTAGCTAAAATGGAAAATTTTCGGTATTATATGTATCGCCATTGGCATGGGAAATTGAGGAAATTGGGATTCAAATTAAGGATGAAAAGATCTGCACGATGATGTAAGTTAAATTTGTTAGTTTTTAGTGCCCAATACCGAAATTATACCAATAATTGGGGTGAGTGGGGAAGAGGGACGTGCCGGCTTCTGCGTCTATTTGAATTTGGCGCGCGAAATTCTCGGCAAGTCGGTCGATAAAAGACCGAGTGAGCGGTGTGTGATTTTTTTTTTAAACCGATCATGACACCAGCCCCAGACCCAGACCGACTTCTCCGTCGACAAAATGCCGAAAAAACCTCAATGTGAACCACCCTTAACAAGACACCTCCCGAACTAAATTGGCACACCTTTTTTTTATTCTCTTACTGTCTTCTTTATAGGGACTGGCAACTAAGCGGGCTTTGTGTTACCTATTTTTGTTGTGCCCTCGGCCAGTCCTTTGTGATGCTACTACATGCACCTGTTGTCACCACCAACTTGCCTCCAGGCTTGTAGTGCCATATGGAATATAGTTGCTGCTTAGTTTAGGCATCATGGAATTATTGAACATAATATCCTTTCTGCTGTCGACGGAGAAGGAGCCCAGCACGCAGGGTGGCTCCAGAGCCTCCTGGGGCCTTCCCTGGTACCCTTCGCTGCACCGAATGTCCAAGCGATCATCTGAAAAAGTACAGTTAAAGCACGTCATTTCTTTTTTTTCCCACCTCTCACTTGTCCTCAAAAAAGAAGCAATGCCTGGTTAATATTTCATATTCTTTCGTGTAAATTACATTAGCAGAGAAATACAATACATGATGAGAAATTTGTACAACATTCACTCGAATTAGGATTGATAGAAGCTGAAGATAGAACGCTAATTTATGCATGGTTTTAATTAATTGATCAGATAACGAAATATAGCAATGGAAAGCTAATAAAATTGCGCTTCTATTGATACCCTTCATGATAAAAGTTGACTCGCAAAGTTTTAAATGGCGAAGAGTTAAGTGAATATTAAGTTCATGCATATTCTTCATAGTCTCGTAATGGCCTTTCTTTAGCGTGTTTTACTGTTTTTTATTTGATAATATTATAGAACAAACATTTACGAAGATTACAATATACCATATATACTGATAAACCAGTCTATATGATAGTCCATAGACCACTACATGTATATCTCTTTGTCGGGCGCCCCGCAGGCCCCTATGCAGCCCCGCAATTCAAAACATTGTCGCGTGAACAGTCCAGGTATACAGTGGTCTATGGTACAACCTACAAAGAGAAGACTACGACGATGAAAAAAATTCGAGTTGTTTTGGGCGAAATTGATATTCCAGGTGCTATATTTCCGTGCTCGCTGACAACATAGAGAAAACCTGAGGTGATGGTTGATGTGCAAAGGCTTCTAAACCAGGAAAACAGTCACAGCAGAGTCTCATTAAGAAGTAAGCAAGTGATAGGGACACATTACGTACCTACCAGTTGCTTACCTTTTGACGAGGCTCTGTTATGACTCTGTTTTCTTGGTTTAGAAGCCTCTGCACATCATCCATTACCTCATGTCTTCTCTATAGTGTTGTCAGCGAGAACAGAGCACAGTAATATAGCACCTGGAATATCAATTTCGCGCAAAATAACTCTAAATTCTTCCATCGCCGTAGTTTTCCCTTCGTAGGTCTAC
>JACEEZ010025617.1:184533-302033 GCA_016584305.1 Chionoecetes opilio | reverse complement strand
CTATGCTGTACGGTAGGGGGTTAAGAATTGTAAAAAAAAAAAAAAATGGCCTACGCCACAAAACTTTATGTTAGGGGGGTCTATGCTGTACGGTAGGGGTTACGAATTGTAAAAAAAAGAGATGGCCGACGGCAGGGGCGGATTTATGGTGTGCGAGGCCCTATATAGGCCGGTACGTGGGAGTGCGGGGCCCTGAATGAAATGTGGGGTAAAATTCTAGTCCTTTCCAGCCCTTATCAGTTTCTTTTTTCTCCAGACCTTCACAGATCCCTCTAAAACGTAATTATAAAGTGGGGGAGAGATGCCCCCTTCAACGCCCCCTCCCCCCTATATTACCCCCGCCCTGGCCCCCAAAATAAAATTTCTAACCTAACCTCACTACAACCTAACCAATAACCTCCTAACGAGATAGAAGGGTGGAAAAGGACTACAATTTTACCAAGTTAGGTTAGGTTAGGTTAGGTTAGTAATTTATTTTTCATTTTTTAATCTCTCCCCTACTTTATTATTAAGTTTTAGAGGTATCTGAAGGGATTTGTGAAGGTCTGGATAAAATAGAACCACTAATAAGGGCGGGAAAGGACTCTAAAATTTTACCAAATGTGGTTCAGATTTCATATTAGTTTAATTGAAACTTTTTCCACCCATATTTTACATTATATTGGTACTAATTTGTGGCATATTATGGTACATGCAATGTAACAGTGTTCGAGCAAATAAGAAATGTCCAGCATTCAGATTTTCATTGAAAACATATTTTTTCCTCTGGGGTGCGGGGCCTAGGCCATAGTTTACTCTGTCCCCCCTTAAATCTGTCAATGGCCGACGCCACAGGAAACTTTATTTTAGGGGGGTCTATGCTGTAGTACTGTGGTCTGTGGTAACCCCGGAGTCACACTAGCCCTGTGTCCCGGGGTAACGGGTTCTCACCCACCACAGGCTCTAAGGGCTAATGTCACGGAGATGAGCACCGCATGCCACGCACAGCTAAGCGTATGCTCCCATCTTTACCTTACCTGTAGCCTACCTATACTGTACGGTAGGGGTTAATAATTGTAAAAAAAGAATTGGCCGACGCTATAGGAAACTTTATTTAAGTGGGGGGGGCGATGCTGTAGAGGTTAATAATTGTCTGAGAATGGACAAGTATTAAAAAAAAAAAAAAAAAAAAAAAAAAAAAAAAAATACCGATACCGGTAATACCGGTATTTCTGTACGGTATCGGTATACCGGTATCGTAATTGATACCGGTGTGAGGACGTACCGGTATTACTCCCGCAAACCGGTATCGGCAATACCGGTATTTTCTTGATACCGCACAACCCTACCTAGCTCACATTCGCTGGCTTAATTATCTTGGTGATTATTGTGCTTCCATTTTTTACATGTCATTGAGGGAAGATATGCTGGTAAACATAAGGCTTATTAGAAGTACTTCATTGACGTCACCTTTCAGGCACAAAATAGTACGTAGACGGTAAACTTAGCAAGAATGAAATATGTAATAAGAAATCCATCACCGCTTACTCTGCTCTTGGCCTGTCATTTCCTGCTGTTGATATGCCAAACGCGGCCGGTACGTGTATTTGATGAGTATAAAGTTTGTGTTCTCTGTTCGTTGTATTAGAGACGCAGAATCGCAGATGGTAATTTGTTCCACGTTTGAGGATGGCGAAAAAAATTAAGCTGGTCGATCTTGAGAGGACTCTGAAAGCTTCAGGCCCCCCATCCTCCCCCCTGTGTGACTGGGTGGTGACGCATTGGGTGACACAAAAAGAAAAAAAGTGACTGATTGGCATGCCTTCGCTACGAATAATTGAGGGGAAGTTTGCTTGCAACATCTATGGGCCGCCATCAGGCAAAGGGCCCATGTCACCCACCCGGAAAAAGGGTGACGAATCTAATCTGCTTTACTGCGACTATAAGAACTTTATTTATATACGTGTCCTTGCCATCCTACTACAGGGCAAACCAATCGTCAAACCTCCTACCATGCTACCGTCTGGCACAGATAGCATTTCCCCCCTGGCTGTCCTTCAGGGGATTCAGGGGAAGTGACTCATCGGTGAACAAGTTGTGAAGCTCGGTAGTAGGGTGGTGTGGGGGGACACCGTACTATTAGTGGAAAAATATTCATAAAAAATCCATTTTTTACCTGAGAGAGTGCACACTGTGCCCAAAACAAACTTCACAATATGGCCCACCTATGGTACCCTCATGAATACTTAACTCAGATAATAAGGGTCATTTAAGGTTTTTTATAAATTTTTGACTGTGATCCCCCCCCGTTCGGTGTGACCCAAGGATAGTCTATATACTATCCTTGGTGTGACCCCACCCCACCCTACCTCTTAGTCATGAAGTCTACCCTGTTGCTCGCATGTAGTTCACTGAGGGTGGCGCTGCATCCGTGGTGGCATGGTGGCGCGAAATTTGAATTAATTTTCGCGTTGTAGCCTTCGTACGGTGATCCCCCCCCGTTCGGTGTGACCCCACCCCACCCTAGAGTTGCCGAGAAGTTTGAAATATATATTATACAGGAAGATATGGAGATGATGAGCGAGCCAAAAGTAAGGACGGTGAAGAACAATCAATGGAGGTTGTGTGATGTAGGTAGCATGGAGGTATTACATATGCATTTTTTTCAAAGTGCATTTTTTTCGTTATTTTCGAAGTGCATTTTTTTCAAAGTTGAAAAGGTTGAGTTGCATGGTTGAGGGGTTGAGTCAAAAGATAGTGAGGAGCTTTTGGGTGCGCCAACTAACCAGCGTAAGGTTTTTCAAAAACTATTTATTTTTCATGGTAAAAATGGAAGAGGACTGCGCGGTCATTTTCTGAGACACTGACTAGCAGTGGCGGCTCGTGATAAAATAAAAGGGGACTGCAAGCTTTATAGCGTGAGCCTGTGAGGAAAGTGCAAACCATTGTTTTGATGGCCGCTGGCGTTGGCGTTTGAAACTTTGAATGCTCCGCTCAGCTCCAGGCCAGGCCGTCCACCGCTACGTTTTGAGGTAATACGCCTTTATTATAAGTTTATTGTGGTTTATTTAGGCATAGGGTAGAGTATGGAGGTTTGATAGTGGTGTGGTGAGGTTGTGGAGGCTGGCGGGGTTGTGTGAGAGGCGGGAGAAGTGATGGTTATAGGGTGTTTGGGCTGGCGGGGTAAGGGAAAGACTGAATACGGGGATATGATGTTGCTTGTAGTTGTACCTTATTATCCATGAACAAGCTGGCAGTACACGTCATGCCACAGCTGAAGATACGGATCGGTAACCCCCGAGTCCGCGGGTAAAGGTACGGCGGCTGTATTCTGCTTGTAAATGTCTAAAGATACTGCGGTGGTGGTAGTTTAGTTAGTTGAGTTGAGTTGAGTTTATTTTAGTTTATAATTAGCGAGTATGCTAATTTCAGAAGGTTACAGGAAGTTTCGTACACAAGTTGTTACGTACCCAGGTTTTGTTAGTTTTTTCATACACTAAATTAGAGTTTTTTCGTACATACCTGGTGTCGTTCCGTATCTCTAGTAATCAAGTTCAACTCTGAGCTGAGTGTACGAAACGACTATAGTTTCATATAGACTAGGAAACAACTTTTTGATGTACAAAACAACTTGTGTACGAACTGACTGTGCACCTTTCAGAATTACAGTTGATTTAGATATTTTTTTCCAATTTTTTCAGCTACCACTACCTATCACCATAACTACCTGTCACCACCACTACACCACCACCACTCGCCACTATGGAGGAGGAGGATTCAACCCAACAATGTGATGATGTGTTGCAGTCTGTCATCAACTCAGGCTGTACAGGGTAAGGGTAAAGATTTGTTTTATCGGTTACAGGGAGTTTCGTACACAAGTTTTTTCGTACCCAGGTTTTGTTAGTTGTTTCGTACACTGATTTTGAGTTTTTTTTGTACATACCTGGTGTCGTTTCGTAACTTTAGTAGTCAAGTTCAACTCTGAGCTGAGTGTACGAAACGACTATGGTTTCATATAGACTACGAAACCACTTTTTGGTGTACGAATCTACTAGTGGTGTACGAAACAACTTGTGTACGAACTGACTGCACCCCGTTTTATCGCCCCTCCCTTATTTCGCTTCCTACCTTATGAAGGACTAAACGTTTGTCACACACGTCTTCTACTAACCTTCAAACCTCTTGGCAAGCTATTACTTTGGTCAAAATCACGGACAAAAATGATCTAATAAGAATAAATAAGTTGCTACTCCGCCGTCGCCATCAGCACAGTCTAGACCGTGGGCCAAGGTTTGTAGGGTGGGTTAGATTTAGTTTTATAGTTAGATTTAGATTATAGTTGTAAATATTTTAGATTATAGTTTTATTAGAATATAGTTAGATTTAGGTTATAGTTTTATTAGATTTTAGTTAGATTTAGATTATAGTTTTATTATTTTAGATTACCTATAGTTAGATTTAGATTATAGTTTTATTAGATTTTAGTTAGATTTAGATTATAGTTTTATTAGATTTTAGTTAGATTTAGATTATAGTTTTATTAGATTTTAGTTAGATTTAGATTATAGTTTTATTAGATTATAGTTAGATTTAGATTATAGTTTTATTAGATTTTAGTTAGATTTAGATTATAGTTTTATTATTTTAGATTATAGTTAGATTTAGATTATAGTTTATTATATTTAGTTTTATAGTTAGATTTAGATTATAGTTTATTATATTTAGTTTTATAGTTAGATTTAGATTATAGTTTGTTATATTTAGTTTTATAGTTAGATTTAGATTATAGTTTGTTATATTTAGTTTTATAGTTAGATTTAGATTATAGTTTTTTATTTAGCTTTTTATATTAATTTTAGATTATAGTTTTATTATTTATTTTATAGTTAGATTTAGATTTTTTTTTTATTTGTTTAGTTTAATTCAAATAGTAAAATTATTAGTTTTTTATTCTGTATTATTTTATTATTTTTTTTTTTTTTTTTATAGGTTGGGGGGGGTTTAGTTTTTTTTTTTAGCCGTTTAGAGCAGTTTAATTCAAGTAAAAGCTAAAAAGCTAGTAAATCCTTTTTATGCTGTATTTATTATTATTTTTTTTTTTCTTTTTGTATTCTGGTGGTGGTTTTCCTTCACCTTTGTACCTTCTTTCAAATTACAGGTTCTCACTCAGATACTTCAAGCGGCTACACCCGCACAGACTCCAAACACTACCCACTCACTCAGGGTAAACTCCTTCTCTATTATTTCTATGAATCTTACTACCCCCACTTCTGAGACACTTTACCACCTAACTACTATAAAATCACACTACTACTATTAAAATGAGCTTTCTACACACTTCAGATACTACTAAAACGATCTACTACTACCACTACGACGACTACTACTACTACCACTACTACTAAAACCACTACTACTATTACTTCTAAAGCTATTACTACTACCACTTCTGAGACAACTACTACCACCACCACTACTATACTTCTAAAGCTATTACTACTACCACTTCTGAGACAACTATACTACCACTACTACTAAACCATACTACTACTACTCTAAGACGACTACTACCACCACCACTACTACTAAAACCACTACTACTATTACTTCTAAAGCTATTACTATACTACTTCTGAGACAACTATACTACCACTATACTAAAACCACTACTACCTACTACTTCTAAGACAAACTACCACCACTACTACTACCACTACTACTACTATCATATATCCCTTTATATTTCAGCTTCAACCAGAGAGGCAACCCAAACTACCACTACCCAGGCTGAAAATCCACCAAACTGACCGAACCCCAACCTCTACCACCACCACCACTACTGCCTCCTCCCTCTCCCCTCCACCCTCCCCCATCCTACACTTCCCCACTTCCCCATCACCACCCATCCACCTCTAAACTACACAAACACCATTCCATATCCACTCCGGAACTCCATAGCAAGTTTAGGTCGGGTCCGAGCGAAAGTCAATCTCTGGTCAAGCCGAAAGCTGCGAGAGAGGTCAATTTTTTAATGCCGGTTGGGAAGGAAAATTCGTACCCTGGTCTTCCTCCTCTTCCTTCCTCCTCTTCCTCTTCCTCTTCCTCTTCCTTGTCCCGTCTACATACCATCCCCTCCTCCTCCTCTTCCTCCTCTCATCCACTTTTCTCCCTTTCCTACTCCTCTTTGTCTCTCAGAAAACCCCATACCACTACTACCATTTCTACTGCTACCCCAACCCCCCCTACACCCACACCACCTCCCCCTACTGTTCTTCATCGCAGCACACCGTTAGTTAGGTCAGGTCACAGGTCGAATACATTGTCGGAGGTCAATGGGGTACTGGGGAGGTCACGGCCTTTGTTTAACAGGTCAAGTACTGTGTCCGAGGTTAATACAGTCGTTGCTGGGTCACAGGTAGGTCGGGTCACAGATACGCCTAGACTACAGACGCGCACACACACAGCCTTAACCACAGACGGATACACACACACAGAGACAGACAGACACTCTTTCACAGACAAACGCACACACACAGAGACAGACAGACACTCTCTCACAGACAAACACACACACACAGCCACAGAGAAAGACAGATACACACACAGACTACAGATGCACACACACACAGCGACAGAAAGAGATAGACAGACACACACAACCACAGACAGACACACACATACAAAGACGGCGGGAGACACAAACGCACACCAGAACAGATCACACTCGGCTACGCGCACACACTCGGCCACGCGCACACACTCAGCTACGCGCACACACTCACCTGGACGCACACAACCACAGACAGACACACACACTGTCACAGGCCCCCCCACCTCCCTGCATGCTGCGGGGGGCGGGGGGCAGGGAGACGTGCCCCCCCTAGCCCCCCCGAGCACCCTGTCACCCAATAACTATATCACCGTCAGCGGCAAGAGGTACCAGATCCTCCACCTTCTCGGTCAAGGCGGGTCAAGCACAGTATATGCCGTGAGTAATACATCATTGTCTCCCTGTATTGCATTGTAGGGTGTATTTTGATATGTACGTCTGTATAGATTTATGCTGTATGAGTTCTACAATGATTTAGCAGTTAGCTTTCAATGCAAATGAAATCAATGAGACCATTTTTATTTTTCGGATCTATTTCTTTATTATTAGACAATTTCTTATTATCTTTTCCCCTCACCTCACCCCCTCAACCCCTCAACACAACCCTTCACCCAACAACCCCTTCCCTCCTTCCACACACCTCTCACCTCTTCCCTCTACCCTTTCTCCTTCCCTGGACACACCTCACCCCTCCCTGGACACACCACACCCTCCTGACACACCTTACACCCTTCCTGGACACACCTACACCCCTTCCCTGGACACCCTACACCCCTTCCCCTCACCCCCTCAACCCCTCAACCTCCAACCCCTTCCTTCTTCCTTCCCTCCTTCCTCACACACACACCTCCCCTCTACCCTCTACCCATCAACCCTTCTCCTCCCTTCCCTGGACACACTTACACCCTCAACCCCCCAACCCTCAACACAACCCCTCACCCCTCAACACAACCCCTCACCCCCACCCTCAACCCCTCTCCACTCAGGTACTAGACGAGGCCAGCAAGCAGGTGGTGGCGGTGAAGATAGTGAACCTTCTCAACCTGGACGACAATACACTCGCCTCCTACCAGAATGAGATCACCATGTTGGAGCGACTCAAAGACTGCTCTAGGGTGATCCGCCTCTACAACCAGTGAGTGTGTGGGTGTGAGATAAGGGGGGGTAGGGGGAGAAATAGAAGACAGACAGACAGTGGAAGGATGAGAGAAAGTAGGAGTGAAATATGAGAGAAAGACTAGGAAATGTGTGTGTGCATGTGCATTTGACAACCCATTTCCCCCCTTTAACCCCCCCCCCCCCCCCCCACCACCTCACAGAGAGGTGATGGTGGGTCGTCAGATGGTGTTGGTGATGGAGCTGGGCAACCAGGACTTTGCGGCCATTCTGAACCAGGCCAGGGCGGGCCGCGGGGCCATTCCCTCCTTCACCATCAAGCACTACTGGGCCGGCATGCTCCTGGCCGTGCAGCAGATACACGTACACGGTGAGGGCCATGGCGGTATTATATATATTATTGTTATACAGGTTGAAGTTCCCAAACTCGGCATCCCAAGACTCGGCAACACCCAAAACTCGGCTATGGTTCCGGATTTTCCAAAACACGGCAGAACACCCAAAACCCGGCGCGTAGTTGCCGGGTCGGGCGCTAGGTGCCACCACACTAGGCCGCTTGGTTTCTTATCGGTGAAATATAGCTTTTTTCCTACATATTGAAGTATACAATCCTCTTTTTAGAATAATTTTGTCACCCTCACCACATTATAATGGACTCAGTGACCTAGTTTTGGGGTAGGGAGGGATTATCTAACTACCTTAATTTTTTTCATGTGATTTTCATGCTTTTTTCCCCCTTAATATATCTACGTTCTAAAAGTCGGAAAATTCCATTACTCGGCTCGGCGCTGGTCCCGAGGTTGCCGAGTTTGGGAACTTCAACCTGTAGCTCCTTAGATTCTTATTATAGCTCCATGGTAAGGGCGGTGGTGGTGGTGCACTATGGTCTATTTTTTTTATTAGGGTCAAAATGCACTGAGGAAGCCACGCCCCCTGCCTCTCCCTCTTTTCTACGGGGCAGCTGATTGGTGCACTCCTCGTATAATCACTACCATTCACAATATCTTCATTACTTAACAGCGCGTGACCACTGGACTGGATCTTCACTTCAGAGGGTGACAAAATCAAAAATCCCTTTGTAGTGAAGATTGCTCTGTCCAGTGGTCACGCGCTGTTAAGTAGTGAAGATATTGTGATGGGTAGTGATGATACGAGGAATGCACCAATCAGCTGCCCCGTAGAATAGAAGGGGAGGCAGGGGGCGTAGCTTCCTTACTGCATTTTGACCATAATAACTAAAATAGACTATAGTGACACACGGTAAGGGGAAAAAAAATATATTTGAAATGAAAAAAGATCAAAATTGAGAGGACATTTTTTTTTTTAAAGTAAGATGAGGGTGGAGCTCTATTAGTCATTTTAAAATTTTGTTTGGCCATTATATAGGTATACCATTTTTTTTTTTTTTTTCCAATTTAATTTCGTGATTTTATGTATGAAAGCCGCTCGTATATTTACCTAATTGTTATTTTCCCCCCGTTCTCCCCCTCCCCCCTACACCCCTCCCTCCTTCCCCCAACACCCCTCTCCCCCTACACCCCCCTCCCCCTACACCCCTCCCCCCTCCCCCCCTTCAGGCATCATCCACTGTGACCTCAAGCCGGCCAACTTCCTCCTGGTAGACAGCACGGTGAAGCTAATCGACTTTGGAATCGCCTCGTCCATCCAGCACGACATGACCAGCGTAATCAAGGACAGCCAGGTGTGTGGGTAGGGGGGGGCGAGGTGAAGGGGTGGGAGGTGAAGTTAGGGGTTGTTGTTAGATTATCCTTTTTCTTAGTTTTTGTCTCGATATTGTGGGGTTTTTTCTTCGTTATTTTTTGTGGGTGTGTGGGGTGGTGGTGTGTGAGGGCCCTGAGGGGGAGGGGGGGCCTGAGGGTGTGTGTGTGGTGTTGGGTGAAGGGTGGGTGGGTGGGCGACAAGTGAAGTTGGGTGATGATAATGGTTGAAAAGTGACTGATTGAGGACATTTGAATGGTGAAAATGGATGAGAGATGGATGGTAGTTAGAAGATGGATGAGTACGGACAACAGCTACTCAAATGGTTGGTGTTGGGTGATGCGGGTGTATGAAGATGGATGAGGCTGTGCTTCAGGGGGGAGGGGGGGGGGGTGAATGTTATATACAAAAAAAACAATGAAGAGGAAATGGAATGTGTTGGTTTTGAAGAAGATAATATTAATGTTTATCTTTTATCTTTTGTTCTCCTCCAGGCTGGGACCTTTAACTACATGAGTCCCGAGTCCCTGCTGGACGTGCACTCGGGTCCCATCGTCAACAGCAGGGGTGGAGGGAAGCCTGCCATCAAGGTAACACACGCACGCACACACAGGCACACAGACGCACACGCACACGCACACGCACACGCACACGCACACACAGACATACACACACACACATGCGCACACACACACACACACACTGATGACATTTGGATAAGTATAAATAGATAGTAAGCATTTTTTTCAGGCATTTTTCTCTTCCCACTTTTCCTTTGTAGTCTATTCCAGGCATCTGTCTTCAAATACCAATTGTCTGTGTGTGTTTATTCCTGTTTTTTTGTTTTTTATCCAAGCATCTATATACATCTATTAGGAAAAACTGTCTTTATATTATTCAAGCATTTTCCAGTCATTTTTCTCATCCCAACTCTACTATTGTAAGTTATTATTATTATTTAGGATTACTTATAACGTATTCTTTGCACAAATACAGGGAAGTCCCGTTATACGAGCATTCGGTATACGAGAAATCAATGATACGAGCTGAGTAAATTAGGGTCTATTTTCAATATACGAGATCGAAAATCCAATGCTACGACATTCAAACTGGGGTGAGTAAAATTACCAAGCTCAAAATGCGTGCCCTACCACGTATGCATCTGGGCTGTATGATGATGCTGTGGTGGCCCCAAGCTTGGGGCCGCACACCTGGCTAATTACCCCTAAAGGTCAAGCACATGGCAGGGACCTGACTCGCTCGTGACCCAAATTTCTACTGCACCTCTGCTGCTGGGTTCCCGCCCTGGCTTCCTAGACCAGCTTCTGGCAGTTACCTACCTACCACCACAGTGAGAGGAACACAGGGAGAGGAGGAGTGGTGTTCCTCTCACTGTAGTGGTTGGTAGGTAACTGACTTAATACAGGACTCCCAGGCTGGACAAAGGGGGATTTTGGTTGACCCCAGTCAGGTCACCCCAAGCAAGGCGTGACCTGAAGGGTAATTAGCCAGATGGGCGGCCTGACCTTTAGGGGTAATTAGCCAGGTGTGCGGCCCCAACCTTGGGACCGCTACAGTTTATTTTAGCTTGAAAAACATGTCTTTGATGGGGTCCTGGAACCAAACCTATATTTTACCATTAGTTATGTATTTCGCTATACGAGATTTCGCTTTACGAGTATGCCAGGTGGAACCTAACTGCTCGTATCTTCGGGATTTCCCTGTACTTAGAAACACTTAAAATACCAATAGTTTGTTTGTGCCTTTTTTTCCGCAGCTGCGCGTGAAGTCCGACGTGTGGTCCCTCGGGTGTATCCTGTACAACTTTGTGTATGGGCGCACCCCCTTCCAGCACATCAGCCACCCCCTACAAAAGCTGAGGGCAATATCCGACCCCAGCACACAGATATGCTTCCCTGAGAACAAAAGCAAACACTTGGTGGAGGTATTGCGTCTGTGTCTGCAGCATGACCCGCTAAAACGGCCGTCCATTGAGGACTTACTCAATCACCCTTTGCTGACAGAATAATTATAGTTCACCTAGTCACCCTAATCCTAGGTCAGTCCTAGTCACCCTAAATACTGCAACGAACACCCCCTCTGCTGTCCTCAGTTAGGCTTCTACACCTGCTCCGGTCTGCTCTCTTGAAAGCAGGGAAGCAGGCAGATGCTCAGACAGAGGGGCGCTTAGCAAGTACCGGGCTCGTGCTAGGAACCGAGGACTTGCCATGCTGTCCTTTGTTATTCACACACTCCGGGGGAAGGACTAGGCAAACACAAGGTGTCCTTTTCCTGTGTTATATTGAGGTAACTTACAGTACAAGCTTCAAGGTCACTCCATTATACAGGTAACGGCAAGGTAGGAAACGCTACACCATAGGTTCACGGTCTTTCTTTCTCTGTACACACAGGCCACAATATTGTCACAGTCTCTTACCCGCCACTAGACCTCTGCCACTCTATCCCACTGATCCCCGCCTACCTCCCGTGCCACTATTGCTATAAGCCGCTCTCTTTCCTCATCATACCTTGGACACATTAATACCAGGTGATCTACAGTTTCATCTAGTCTACCCATACACATTTGACATATCTTGCTTCCTTCGTTTGCCCATCTATATGTTCTACTATTGACCTCCAAAGATTTAGTCCTTGCTTTAGATATTAAACTACTCCCCAAGCTACCATCATAAAAGACCTCACACTTTGGTGTGGTCTTCCCGTTGTACCAATTCAGAGAACTCTTACCCTCCATCCTCTGTCTCCACATCTCCCTGCCCTGCCTCTGAACTTGGTCATTCACCTTTCGCTTTAACTCCCCCTCACTAGACTGGTGTATCCTATCTGTGAAACCCTGTAACCCACATTTCCTCTCCCACCGTCTGCTTGATCTATCCCATTTACTACTCTGCCCTATCCACTCATAAACTTTTCGAGCCCACCTGTTTTCATCCATTTTTCTAAGCCTGATTTTGTAATTAAGCACTGACTTTCCTATTCTCTCCGCAAAGGTACTCCACCCTGCCTCTCCCCTGCATCGCCTCCACTGCTACATACCTGTTTGCCTCTAGTGCAAGTCTACCTACCCTGTTCTGTACTACCTCTAACTTGTCTAGCTCTCCTACTGTCCACCTCATACACTCTGCCCCATACATGAGGCTCGGTACTGCCATGCCTTTCCACAACCCTCTTACTACCTCATACCTGTTTGCCCTACATCTTGCTACACTACCAAGCCTTCCCACCCACTGATTTGCTTTTCCTATTTTATCCTGTTTCGTCCTATCTGCTCCCTTCCCATCTACCGTGATACCTAGGTATTTATATGACTCGGTGCGCCCTATCCTCAGGTCTCCCATTTCCCAACTCCTACCCTCATCTGCTGCCTCTCCATTTATAACCAGGACCTGACTTTTCTCACTGTTAAATTTCATCCCAAAATCCCTCCCATACTGTGCGACTATATGTAACATCTCCTGAAGTTCTCCACTGTCCTCACTCATGCCAACTATGTCATCAGCATATAGTAAACTGCTCAACTTTTCCTCCCCAACCCTTATCCCATAGCCCGAATTTCTCAACCTAATTGCTAATTCCTCTGTATATAAGCCAAAAAGTAACGGTGATAACACGCAGCCCTGCCTAACCCCTCTTCGACTACCTACCCACTCTGTCTCTATGTCCCCAAGCCTGTACACTGCCCGTGTGTCCTCATACATACTATTTATTATGCTGACTATTCTGTCACTAATCCCAATCCTAGACAGTAGTCTACAAAGCAAACCCCTATTGACCCTATCATAAGCCTTTTCAATGTCAAGGAATGCAAGGTATGTCTTCCCACCCATTCTATTCATTTTCTCTGTCACTGAACTGACTACGAACATGTTGTCCTCACCTCTCCTATCCTTGCGAAAACCATTCTGTTCCTCCCCCATTACTCTATTTATCTCACAACATTCACTAATCCTACCATTTAGTAACCCACTGAATATCTTTCCCACCGTATCCATTACTGCTATTGGTCGGTAATTTTTCAAGAGCTTTCTACTTTTGTGCCCTCCCTTGTGTAATAGAGTAACCCTACCCTCATTCCATTTCCTTGGGACTCTTATTTTGCCAAATCTGCCTAAAAAGCCTATACAACCCATCCACCATACCCTCACCCCCTTCTTTATACAATTCGTTTGGTATACCATCCCTGCCTGCTGCTTTCCTATTTTTCAGCTTTTTTAGGTAACTCCTTATTTCTTCCTTACTGAAATGTTCATCCATTCCCTCATCTATCTTCCTTTCACTTCCTATATTTACCTCACCTAATTCTACCTACTCAGTCATGCCCCCCACCTCCTCCCAAAACTTCTTGATCTCCCTCTTAATACCCTCAGGTCCTTTCACCACTTCGTCTCCCACTAAAATTTCATCTACGCACGGTTGCTCCCTGTCTTCCTCTCCTCTAAGAAAAGTATACCAATCCCTACCCCCTTCCTCACCCTTCTCCCTTAGTTCCTCTACAATTTCCCTCTCCATGTTTGCCCTAGCCTTCCTAATAAGTGCTTTTACTTCTCTCTGTTTTTTCTTATACCTATCTCATGCCTCCTCATACTCTAACCTTCCTCTACCTCCATCTACTTCCTTTTGGAGTCTCTTTCGTGCCCTGTTCTGCTCCTTTCTTTCCTTCCTCGCCCTCTTAATCTCACTATTATGTCCCACTTAATCACCTATTGCACTTTTTTCTCCAGCTCCTTTGCTTCACTCTACCTATCCTTCTCCTAGCTATTCCATCTATTGTCTCCCACAGACTCTGGTTCATTTCATCCACCCCCCTTTCCTCCTTCCAAACTACCTGTTTCAAGTCCCTCCTAAAATTTTCCCACTTTGCCTGTCTAATGTCCCATCTTTGTTCTGCATTTCTCTCCTTTTCATTCTCCCTTTGTTTTTTACTTGTATAGTTTAAGACTATCATGTTGTGGTCACTATTTATATCTACCAGACCCTCCTCATCTATCTACATATCCTTCACCATCTTCCTGGCATTTTCATTTACTAGCACATACTCTATAGCTGATTCCCTCCCTCTCTCTGCCCATGTTACTCTACCCTCTGCCATTGTCGTATTTAGGATTTCTAACTCATTAGCCTCAACAAAATTTAAGAGTAGTATCCCATTACCATTTACCTCCTCCCCTAGTATACCTATGTATCCATTCATGTCCCCCATAACTATTTTCTGTTCCTGTCTGTGTTCTGCTAGTAATCTACTAATCTTGTTATATTTCCTTTCATTTTCTATACTAGCCCCTCTCCCTTCGACTGTTATATAGCAGACTACTAAGATGATCGTCCCCTTTTTCTCCTCTTCTTTGTACTCTAATCTAGCAGCAAAAATATTTTCACTTGCCTCACAGGTTCCTACGTCTAGCTCCTCAACATCTATACCTGCATCCTGCCTGACAATAACACCCACCCCGCCCCCTTTTCTAGGATTCTTGCTTCTACCCTTATTTTTAAGGTGATACCCCTCTGTTCTTACATTTATCCTCTCCCTAAGGTGGGATTCCGTGACGCCTACTACATCAAAACCCCATTCACTTAATTCCCCGGCAATGTCCTCTAATTTGCCTACCCCCCAACCCCTGACATTAATGCATCCAAATCGCATAGAGTTTCTACACCCTTCCCTTGGTTCCTTTTTTCTAACACTGGGTCTTCCCTTATATCTTGAAGACCTATGCCTCCCATTTTTCCCCCATAGACCTAGTTTCCCTGGCTAACTAACCTAACAGCCTTCTCTAACTGGTCCCCGTATGCCTCTGTCCCCATCTTACTTAGGTGGACACCATCCCTGGTATACATCGAGTGCTTACCATAGAAAGTGTCCCACCCGTCCACAAACCGCAACCCCATACCCTTGCACAGCTCCTCTATCTTGCTATTAAGACTTAAGGCCCTCGACAGCCACTCCTGACCCACATACTCCCTAGGGATCACACCACAAATCACCCCTGTCCTACCACTCTCCTTGACCTTCTCTAACAGGGCCTTGTACTTAGTTACCAACTCCTCCGACCTCGCCTTGCCTACGTCGTTCCCCCCGACGTGCACCACCACAACCGCCTCCTTCCCTGTACCTACCATCAGCTTGTCCAGTCTATCTGTAACATCCTGCACAGATGCCCCTGGATAGCACACCCTAATCCTCCTGTCCCTGTCCCTCTCACAGAAGGTCTGGTCCAGGTACTTCACCTGAGAGTCTCCCACCAACAACACCTCAGGCCCCTTTCCACTCCTGGCCCCCTGCCTGTCCCCTGCTTGCTGCTCCTCCACACCTCTACTCTTCACCCCCCTATCCTCCTCCCCCAGCACAGCATACCTGGTGTACAACAGCACCTCACCTGACTTTTCTGCCCCAGCACTACCTGGCTTGCTTCCCTTTCCTACCACCCGCCACTCTCCCTCCTTGGGCCTGGTAACTCCACCTGCCGGCCTGGTAACTACACCTGCCTGCCCTACCTCTACACCCTCCCCAGGCTGTGGACCTTCTGCTGAAGGTCATTCACCTCGCCCTGAATGGTACTGAATGAATGGTACAGCATCCCCGTACCTACATTTACCTCATCCATTACTCCCTTAAGCCCCTTAACCTCCTCCTGCAATGCCTTTACCTGTTCCTGTAAGGCACACACCACACATTCCTTAACCGAGGACTGCCGTTCCATGTCACACCCTCCACACAGAATGTAAACATTTCCAACCTCTTCCACCCGCTGGCTCCACGTGGTCACACCTACCTCCTCTGTAGGGGGCACAGCTACCTCCTGGCCCCCTGTGGCCACGTCAGCGGTAGCTACACCCCACACAACCCCTTCTAGAACCCCATACATATCCATATTTCACAAGAACTAGCAAAATTCAATCACGAAACACCCAGCTAAGGTCCACCCTCCCCGCACACTCTCGCCGCCGGGTAGCCAATCCCCAAGGATGGAGAGTGGCGGGTGGTAGGAAAGGGAAGCAAGCCAGGTAGTGCTGGGGCAGAAAAGTCAGGTGAGGTGCTGTTGTACACCAGGTATGCTGTGCTGGGGGAGGAGGATAGGGGGGTGAAGAGTAGAGGTGTGGAGGAGCAGCAAGCAGGGGACAGGCAGGGGGCCAGGAGTGGAAAGGGGCCTGAGGTGTTGTTGGTGGGAGACTCTCAGGTGAAGTACCTGGACCAGACCTTCTGTGAGAGGGACAGGGATAGGAGGATTAGGGTGTGCTATCCAGGGGCATCTGTGCAGGATGTTACAGATAGACTGGACAAGCTGATGGTAGGTACAGGGAAGGAGGCGGTTGTGGTGGTGCACGTCGGGGGGAACGACTTAGGCAAGGCGAGGTCGGAGGAGTTGGTAACTAAGTACAAGGCCCTGTTAGAGAAGGTCAAGGAGAGTGGTAGGACAGGGGTGATTTGTGGTGTGATCCCTAGGGAGTATGTGGGTCAGGAGTGGCTGTCGAGGGCCTTAAGTCTTAATAGCAAGATAGAGGAGCTGTGCAAGGGTATGGGGTTGCGGTTTGTGGACGGGTGGGACACTTTCTATGGTAAGCACTCTATGTATACCAGGGATGGTGTCCACCTAAGTAAGATGGGGACAGAGGCGTACGGGGACCAGTTAGAGAAGGCTGTTAGGTTAGTTAGCCAGGGAAACTACCCCCGCTCTTCTTACTAACACAGCCAGAGGCACACCGCCTTCACTTTAATAACCATCCCCATCACATCTTGCCCTCGTAACAATACCTTCCATTGTTCTTTTTATTTACCGTCGACAACGTTTTTATATGAAAGTATAATGGAGTAAAATATTTTAGTGTGTGTGTGTATGTATGCATAGAGAATATATGATTATTTATACTGTATATATTTCTTCTATTATTATTGAAAGATAAATTTATTTGTATGTTTATTTGTACATTTATTCTTCAAAATCTCTCCTATTTTATTGTTTTATATTATTATCTTTCCCCTTTGTTTGTTTTTAGTTATGTCCATTATAAAAATAATGATAATAAAATGCATTAATATTTTTTGTATCTTTTGTAATACCTTTTGTTATTTATTATTATTATTATTATTATTATTAATTATTTTTTGTCAGTCAATTTATTATTACTATTTTTTTGGGGGGTGCAGTCCCTTATGATGTATTGCAAAAAATTTATATTAACTTTCTTAAAAGAAGTTATTAATATTTTAAGTACACACAACCCTCGATTTGCCGGATATCGGATTTGCCGGACAAAATCTGAGGTCCTGTTTTTTTTTTTTTTTTTTTTTTTTTTTTTTTTTAAATAATATACTTTTTAAATGCCGGGTCCTGTTGTAAATAAAAAAGTTGCCGGCGGTTCCAAGCCTCTCCTGTCCCCTTGGCCCGTGTCGCGCCACCCGCAGCATGCTCGCGTCAGTTTTTTTACATTTATTGCCTAAAGGGTGCAAGGCTTCCCCCTTTTTTTGCCTTTTCTTTTTTTTTGGGTTTTTTTCCCCTCACCTTCACTTTACTTCAGGAGGCATCTCGAAAAACTTAAAAACAGCCAAAACAGTGATAACCGCCAAAAAAGGGGAGAAAAAAGCGGAGGGAGGGGGACCACGATGACGCAATGTTTCCTCGGTCAGCTACGGGGGTTTATCGTCTCCGGTCATCACCGCATCTTTGGTCAAATTCAGAGTCCTTTTCCGCCCTTATTCGTGGGTTTTTTTTTTCCAGCCCTTTCACAGTCGGGGTTTTTTTTTTCTTAGGCCCAAAATTGCCTACAAAATTGGGGAGTGTGGTTTCTGTTACTTATTAAATTTAGGAAACATTCTCTCTATGAGTTTCCCGTCGAAAAATCTATTTTGAAAATTACTTGCAAATACTTAAAAATATTTTTGCAAATTATTTTTGGAGAAAATGACTGTTTTTTCATAGGCAGGCGAAGACAAGCGTTTACGAGGCCTTACCTTTTCCCCTCTTAGACCTGCTCGCTCGCTGTTCTTCCATTACTACACTTTTGTCTCATGTTTTTTTTACATTTTTTGCCCGCGGTGCAAGGTTGTCTGCGTGGTTTTTTGCTTTCCCTTGCTTTCGTTGGGGGCACCCCCAAACCAAAAGAACGTGCCCAAAAGCCAACGAAAGCCCGTGCACCTCTCTGTGCCCAAAAAAACTTGAGGTAAAAAAAGGAAACTTGAGGGGGGAAACGGGGCACAGGTTTGCGTGGATCATGGGAAAAAAAACAGACTTTTCTGAATCAAAAATGCAAAGATAATTCAGACTTTTGCGTGAATTTTCTGTGCCGGGGTAGATAAGATGAGGGTGGTAGAAAGCATATAAAAAACCTCTAAAGTGTCGTTTTGGATCTGCCGTCTACAAATGGTATTACAGCAGCGTTCTTGTGGTGTCTCTGTGAGAGTGTGGAGTGGCTGCAAGGCTGGGAAGCTTGCGCCACAGGGGGATGAATGATTTTCAGGGCGAGTGAGGGCTGGCTGTGGGGTTCGGAAACCCCATGGCACCAAAATGTAAAAGTTTTTCGGTCTGTATGCCGATACGAAATGTAACCTTTGGGCTAAATTTAAATTGATATAAAAAACGGGAAAAAACGTCCTTAAGTCAAATTTAAAATTAGATGAGACGGGATGATGTGGGGGCCCATCCAAATAACCCCCAAGCAAGGAAGAATGAGCGAAAGGTACCGGGAAGAAATAAAAAAAAGAGCGTATCTGTGTGTGGGGGGTAACTCTGGTACACACGGTTGAACTCAAAAATTTAGGGAAGTCTGCAAAAACCCGGGGCTCTAAGGACTGTATGCACCATTTCCTTTTCATTATTATATTTCCCCAAAAAAGCTTGGTTCACCTCGTGGATATGTAAGACGGGTTAAAGCATCACCTGTTGCCGAGAAAAGGGAAACCCCAAGAAAGGTTCTAAAGATCCCGCCCGAAAAAGGAAGGGATTTGTTTTGCTCGACAAAGCTCCCCCCCCCCCACAGGATTTTTGCAGAGTGCTGATGGAAGATTGGGGCTGTTTTTGGCCCCCCAAAAACCCATCCTTGACCAAACCCCTGGATCAAAGGGTCCATGCTTTTAAGCGGCGGGATCACGAAAATATCTTGATAAGTACTGGTTATCAGGGGGACTGAGGCAACATGGAAGAGGATACGAGAGGGAAGAGAACCCTTTGGGTAAAAAAAGGCTTACAAATCCGCTCCCCCATCTACAACTGAATGAGGCATGGGGGGAGGTGAAGCTTACCACTTTAGCAACCGTGGAAAAATTTTTTATGGCGAGGATTTGGGGCTTTGATTTCATGGGTTTTTAGGCTTAGATTTTTTATTCGTTCTCTATAAAGGTGGGGAAAAAGTGTTTCGCTGATGACGTTCATGAGTGGTAGAAGAAACGAAGCAGCAGAGGGGGATGAAATTTTTTTCAAGGAACAGATTGGGAGCAGTGACTGGGGGGGGGAAACAGGACAGTGAGGGCAGTGATGTGAGCAGCCACAAAAGGAAAATGTCTGAATCCGGGAGTATGCTGAAACTCTTCGTACGTGGGAAACAGCAAAAGCCACACATCCAGGACATTACGACCAGCTAGCCTGCTCCGTGCACAAATTATTTTGGAGCATACCAGGCTGGGCCCTCAATCGAAAATTGAAATTTCTTCAAGCCACGCATGCCCAAACTGTCTTCTCCCAAAACCGGGGCCCCCGCCAGTTACCACCGCCCAGCCGCCTACCCTAACTAGGCCCCAGCCGTCCCGCCACCGCCCAGCGCCCACTCTTTTTTGAAGGGCACTCACCTTCTCCCCAGCCACCTCAGCTCAACAGACTCCCCGGGGGGTAAAAAACGCCACCAGGATGTTTTGCGATCTCGAAAAAGTTCTAGCTATTTGGGCCCATATACGATCACGGCATCGGGACTTTTGCCTACTCCCGATGCAGGCACTCACCTTTTCCTGCCGCTTACCTACAGCTCAAACACCCATGGTGTACAGCGTCACCCCTGGATGTTGTGTCTATCTTGAATATTTTTTTAGCTTTGGGCACCATAACACACGGGATACACCCACTCTTCCTCAATCAAAAACAGTAAGTCAAAGTAAAAAATTGCAATCCTTATTGTTAAATACCTGCACAGTATATTAAACCATGTTTTGTATGTTTAATGTATGTATTTATGGCCATGACGTTAGTGTAACAAAATGTGGGAAAAATCCCGGCGGGTAGTTGATTTGGTGGGAAAGCCTCGGGCTTTTTCGATTCCCCCACGTTTGCGTTCCCGACCAGTGCTCCCCCAATTAGTCCCCCAAAAACGAGGTTGTGTGTATTATTCTTATACTGTGCGTACTATACATTTAAAACCTTGCTTTACGACTCTATATAAAAAAATTCTTTAACAAAAATTTTTAGCCGTCCAAAATATGCGTGGATTTTTTCCAAAAAAGTTTTGGGAAGTGCGGGGTTCGCTTCGGGGGGGGCCGGCCGAAATGTCATTTCCCTGTATCGTGCAGTATTTGTGTACTCAGGTTGAAGTTCCCCAACCCGGAACCTCCCCAGGCCGAGCCAGTAATGGAATTTTCCCCCACTTTTTGAAAGTAATTATTTAAGGGGAAAAAAAGCATGAAAAAGTTCTTTTTTCAGAAATGTTTAACACATTGTTTTTTTCCTTTTCTTTTCACTTCCACCAGTAGGTGTTCCTGGACGTTTGGGAGCCAAAATACCAATACAGACTTGTAGAAGTACACAAAATAACAGTGTACACAACTCTACAGTCAAAAACACCACTAAAACAATAACAACAAACAAATGGGCCCGGGAGAAACCAAGCGGCCTATTATGGCACCTAGCGGCCGACCCGGCAACTACGCGCCGGGTTTTGGAAAATCCGGAACCATAGCCGAGTTTTGGGTATTGCCGAGTTTGGGAACTTCAACCTGTAGTAGTATCATAAGCACTTCCATGTAGTATTTGTGATGGCTGCATGTACGTAAGTCTACAAACATTCATCTAATGTAACAAACTAAGTTCATTATCCACGGAAATGGTCGGAAACAGCTTTCACCTATAACAAACAGTTTGTTATATGCGGAAAGTTTGGATCCCTCTGATATAGGGGAGAGTGGGGCAGGTTGCATCGAGGGTAGGTTGCATCATTGCCTCTAACTCGCATGTTATCACACGTACATAGTCTTAATACTACAACTACAACAATAATAATAATAAAAAAAGTTAAGGCGAGTTAAGAGGCAATGATGCAACCTGCCCCGCTCTCCCCTAACAGACTTTTGGATATAGCTTCACCCCCTTCCCCCAAGTGGCTCGTTAAAGTGAGGGTTCACTTTATACTTTTTATAATTTAATTTCACAAACTTAAAATGAATTTCCTCATGAATATATTTAATATTCCAATATTTATTAATATAGTTGATATAATATTTAATAATTCCTATTTCTCTTCCCTGTTCATAACTCTTCCTCAGGTCGGTCAAGGTCAGCCCAGCGTGCAGTATTCCTCCCGACCTCTCCGTATTCTCTCCAATTCCTGGAAATGGAGAAAAAAATTATAGTTGAACTGAGAGAAAAATTATATATCCTATCAATCCTAATCAAATTATCTACCAATCTTTTTACTAATCAAATTATCTACCAATCTTTTTACTGATCAAATTATCTACCAATCTTTTTACTGATCAAATTATCTACCAATCTTTTTGCTGATCAAATTATCTACCAATCTTTTTACTGATCAAATTATCTACCAATCTTTTTACTGATCAAATTATCTACCAATCTTTTTACTGATCAAATTATCTACCAATCTTTTTACTGATCAAATTATCTACCAATCTTTTTACTGATCAAATTATCTACCAATCTTTTTACTAATCAAATTATCTATCAATCTTTTTACTGATCAAATTATCTACCAATCTTTTTACTAATCAAATTATCTACCAATCCTTTTACTGATCAAATTATCTACCAATCTTTTTACTAATAAAATTATCTACCAATCTTTTTATTAATCAAAATTACTACCAACCCTTTTTACTAATCAAATTATCTACCAACCCTTTTTACTAATCAAATTATCTACCAACCCTTTTACTATCAAATTATCTCCCAAATCCTTTTACTATCAAATTATTATTTTTTACTGATCAAATTATCTACCAATCTTTTTACTGATCAAATTATCTACCAATATTTTTACTAATCAAATTATCTACCAATATTTTTACTGATCAAATGATCTACCAATCATTTCACTAATCAAATTATCTACCAATCTTTTCCCCTAAATTCAAATTTTTTATAAAATTATCAAACCAATCTTTTTACTAATCAAATTATTACCAATTTTTTACTAATCAAATATCACCAATTTTTTACTAATCAAAATTATCTACCAATCTTTTTACTAATCAAATTATAATTACTACAATCTTTTTACTAATAAATTACTACCAATCTTTTTACTAATAAATTATCTACCAATCTTTTACTGATCAAATTATCTCCCAATCTTTTTACAAATAAAAATTAATCTACAATCCTTTACTGATCAAATTATCTACCAATCTTTTACTAATAAAATTTATCTACCAACCCTTTTATATCAAATTTCTACCAATCTTTTACTAATAAATTATCTACCAACTTTTTATAATCAAATTATCTACCAATCCTTTACTAATAAAAATACTCTTTTAACAATCCTTTTTACTAATCAAATTATCACCAATCCTTTCCCCAACCCAAATTATTTCTACCAATTTTTACTGATCAAATTATCTACCAATCTTTTTACTAATCAAATTATCTACCAATCTTTTTACTGATAAAATTATCTACCAATCTTTTTACTAATCAAATTATCTACCAATCTTTTTACTGATCAAATTATCTACCAATCTTTTTACTAATCAAATTATCTACCAATCTTTTTACTAATCAAATTATCTACCAATCTTTTTACTAATCAAATTATCTACCAATCTTTTTACTAATCAAATTATCTACCAATCTTTTTACTAATCAAATTATCTACCAATCTTTTTACTAATCAAATTATCTACCAATCCTTTTACTAATAAAATCTATCTACCAATCCTTTTACTAATAAAATCTATCTACCAATCCTTTTACTAATAAAATCTATCTACCAATCCTTTTACTAATCAAATTATCTACCAATCTTTTTACTAATCAATTATCTACTAATCAAATATATACCAATCTTTTTACTGATCAAATTATCTACCAATCTTTTTACTAATCAAATCTATCTACCAATCTTTTTACTAAAAATCTTTCTATCAATCCTTTTACTAATCAAAGCTATCCTTTTTTCTTATTCAATTATAATTAAATGTTCTTATATTTTCACAATTTTCTTTTTTCTTATTCAATTCTGACTAAATATCTTTTTATTTTCACAATTTTCCTTTTTTCTCTTCCTTTAAAATAAACAAAATTTTAACACATTTCAATTTTCTGTCACCGTTATTTATCTTTCTTTTAAAAACGGAAATAAATATATATCAAGCTTTCGTGACCTATAAGGCCATTGTGTGACCTCCCTATGACCTGACCTCGTCCTTCTGTGCCATCAGGTTGTCCACGTCGGCCTCGGCATAGGTCAGGTTGCGCCCGGGGTCCTCAGGGAAGGATGACCTCTCTTCCTCTTTCTCCTGTCGGTGTGGAAGGTAAGCTACACATTCTCTCTCTCTCTCTCTCTCTGTTTTTACATATATATCTATTCCTATTTTTTTTGTATATTTTTCACAATAAGACAATTGATTCTTCCTCTTTGAAATTTTATATATATATTTATGGTTTTAGTTTGTTTTATTGTTTTCATGACATTTATTTTTATGTATGTTTTGCATCGGACAATTCCTCTAAAAGACTCTTCCTCTCTCTCATTCCTCTAAAGGCCGGTTCCCATCAGCCCGCTTGTACGGCCGTCTTACAACAACACCGCTCAACAATGACGTCACCATCATCACCGCTTGAGTGGTATTTGTGGTAACTGGGCACAGTTGGCAACTCCGCTCGAGCGGACACCGCTGAGCAGGAGAGATGACTTGAATTTAACTTTGTACGGCGGCCGTACAGCGGTACGGTAGACTTTGTTGTGACGTCTTTGTTGTTGTACGGCGGCCGTACAAGCGGGAAGGTGGGAACCGGGCTTAACACAGGAACACCAGTGGTGGATTAAGGGGGGAGCTTTAGGGGCGGTAGCCCTGGGCCCAAGCAGGCCTCGCGGCCTCTTGTAGCTTCCTTATTTTCTTATGTTCTCAGGGGGGCCCATGAATATTGATTTTTTTTTTTTATCCTCAAGATGGTCTGCAATGTATGAATAAGTAAGTGCCCTATACAAAGGATTCAACCCAACGTGTAAAACTTTAGAAACTATCTCCTCTGACAATGAACAGAAAGTTGAATGTCGAAATCGAGCTCAGTTAATCCTAAAGAAGCTTGGAGAACTACAATCTGCAAGTCTTATATCTGGAATGCACTCCTGGATGGCTTCAACAAGACTATAGTCTCTCTCTCCAGGACCCAATAGTATGCCTTAATGGTATGGTGGCATTATTAGAAACCCTTGCTGAATTTGTAGAGTCAGGGAATGAATTTTGACCATTATGAATCTCAAGACATGGGGGTTAGTGGACATGACAGGTACAAGTCACAACAAAAACGTGTAAGGCCCGTACCGAGAGTCATGATGAAGGTTGAACGACGACCTTCGTCGACTGAGGAAGGTTACCATAAAAGGGATGTTTTTCAGAACTAAGAGCAGCGACGACGGCGCTTCTATTGATACCCTTCATGATAAAAGTTGACTCGCAAAGTTTTAAATGGCGAAGAGTTGAAGTGAATATTAAGTTCATGCATATTTCTTCAGTCTCGTAATGGCATTTCTTCAGCGTTTTACTATTTTTTATTTGATAGTATTATACAACAAACATTTACGAAGATTACAGTATATCATATACTGATAAACCAGTCTATATGATAGTTCATAGACCACTATACAGGGAGGTCCCGAAGATACGAGCAGTTAGGTTCCACCTGGCATACTCTTAAAGCGAAATCTCGTATAACGAAACACATAACCAATGGTAAAATATAGGTTTGGTTCCAGGACCCTATCAAAAAAAAAAAAAAAAAAAAAAAATTTTTTCAAGCTAAAATAAACTACAGTAAAACCCTTATAACTCGGAATTTGATATAACTCGGCAAGGCAAAGACAAAGTTTTATTTTTTTTTTTTTTTTTTTATACATCTATGCGTGTAGGCAGTGAGCTCCAGGGGTGGGATGGTAGGCCCTGGAGGCTCACTCGAGGGCTGTGATGGTTGGCCCTCGCCAGTGGTGGCGCAGGCAGGATTCTTATAGTGACACCTGTAATTAGAGGCTCATGCCGCCCCCTCTGTGTCCTCCCATGCACTCGCAGTCGAAGGTAGAGTTAATGGACAGGGCATGGGGGTGTTCTTAGGCACTCGACGGTGCAGAAAGATTCAAGTGGATTTATGGGTCTCACTCGGGATCGAACTCGGTTTCGAAGACGCCACTCGGTGACGCTAACCCACTCTGCTACCGCTCCCAATTGCATCGCTGGTTTTCACTCGTATATCATGCTCTCACAACCTCTTATTGAACTTAAACAGAAATCGGCAAAAATTAAATGGCATATTGTTTAACTGCATCTCTTGTTGACACTCGAAAGACCTTTTCAGCATCGCAAAGTAGTATTTTTGTCTTTGACCTTTCCTTGCGTCAGGCTCTTCTTCGGGCTCCTTCCTTGGAGCCACCCTGCGGATGGAGCTGACATCTTGGAAATACACTGATAGTATGTAAATCCCAAAACACGTAAAATAGGTGGCAAAGTAAAGCAAAGGTCAGGAACCAGCGCATAGGCTGTCAGCTGCTGAGCCGTGTTTATGTCGTCCAAAGCACCGTCTTGGATACGAATTCCGTTTTTTGTCGAAATTAAAAAAGGATTGGTTTCTGCTTCAAAAAAACACAACTTGGTAGAGTCGAAATAAATCAATGCAAAACATTGCAAACAATATCACAAAGTAGTATAACACACATTTCATTAAGTGTTATTGGATTGGGATTCGTAATCCAAGACGGTGCTTGGACGACAAAAACATGGCTCAGCCTAAGCGCTGGTTCCCGACCTTTGCTTTACTTTGCCACCTATTTTACGTGTTTTGGGATTACATCATACAGTACTGTATATCAAGATGTCAGCTCCATCATGCAAGGGTGTCTCCAGCAGGAAGGGAATGGAATTGAAGAGCCTGAGCCTGCAGGAAAAGGTGAAAGTACTGGCAAGGATGGATGCAGGTGCGTCCATGCGTGCTATTTGTGCTGAGTTTGATATCAAATCCAGCACATTCTACCCGTTCACTGGTAAATGTAGTTTTTATGCTTTGACAGAATTATTATTATTATTATTTTTTTTTTTTTTTTACCCATATCAGAGGAGGACATTGCATAACTCGGCACATTGAATAACTCGGCAAGGGCCAGAGCCCCTATCGTGCCGAGTTATAAGGGTTTTACTGTATAGCAAAACAAACACACAGCGTCTATATTACACACACTGTACTACCTATTCTGTAGAAAAAGCATTCTGCAAGAGAAAATAGCACACAAAATAACATAACTGCACATTAATTAAACATAAAACATGCATAACACTCACAAGTAGTAATGTTGTGTGGGGAGACAGGAAGCTGGCAAGTAGCCAGCTGAGAGTCCCTGTTTTCTCTCTCCGAGGCTCGAAAGAAAACAGGGGTGACTGCGTTTACAGGGATGACTGGGTTAGAGTTCTTCCTCCTACTTGGGGAAGAGGCTAAGATCCTCGGTGCTGCCGTGTGATACAATAGACTCGAGAGGGTAGGGTAGCTAAGGGACAAGGGAGGGGTGCGCAGACCTCTTCCACTGCCCACAAACTTGTCTCTGCGCATCTGAATCTTTGTACACCATCCAGGATGTGAATTTTTGTAGGCCACATTGTCGTACCAAGCCACAAAAATTATCATATTTTCAGATTGATTATCGTACAAACTTAGGTAAAATCATATACAGGAGAACCTCGTTTAACCGGCATTTAAAACAACGGCACTAATCGACCCAGGCTTATTTTTTATTTTTTTTTTTCTTTATTTTTTTTCCCAACTGATAAACTCTGGAACTCTCTTCCTGTTCCTGTTTTTCCACTTTCCTATGACTTACATCTTTTCAAAAGAAGAGTAACAAGACACCTCCCGAACTAAATTGGCTCACCCCTCTTTTTTTATTTTATTCTCTGACTGTCTTCTTTATAGGGACTGGCAACTAAGCGGGCTTTGTGTTACCCATTTTTGTTGTGCCCTTGGCCAGTTCCTTGTGATGGGGGGGGAAAAAAAAAAAAAAAAAAAAAAAAGGATTTTGGGGGATTCCATAAGAGTAACTCTCAAAACAACGGCAAAATGAGTTATCTGGCATGCGCTCCCCCCCGAGGGTGCCGGATAAACGAGGTTCTCCTGTAGTTAGTAAATGACTGTATAATTTTAGTAAATAACTTTTCATTTACTTCAGCAAATAACTTGTAATTTACTTTAGTAAATAACTTGGTAATTTTACTCTTCCCAGTTTGAATGTCGTAGCATTGGATTTTCGATCTCGTATATTGAAAATAGACCCTAATTTACACATCTCGTATCAACGGATTATCGTATACCGAATGCTCGTATAACGGGACCTCCCTGTAGTAACATTACCTGAAAAAAGTAAATATATAGAATACAGACGCAACTATATGTCACTAGTTACAGTGACCAGCCAGGAAAACAATGAAGTGCTTCCCATAAAAGTGTAGTAAGTAGGTGTTAGGTAAGTAAGTGTAGTAAGTAGGTGTTAGGTAAGTAAGTGTAGTAAGTAGGTGTTAGGTAAGTAGGTGTAGTAAGTAGGTGTTAGGTAAGTAAGTGTAGTAAGTAGGTGTTAGGTAAGTAGGTGTAGTAAGTAGGTGTTAGGTAAGTAGGTGTAGTAAGTAGGTGTTAGGTAAGTAGGTGTAGTAAGTAGGTGTAGTATAGTAGGTTTAGTAAGTAGGTAAGTAGGTGTAGTATAGTAGGTGTAGTATAGTAGGTGTAGTAAGTAGGTGTAGTAAGTAGGTAGTAGGTGTAGTAAGTAGGTAAGTAAGTGTAGTAAGTCCATATGTCTATTTGAATGATCTGTTTATTTTCTTGTGTTCATATTGATTACTGGTATCTAGAATGGCATTCATGTCTTCCATTGAAAGTTATTTTTAGGTTTTTTTGTGCGGTCAGGGAGAGCGTATAATTATACACTTTGTAGCTCCTCCCACTTGTTTTTTTACTCTTTTGGGTGCACTACTGTTGAATATGAGTTACTTTTCACCTCAGAAAGTATAAAGTTTTACTCTTGTGTGTGCTTTGCCTTCAAGGTCCTGGCGAATCAGAGCGGGCGTACCATACATTCTTATCTGACATGACCCCGTAAATGTTTGTTTTACATTCATTCTCATCTCATTCAGTATTCATAACATGAAGATCATATGCAAATAATACTGTTTTCAGTTAGGTGTAGATGTGATACTTTGTTGGTATGTATACATCTACATATGGAAGTAGGAGCTCATGAATAATTAAATCCTGCAGCGACTTCTGAAATCTTGTCCGCAGACTCGTCATGGATACATACCGTCCGAATCTCCACTGATGTTCGTGGCTAGAGCGGCAAAACTGTTGTATGTTTGCTATAATATAATCAAATACTTAAATATATTCATGAGTGATATTACAATTGCAATAGAAATTTAATATATTTGGTATATATGTCATATCACACACAAGAGTCTTTTAGAAGCCCTATCGCAGGGCATGAATACGAATATTTTCTCAGTCTCATCTCCACTCCGCCTTGGATCTCGCTGAGCCTCGCTCTCCCACCGCCCCAAACACGTGCATCTAAGTCAAGGTTCATGAGGAATAGGAAGATACTGCGGCCTCCCACAGTCATAGATATCATGGCAGCTATCCACAACACTCATGTCGTGAAGAAGGCGGCATATTACTGCATTATTACGCAAATACTATCAACATAAGAGGCATTAATACGCAAATACTATCAACATAAGAGGCGTTAATATGCAAATACTATCAACATAAGAGGGGTTAATATGCAAATACTATCAACATAAGAGGCGTTAATATGCAAATACTATCAACATAAGAGGGGTTAATATGCAAATACTATCAACATAAGAGGCGTTAATACGCAAATACTATCAACATAAGAGGCGTTAATACGCAAATACTATCAACATAAGAGGCGTTAATACCCAAATACTATCAACATAAGAGGCGTTAATACCCAAATACTATCAACATAAGAGGCGTTAATACGCAAATACTATCAACATAAGAGGGGCGATATGGGCGAGATGCACTGGAGGATGAATCACAAGCAGCATTCATCGAGCTTTAGGCAAAGAATAATTGGTATATAAGGAAACGTAAATTTAGGTACACACGAGTCCATGAAAACATTAAACATCCTCGACGCACATCGTGAAATGGCCGTGTGGCAAATAAATATTCAAACAACATTTTCATAGCGCCCTAAACATTTCAGTTTGATATAAAGTCCATCTATAAGTTAGAAAACGATGCTATAGGCCATTCTAAGAGCTCAAAACAATTAAGATATCGATGTGTAATACTGACAATCATGCTACTACTCTTTGCTGTGCCTTCAATAATGTCAACCTTAACGATATTCCTTGACCCTCTCTCAGAGGTAATGAAAGTGTACGACACTTTTACTCCCGGCAACATCTAGAAAGTGCTTTGGCAGCGCTACAATCGTATTTTGTGATGGCAAGCAGGGGCGGAGCTTAAAAGAGTATATAATTTTACATAAATTTGCCCGCACAAAATACGCCTTTTGTTTTTGTTTTTGTAAAGAGGATACATTTTTATTGTATGCCCTAATTTGAATCCTGCAAATCAAAATAGATAAACAAATAGCAGGAAGTTTTCAATATATACATTTAATTAGCAAGCACAAAGAGATACATTTAATACTAATGTACGATAAAAAAAAGACGATAATCTTCATGAGGCTGTACAAAAATTCTACTGAAAAAAACTTAATTTTGAGGAGCCAGTACAATAATAATATGTCCCTTCTGTCACAAGTTTTGTGTCGGGAGCAGCGGCGCATGCGTGCACGTTGTTCCTTGCACTTGAGCTCCGCGTTGTTCAGCATGGCTTCTCCAGAAACGAAGAACCCTCATTGCCCGAATATCATCGACCATGAGCTTTTTATCATAGTAGAAGTCAGAAGAGATTTGACTTGAAGAGTAAATGTGGTGATTTAACTCCCTACCGTCAACAACACTATAGTCGCCACTGCACTAATGTCGCCAGGCGCAATATATAACTAATTTTAGCATCACTACAGACTTTTATGTGCCACTCACTGGAGAGGCGTGCACAGTAGTTTATATTATGTACGTGTCTTCAGTGGCACATACAAGTCTGTAGTGATGCAAAAAATTGTAATATTCGCCTGGCAACATTAGTGCAGTGGCGACTATAGTGTTATTGACGGTAGAGCTTGATCATATAAAAATGCAATAAAATAGTAATCAAAATCTCTGCCATTCATGCTGCCATGCACTCACAGCTACTTATAGGATAAATAGAAGGATGGGAGGTTAGAATATTTGTAGTTTACTTCAGCGCATGTGACAGTACATTTTTTTACATTTTAACTGGTCGACCAAAATGTCTCCCAGTGATGGAAAACTGTCGCCCAGTAAGGACATTTTTAAGCGACTGGGCGACAAAATATTTATTCATAAAATCCTTCCAGGATGCAATGGCTCAATGGTCTGTGTGTGCAAGATCCGGAAGTACATTCTTATTACTGCATAAAAAATTATGATCTATATTTATATCTATTTCTTCTATTATTGCCTATATCATGACTACTACCACATATGGTAGGACTACTACCACCCTTCTGGATAGCCAAGGAATGTCGCACAGTAAGATTTGCTTAAAAAATGCTCTGGCATGTGATGCAGTGAGAAACAATGAAATAAAGCAGGAGATAGAGAAGATAGTGCAGGAAAACACAACCACTCATGATAACCAGAGACTTTAATGGTCATGGGGAAAAAGGAAAACAGTGTGAACAGAAATGGTGAAATAATCGTACAATGGATGGAAAAACACTATTTAATAATGTTAAATGATTATGAAAAATGTAAGGGAGAGTAGTACACATGGGGCAGAGAACAAAAGAGTAATATGTCACAGGTTTTGCTCTGGTGACATAAGTTTTATAAAAGATTTTGCAGAATGATGAAAAAAATGGACCTATTGGACCCTATAATTTGACAGAAATAGTAATAAAGGTAAAGGAGGAAAAAGAGTGGCTAGTGAAAGAATACTATAGGGCCGATAGATCATTATAATCATTGGATTGTTAGAACAAAAATAAGAAGCACAAGTAATAGGGAGTGAGAATGAAAGTTTCAAAAAGTTAGTGGAGAATTAAAGAAACTGCAAATAAAGTGTTCAAATGTACACATAGAAGAAAAGAGAAGAAAAATGGTGAGGGAGAAGAATCTATATGGATGAATGATGAAATAATGAAGGGGATAAAGGAGGGAAGAAGGCTAAATAGGAATAGGAGAAAGCCCAAAAAGCATAGAAAGTTGGTAGTGTGGTCCCAGTGCATAAGAACAATGCAAAGACTGAGGCCAAAAACTACCGTCCCGTGTCCCTGCTGCCGGTGCTCAGTGAGGCGGAGACTATTGTGGCTTCGAGAGTCACTGAGCACCTTGAGAGGCACCACCTGCTCAACACTAAGCAGTTTGGATTGGGCAGGTCACCTGCAGACCTACATCTGCTGTTATCCACGGAATGGAGCGCAGCCCAGGACCAAGGGAGGGCCACTGCTGTCGTGGCACATTGAAAAAAATTCACTTTGAAAAAAATTCACATTGAAAAAATTCACTTTGAAAAAAATTCACTTTGAAAAAAATGCTTTTCACAGAAAAGATGTGCACCCCTGAGTCCCTGACCCTGGGAGAATGCCTCCCACCCTGCCAGAAATAGTCGGTGATAAACTAGTGAGAGCGGTGACGAGTGAGGCAGAGGTGAAAGCGTTGCTTTTAAATCTGGACGTGCAGAAATGGGTGGGTGGGGATAACGCCGCCAGCCCCCGTCTACTCCGCCAGTGTGCCGAGGAGCTGGCGCGTCCACTCGCCTCACTAGTCAACCACTGCCTACCAACCAACAGGTGGCCAAAACCGAGAAACGCACAAAGTAAAGATGAGGAAGAGAAGTGGAAGGAACGATATCTACAACAAAAAATAAAAGTGCAAACAGAAATAAGGAAGGAAATATATTAACACGGAGAAAATACCAACATAAATCAAGGAAAATAAAGATGGAAGAAAAAAGATGTGGGAGTATATTAGAATATTAAAGGGAGGAAAGGTGCAGGAAAAGAGTGCACTAAGGCTACATGGGGAGGATGGCGTAGAGTTGTAAAGAGGAACGGCACAGACTGCATCAAGGCGGAGGGCCTGGACAGCCTGGGAGCGTTCACTATCCCACCAAGGTTTTCCTGGGCGACGAGCCGTGCGACGTGTTGTGAGTGTGGCAAGAGAATATGTCAGGAGGATGTTCTAAAGCCTCTACGTGCTTTGCCCAGCCGGAAGGAGAGAGTTTCCAGCGGGGTAAACATCCAGGGGAAGGTCTGGGGATGACGCCTGGTATCGTTGCTGTAACAGGAAGGTGGTCGCTTCCCATATATGGACCGGTAGAGACGAATTTGGAGCTGAAGAGTGCATCTCCCACAAAGAGGTCCAAGACAGAGCCAGTAGCAGTATTGGGATGGAAGCGCGTCGAGAGTCCTGGAGGGGTGAGCAGCAACAGCCGAGGTGCATCCATCAGTGTCTGGAATAATGCTCTCCCAGAGGTGTTGGTGTGGTGGAGGGGCAGGCCAGGTGCCCAGTAGTGATGACGTGCATTAAAATCTCCCATGAGGATGACTGGAGGAGGAAGCTGGAAAGATAGCGGTCAAATTCGGGGTGTGAAGTGGAACCCTCCGAGTTATAGCATATTACCACAGTTAGCTCACCGTTGGTCATAGCAACCTTGGCAGCGACCGCCTCTAGGCATCCTTGGTGCCACTACTGAAGAACCAGCGGGGAGTAAGTGAGGGTATCGCGGAAGGCGAGAAGGACCCCACCTCCACGCCCTTGGGGTCTGTCCTGTCGCATAATTGAGTAGCCTGAGAAGCTGAGAGAGAGGTGGGTGGAGAACCACGTCTCACACAACCCAACAACTGAGGGGAGAGTGTCACGCAGGTGGGACTAGAACTCCTGGGACTTTAAAAGGAGAGACCTGGAATTCCAGAAAAGGAAGGAGAGAGCCATCGCTGGATGAGGTGAAGCAGAACGTTGGAGAGGGAAGGCCACAGGGTTGCAATAATGATAGGTACTGTATTACCTTGTTGGCAGAGGAGGTTGAGGGGCTTGGAGATGGTCTCGTGCTTTTGCAGAGAAGGAGGGCCGGCAGCTGGAGAGGGTGGGGGTGGTGGCCCGTGAGGCACCCAGGGACGGCGTGACTGAGGAGCAGGGATGGCTGCCATGCCAGTCCCAGTGTGACTGGAGTTGGAGCAGACTTGTGGATGGTGAACCTCCACTTGTGTTGTGGAGTGGGTTAAATCAGTGGTGGGGTGCAGGAACTTGGCTCACAGGGAGGACCGTTGTTGGGGCAGGTGTGGTGCGAGGCATGATCCGTGATGAGAGGCACGACAGACACAGCCATGACTTGAGCAGAGGTTCATGGTAGGTGTGTTGCCCCGTAGCAGACTTACAGTGGCTAATGATGATGATAGTTGGGAAGATAATTAAAATGCACTTCATACTGATATTTATTCGTAAAATACGAAGCAATACAAAAAACACAGCCTTATGGTAGTCCCATTATAATTTATCAACAACTTGCTTTCTGGCTATGATTAATGAAAGTCTTGAGTCTCTAGCAATGGCTGACCCTGTTAATTGGTAACCGAGAGGTCTTATAATCTTAGTGAATGGGGAATATTAGTCTTGCATAACTGTTATGAACTTTGACCATGATTACCCAAGTAACTTAAAATTCATGCTATTAGTTACCATACCGTGCCCTTGTACTTTGAAGAAGCTTAGATGCCCTCAGTGCTTAAAGCAAATATGTCTTAATCAACTACAGCGTTATAAGCTGCTTCTTGAGACACTTGTATATACTCCAGTGGTCTATATTGCACATGGAAGAATACAGATACTTAATACAAGCTGTCTTACCAGAGAAAGGATGGTAAGTTATTGGTAGACTATTGCATTCAGAGTAATAGTACTGGAGCAGCAGCTTGTCTGGGCAGATGGAGGAGTAAAAAAGCCAGTCCTATTAAAGCTGTGCTCTATCAAGGTATATTTATGAAACTACTATGCGGTAGTTGCTATATTTAGTTTGCTTCCTTCATACAAATGTGATAATTATTGTTTATATTTCTCTCGATAAAAAGAGTATGTGCCATAACAAAAATAGGTCTTCAAACCCCATGACTTTCTAAGCAACAAAATATTGATTACAAAGGACAAGCCTAAGCTCCAACAACAGTCAGTTATCACTCACGCCGTCCAACCACCACCTCAAACATGTAGTGACAAGTATTCAGCTGCCTTTTCAGACTCATTCAGATCCAGTCAACATTTGTCGGACTATTGACTGACTTGACTGACTTTGTTACAGACACTTCCACTTATTTCATATGGCTTTAATTCCCTCCAAGAAAGAACAAACAGATGCCTTAAGTAGTTAACTGGGCAAGATGTAGTTGTTATGAGACAAAAGAAGAAGAATCACCAGCATACCTCAAGCGTACTAAATTGTTGGAAAGAAATTAAACTTAAAATGAATGTTAATGGAAAACTAAATTTTTCCTGACATTTAGAAAAGCTCAACATTTCCTGCTTATACATTGTGCATTGCTAAAAAGAAAAAAAAGTGAATCCAAGTGTTTAAAGCTAACATTTTAATTGTATGTGATAAACACCTACTAGCAATAACACTATAGTCGCCACTGCACTAATGTCGCCAGGCGCCATATATTATCAAATTTTAGCATCACTACAGACCTGTATGTGCCACTGAAGAGGCATGCACAGTAGTTTATATCATGTGCCTGTCAGTGGAACATAAAAGTCTGTAGTGATGCTAAAATTTGTAATATATGGCGCCTGGCGACATTAGTGCAGTGGCGACTATAGTGTTATTGACTGTACATAAGATAGAATAAATTTTTCAAAACTTCAAACTTTGCCTAATTATTATTTTGAGCAAAATATATATCATAAAAGCAGCCAAGTCCATGAATAATGTGTCTGCTGGGTCAAATATTCTGCTGATGGACAAGGACAGAACACAAGGGTCAAATGCCCCTTGCCAAAATTAAGTGAATTGTTTGGTTTTGGTTCTATGCACCAGATGAAACCATATCATTATTCATAACCTACAACAAAATATGGATAGCAGTGAGTGGCCTGTCTCATGGATCTTCACTTTTTTCCCACCTCAGTAGAATGATACAAGACGATGGGTGATATCACATATCATGGGCTCCATGGCTTTACACTAGAAATTAAACTTGTAAGTATTTCATCCTGTACCTACATTTCCACTTTGAAAACTTTGAAAGCACCAGCTCTGAAAGCCAAAAAAAGAAAAGGATAGATCTTCTACATTTAAATTCCTATCAGTCATGGGCAGTGCCATGTGCAAGTTATGTCTCATAATTTTCTGTTTCATTTCCTGCTTGGCAGATAGCATTAAAAAAAAAAAAAATTGTAAATGAAGATGATTTTAAAGCACCCCTGAATAGGGTTCATGCTTCAGTATTTATTCTACATCAGAGGAAAACAGTATAAAATAAATTATTCAACCAGTCAAAGTCACTAAGAAAAAAAGCACTGCAAGTCTTTTATACTTTTCATAACTTTCTTTGAATATTCCTGAACATTACGTATCAAGATTGGGAACATTATGCATGATGTAAGAAATGGCAAGAAGACTTTCTAAATACAATACCAAACAACACTCGGGCTATAACTAGCATGTGCAGGACAAAAGTTGAACCTAAACCATTCAAAGACCCATCCTTTAAAACAAGGATAAGTCCAGCGGTCCCTTGTAAGACGAGGACTTAGAGATGCTTTGAAAGACGCGGTGACATGAATGACCACCTCTGTGTGTGAGATCCCCAGGTCTGGGCATGGGAGGTACGGGTCCATGCGGGTCCCACGCTACTAAATTGCAGCAAGGTGATGCCACATACCCGCAATGCCAGCCTCATTTTGATAAGATTAAGAAGTAAGGCGAAGAGCCGTGTTGTTCAAGGCAGATGAGATTTCTTTGCCGATCATGTGCTGTCGTATGAATATTTCTACAATTAGTGATTATATGTCAGCGATAACTCAAATGTTCACTGGGTCTTGCCAAGTGAGGTCTAGTTCGGACACACAGGGGTGGTATAGGCTAGGTCTGGGCCCAGGGCTGCTGCATTAATTAACACTTGTATAGGCAGTGGGTTCCAATGGTACGAGAGACGCACTTTCCAGACGTGCGGTATTACACGAAGCGGCTACATTAATGGCATCTTAGAAGGGACCACTGTATCACAAGAGCTTTTCATTGATTTTTTAATGGAATCCAATGGGTATGAAAACAGAAATATATACCTGGCATGAAATATAGAGTATGAAGAATACCAGAAAGTAAATCTCTTGCCACTTCTAACACCTTGAATATTATGTTGGTGATATTTAGAGTATAAAATGCACCAGGCACTTTCCTTTCTTTAAATCTAGGATTATGAATAGTATCCTGTCTTCTTTATGCATACTGAAGATATCGGTGTTCATTACATTGATAGTATGGAATATGAGAGACTATGCATGTAATGTGAACCTTCAACAACCACCGGCAACACATAACATCTGAATCTTTGGTTACGTCAGCTGCCAGTGACGCGACAACTCTACAAAATTTTGTATCTTTCATGTTCTCTAAATATTCAACATTGCATGACCTTTATATAAATGAGCAAACTTTATATCAACAAAATATATGAGATTGAAGGATATAACTCTATAGGGTCTGGAGTATTACCACTTGCCGAGGACTGTGTCTTTGATGGCGTCCACGTACTGAGCCGGCACCCAGTAGATCCAGTACCTTGAGGCCTCGGTGGGTCCCAGCTGCAGCCCCTGAGACCAGTGCACCCGTGGTTAATGCAGGACCTAATGATGATGAACTAGTACTACCATATTTTACGGCTTATAAGACGCTGTATCTTGGAAGACGCACCCTGATTTTGGAAAGAAATTTCTAAGAAGAAAAAAATACATATTCTACCGGTAGGCGTAGTAAAATCTACCGATTTTCTCGGTAGGCGTTGGTCCGAAATGTCTTTCTAATGCTCTGTTCCCATGTTCTTTGGCGTATCGTACAACTTCTAGCTTGTATGTGATAGTGTATAAGTAAATAGTTTCGATGAATTCGCCATGGGTGATCATTTCCAGGACTGAAAAGAGTTTGTGATACGTGTGACAGCCTGGTGGTTCATGATACATGTTGGCTGGCTGAACATGTACACGCAGGTCGGACGGCGGGGGTGAAAACAAAGCCGACCGCAGCGGTGCGCAGCTGCGTGCCTGCCGTGCTGATCAGTTTGGCTTTCTCGTCCTGAGTGTAAACACCTCCTCTCACGTCCTCCCGTGCCTCACTACGTTGCCTGCCTCCTGTGCCTCACCACGTATTGTTTTAATTTTCCTGTATGCGTGTAGTATTTGTGAGGGCTGCATGTACACGAGTATACAAACTTTCATTTAATGTAACAAAGTTCCTTATACACGGAATGGCTGTTGGCGCCAATCTGCCGAGGCGGAACGGCTCCCGCCAGTACCGCAGTAACCATCAAAGCGTGAAGACAGATTAGTTGATTTGAATGTCTTATGGCATTTGAAATACTTGTAACAGGTTAGTACTGAGGTTACATCATATAAGAGGCTATATTGAATAGCTACCTAAGCTAACCTTCTACAACATTCGTCTTGGAAAACGCACGAGTACTTTTCAGGGTATTTTTTTAGGGGAAGAAGTGCGTCTTATAAGCCATAAAATACGGTACTTTCTCCATTTCATAATGTAAACGACTCGGTGAAAAAATGAAGACTACTTGTAAACATAACTGACATAAATGTAAACAACTGGGTGAAAAAATGAGACGACGTAACACTAACACAGGCAGACACCCGGACAGCAACACACACACATAGACACACTACTTGCTTATACAGTCAGCCGGTGGTCATGGCCAAGATCTGTAATACACGCCATCAGGGAGATCAGATAGGAGTGTTTGTGGAGGCTTTAATGCTGATGCGAGGAAAGGAGCCATAGAGTGCATAGGAGAGGACTATAGTGTATTAATTTTGGCAAGGCAACTCACGATTTGGCAAGCCCTTCCTATCCTCCTCCTGTCCCTTCTGTTGTGCCTTGATGTCATGACCAATGGGTGGGTGGGTGGGTGGGTGGGTGGGTGGGTGGGTGTGTGTGTGTGTGTGTATTCATCTAGTTGTGATATACAGGAGAAAAGTGAAGCTCCTACTCACCATGATGTGATACTGCTCAAAGCCTTCTATTGCCTCCGAGACAATGTGACGGATGTGGTTCATGTTTACTTTCTCTGTCCGTTCTTTGGTGCCGATCCAGATTTGATCCAGTTCCAGCTTGAAGGTGAGGCGCACTTTGCCCCCGTGTTTGTTGAGCATCCCGGAGAGTGGATAAGACGGCAGCACGTCCTGAGGGGCAAAGAAACAGTGTCAGTAGTGAGGACAACAAGAAAGATGCTTTTCCTAGCAGATGAAAAACAGGAAGAGTATTTGAAGCATGTATAAAATTAGTATTGCTGTATGGACATGGGCTTTGACGAAGAAGTTGGAGGATGTTTTTGGTTGGTTGTGATCGGAGAATGTTGAGGTATATGACTGGGATTACATGGAGAGATGAAGTATCCAGTGTAGAGGTGGCAAGAAAATGTGGATTGAAGGAGCTGAGTAAAGAGCCGAGAGTAAGGCGATTGAGGTGGTTTGGGCACGTGAAGAGGAGAGAAGGTGGTGAGGCATTGGGGAGAGCTGTTAGAGTGGAAGTACCAGGTCGCCGTCCACCAGCTAGGCCAAGGAAGACATGGAGGCAGTGTGTTGAAGAGAATCTGGTAGCATTGGGCATTGAAGAAGTTGAGGCAATGGATAGAGATAGTTGGAAGCGTATCATCGGCCGTCTAGCCTCATAAAATATTATAGGAAAAACTGACGTTAAACAGAAAGAAGAACAATGGCTCAAAGAAGTTGCAGGGTCTGACCTTAGTATTCTTAATTCCCGGCATGGCGTCCTCAGACACTCCTTTGTCAATGATCTTGCGGTGGAGCTTCTGTTTGCACAGGGGCTCTTTGGTGGTGGTGGTGGTGGTGGGCTTATCCGAGGACGTGCTCTGCTACAGGACCAAGCACATCATGCAGTCAAGCACATGAGGAATTAAGAATATTTTGTTGTATCTTAATATATCACACGGAAATTCACAGATGTAAATTATGTTAGGTATTGTTGTAATTGCCAAGGAAGACATGGAGGCAGTGTATTGAAGGGGATCTGGCAGCATTGCGCACTGAAGAAGTTAAGGCAAGGGATAGAGATAATTTGAGCGTATCATCAGCCGTCTAACCTCATAAGAATGATGGGAAAATCTGACGTTAAAGAGAAAGAAGAAGGTCTTGTGGTAATTGCTAACCTCTATTGTTGCTATTGTTGTAATCCATCATACGGTAGTTCAAAGATGTTAATTATGTTTGGTAGAGTTGTAAAAGACGAATCACATAATGCAGTTAAGCACAAGAGAAATTAAGAATGTTTTTTGTATCTTAATCTATCAAATGGTTATTCACAGATGTTGATTATGTTTGGTATAGTAGTAACAGCTCACCTCAGCCTTGGGTGTGTTGACGCTGACCACGTCGTCCAGCTTGGAGCCCACCACCATCACCTTGGAGCCCCGGGCCACGCCAAGCTCCCTCAGGGTCTTCTCGTCCTTGGCCAGCCCCTTGATCATCACTTTTTGCATGGCGGGCAACACATCTGGAGGCAATGAAGATAATAAAAATATGAAGAGTATTTGATGGTGTTATGTTAGTTACTTTGTACCTAGTATGCTATAAACCCCACATGTAAAATTTCAACATTCTATTTCAATTGTATTCATTCTATTACTGGCAGACAAGACATCTGGAAACAATGAAGACTATTACAACATGAAGAGTATTCCATGGTGCTTACTTTATACAGATTTTGCTATAAAACACACATATGAAACTTTCTCGTTGCTCTTTAAACCAATTGTCTGCCTGTTCCTATTCGCTCTCTTCCTTCCTTCCTTCCTTCCTTCCCCGTTCTCCCATAGTCTCTCCAATTCCTTCCTACTTCCTTATTCATTTCTGCTTCCTAATTACAAAATTCTATTACAATTTAGACATGTTTCTGTCATCCAAAGACCTGTACCTGACTACTCAAAAAAGTTCTTCTGAGATTTTAATTTTTCAACTTCTGTATAGTTACAGAAAATGCATGTTTGTATCGTCTTCATCTTTGTTAATGTAGTTATACAAACACAACACAGTAAATTCACCAGCAACCCCCACTCAATGGGTAATCTGGCACACTGGATTCCTATAGTTGTACATCACTTGAGTACAGGTTCACCATCACTAATCCGGCAATCAATATTTCGGTGCCATCAGTTTTCCGGCATCAATTTCGGAGCGCAGGTTCAAATTTCCCGGGTTGGTGCGCCACTGTTTTCCGGAGGCGCCGTTTGTTTTGATGGTGCTGTACCCAGAATCAGCCGTATGCTCACACTTCCGACAGCAAACAGGCATTCCTCCTCATTTATTTGCCGTAATTGTTAAAATCTGCTGCCGTATAGCCCCATCATGGATTCGGCGAATAAAAGAAGTGGCGTAAAATGCAAACATCGCTCGCTGTCGATCGCAGAGAAAGTTGAACTGTTAAAAAAACTTGATAGTGGTGTCTGTGCGAAGTGCTTGTGAAATGTACGGCATTGGGTCTTCAACAGTCCATGATATAAAAAAACAGAAAGAAAAAGTGCTAAAGTGTTTACTGACAGTGGATCAAAAAAGCAGATGTTTGTAAGGAAGTCAATGACAGAAGGAAAAAGTTCTGATCTGGACCAAGTGCTGGTAACCGGGTTTAATCTTCGTGTAAGTGAAGGTGTTGACATTTCTGGAGACTTATTATATTTATTAAAGGAACAATAGAGTCAGGGGACAAAACATCAATAATCCGGAAATTTCGAAAATCTGGCAGTCCTAAGGTCCCATGGCTGCCGGATTACTGATGGGCAACCTGTACATGACTGCTAAGGTCCCATGGCTGCCGGATTACTGATGGGCAACCTGTACATGACTGCTAAGGTCCCGTGGCTGCCGGATTACTGATGGGCAACCTGTACATGACTGCTAAGGTCCCGTGGCTGCCGGATTACTGATGGGCAACCTGTACATGACTGCTAAGGTCCCATGGCTGCCGGATTACTGATGGGCAACCTGTACATGACTGCTAAGGTCCCGTGGCTGCCGGATTACTGATGGGCAACCTGTACACTGCTAAGGTCCCGTGGCTGCCGGATTACTGATGGGCAACCTGTACACTGCTAAGGTCTCATGGCTGCCGGATTACTGATGGGCAACCTGTACATGACTGCTAAGGTCCCATGGCTGCCGGATTACTGATGGGCAACCTGTACATGACTGCTAAGGTCCCGTGGCTGCCGGATTACTGATGGGCAACCTGTACATGACTGCTAAGGTCCCGTGGCTGCCGGATTACTGATGGGCAACCTGTACATGACTGCTAAGGTCCCGTGGCTGCCAGATTACTGATGGGCAACCTGTACATGACTGCTAAGGTCCCGTGGCTGCCGGATTACTGATGGGCAACCTGTACATGACTGCTAAGGTCCCATGGCTGCCGGATTACTGATGGGCAACCTGTACATGACTGCTAAGGTCCCATGGCTGCCGGATTACTGATGGGCAACCTGTACACTGCTAAGGTCCCATGGCTGCCGGATTACTGATGGGCAACCTGTACATGACTGCTAAGGTCCCGTGGCTGCCGGATTACTGATGGGCAACCTGTATCACTAAACAAATCCAGTGTAATGAAACCTAATCTTATTGCTAACTTTAACCATCTTGATGAATCACAAGTTACTGAATAATAACTACTGAATTGCTTCATACTTGGTACTTATAACAATCTGGATATAAAAATGGACAAGAATCATCAACTGCCACAGAATATAACGTACGTACAACTATATTATATTTCTGAAACAAATTAGCCACATTAATTTGAATGTATGATGCAATCCATGAACCCAGCTTGATTTAAACAGTTGAATTAAAATTAAATAGTCATACGTTACAAATGCCTGTATGACGTCAGCCACACGAGGAGTGATTGATGGATGCTAACTATACTATATTAATGGATGGATATACTAACTGTATTATATTTTTGTGGCAAAGTACATTAAATAGTCCTAATTAAAATGTATGACCCAATCCATGAACTCGCCTTGATCTTAAACAGCTCAAAAAGTTTAAACAGTTATCCAGAAATATTCCTACGTTTAAAAGCCTGTATAATGTGAGCCCCCCGAGGAGTGCTTGGTGGATACTCACTGATGATGGAGGTGAGGTGCTCCTTCAGCTGCTTGACGGTGCCGTCTAACTGAAACTCTATATCATACTTAGTCTTATTGTAAACTAGCTTGAAGCTCACCGCCTCGCCCGCCGGCAGCCCCTCAGACTGCCAAGGGGAAACGAGTGTTAGATAGTAATATGCAGCTAAGAAAAAAGAACAAGAATAATTTATAGGAAAGAATAATTTATAGAAAAGAATAATTTATAGAAAAGAATCATTTATAGAAAAGAATCATTTATAGAAAAGAATAATTTATAGAAAAGAATAATTTATAGATAAGAATAATTTATAGAAAAGAATAATTTATAGGAAAGAATAATTTATAGAAAAGAATAATTTATAGAAAAGAATAATTTATAGATAAGAATAATTTATAGAAAAGAATAATTTATAGGAAAGAATAATTTATAGAAAAGAATCATTTATAGAAAATAATAATTTATAGAAAAGAATAATTTATAGAAAAGAATAATTTATAGGAAAGAATAATTTATAGAAAAGAATAATTTATAGGAAAGAATAATTTATAGGAAAGAATCATTTATAGGAAAGAATCATTTATAGAAAAGAATCATTTATAGAAAAGAATCATTTATAGATAAGAATCATTTATAGGAAAGAATAATTTATAGGAAAGAATCATTTATAGGAAAGAATCATTTATAGGAAAGAATCATTTATATCTAAAAAAAAAAAAAAAAAAAAAGTCAAAAGAAAAGCGCCATAAAAGATTCACAGCATAATAAAAATATCAAAACACTACAGTAGCAGGACGTCTCTATCTACCCCAACACTGCCTATAGCTGCCACTGCCAGGCCCACCACGCCTCTACAGGCAGGACAGGCACTCTCAGGTACCACCACCACAAATGTTAGACAGTCAGCCAGAAGATATAGATTTTGAATCCATCAGCCCTCCTCAGCCAACAGACCCTCTACCCTCTCCACCCCCCACCTCTCCACCACCCCCACCTGCTCCCGCCCCCACAGAGACCAGAACAACACGAGTCACAAGTGGAACCACACAGCTGCAGAGTAACAGCCCTCCGAATGTATGTTTCTACTTCAGGAGAGGAATATGCTGGTATGGGGTTAGTGGTAGAGATTGCAAATTTAGTCACCCAAAGCCATGACAAAAACTGTTAAGCTATGGCCCATGGGAGCCAGGAGGATGCACATTAGGAATGGAATGCAGGAACTACCACCCATTCTTATGCCGAGACTCCATTCAGAAGAAAATGTGCCTGAATATAAACTGTACCTACATCCACATCTGTGGGACAAAAAGGGAACAACCTACACATAGGCCTATAACTCCTGCAGTACCAAGCCTGCAACAAGCAGCCCCATGGCCACAGCATACACCTAATCACCCACTAACCTTACCAAGACCACAACAAGCAGCCCCATGGCCACAGCATACACCTAATCACCCACTAACCTTACCAAGACCACAACAACACTGGGAACATTGCTCTACCGACACAAGCCAGAACCATTTTTTAGAAGTATTCAAAGAAATAAAGACAATGACAAACCTAACCATAATCGTAGACACCCAAGGAATACTGATACAGAATCTAATGGAGCAGCAACCACATCAAGCCTCAATTCCCAACATCAATGCTCCCCCAGATACTGCATCAGCCTCAATTCCCAACATCAATGCTCCCCCAGATACTGCATCAGCCTCAATTCCCAACATCAATGCTCCCCAGATACTGCATCAGCCTCAATTCCCAACATCAATGCTCCCCCAGATACCGCATCAGCCTCAATTCCCAACATCAATGCTCCCCCAGATACTGCATCAGCCTCAATTCCCAACATCAATGCTCCCCCAGATACTGCATCAGCCTCAATTCCCAACATCAATGCTCCCCCAGATACCACATCAGCCTCAATTCCCAACATCAATGCCCCCCCAGATACTGCATCAGCCTCAATTCCCAACATCAATGCCCCCCCAGACAAATCCCTGGCTCAGTGCAAAAGAGCCACTAGAATGCTTCCTCATGGGAAATATCCACGGCCTGGACCCCAAGTCTAACAAATAAAGTGCCATTCCTATCTGACCTGCCACACCAAGAAGACCTCGCCTTCCTCGCCCTTACTGAATCCCACCTGAGTGAGGAAATCAACGATGTTGAAATCCAATTACAAAATTACACCGTATTCAGAACAGACAGAAGGGACAGGTCACATGGAGGTACCATAACATACGTCAGAAACTACTTGGCATCAAATACTGAAACCCTGCTATCGTACTCCAATGGCCAAGCAGGTGTTATTACTCCACATAAAGAAACTCTCCCTGATCCTCACAAACACCTATCGGCCTCCACTCTGCAATAAACAAAAGTTCAGAGAGATAATCACGAAAGTGCAACAAAAAACTGAACTCTTACCCCCTCCAGTAAATGACATAATAATTACAGGACTAACTTTCCCATCATGAGATGGCCGACAGGGACCCTTGAGGGAGGGAGCCGAGAGGACCAAGAACAAGCAAAAATGCTACAAGACCTCGTGGAGCATCTCTTCCCGAGTTAAGAAATCCACACAACAACCAGGGTTAACAACATTCTGGACCTACTATTTACAAATAACCAAGAAATAATACATGGGTACAGAGCCGAAAAGACAGCACTCTCAGATCATAAACTCATCACAATAACATTGGCAAAGAACAAGAATACAAAAAGTAACCAAGAGTACACGGGAGAACAAGGATTCAGGAATCTTAACTTCAACAGTGGTGAAGCAGACTGGGAAGGACTAAGAAATGCCCTAACATCAACAAACAGGGCTGAAAAATTGCGCAACCAAGACCCAAGCAGCATGATGGAAATCATCGTTACAGTTACTGGAAACGTGCAACAAGTACATTCCCAAAGACAAGGAAAGGAGGCAGAAGGACCCAAATACCCAGGGACAGGAAAATACTCATGAGAAAAAGGACAAAACTGAATAAACAGATGGATAAAACAGAAAAAGATAAAAAGCAAGAAATCTGGACTCAAATAACTGAAATAGAAGAAAATATTCAGAAATCCCATGAACAAAGGAAGAGGAGAATCCACCAATGCAACCAAACATAAAACTCAACCCAAACTACTTCTTCAGCTAGGCCAAAAAGTTCTCAAAAGCCTGTGCCCCCATTGGACCTTTACTAACACCTGAAGGACAATTGCAAGAAAATGCAGAGAACATTATGCAGACTTCTTGCCGAGCAATAGCAGTCAGCCTTCAGCAAACCCGACGAGGCAAAGAAAGTAACCGACCCACAGACCCTACTTTGTCTGCCAACACCCCTGACCCAACAACTACTTCAGGCCTGGAACACAGAATTCACCCAGGAAGATATAATTACAGCAATAAAAGACCTAAAACTTAACTCAGCGCCCGGACCAGATGGCATACCAACAAGTCTGTTAATCAAATGCAAAGACAGCATAGCGTATCCATTACACCTACTGTGGCGTCACTCATTGGATACAGGTAAAGTGCCTGACCAGGCAAAGAGAGCAACAATAACCCCAATCTACAAAGGGGGACCCTAGGGCTCAGCAAAAAACTACAGACCCATAGCACTCACCTCACACATGGTGAAAGTGTTTGAAAAAATCATCCGAAACAGGATTTATGCCTTCATGGAAGAAAGAAATCTTCTTAACATTGGCCAGCATGGATTACAGAAAGGCAGATCCTGCTTATCACAGCTCCTGGCACACCACGACAAACTCCTCCACCACCTCGCAGAAGGTAAAAACGTCGACACAGTATTCCTGGATTTTGCGAAGGCCTTTGACAAGGTGGACCATGGCATCCTCATACATAAGATCAAGGACCTTGGAATAGCAGGAAAAGTGGGTTTATGGCTATACGACTTCCTCACTGAAAGAACGCAGTCAGTGACGGCAAATGGAGCCATCTCAGAGGAACACAGTGTGGTGAGCGGTGTCCCCCAAGGGTCTGTACTAGGACCTCTACTCTTCCTCCTCATGATAGGGAACATAGACAAAGAAGTGACCCACTCAACAACGGCCTCTTTCGCCGATGACACCAACATATGTAAAAGCATTGGAGCCAGAGAAGACATCAGCCTTCTTCAAGAAGATCTTGACAAAATCTATGAATGGGCCAAAACGAACAACATGCTATTCAATGGTGAAAAATTCCAACTTCTCAGGAGTGGTAAAAACCAAGAGATCCTCAACAACACCTCCCTCCCGTCAAGCGAGAAACAGGTGGCAGCCACTAGCCCACATGTAAAATGTCTGGGCATTCACCTCAATGCTGATGGCACCTTCCAATGCCACATCGAAGAGACCATCAAGAAAGCTAGAAGGATTGCAGGGTGGATACTTAGAACCTTCTACTCCCGGGAAAAAGAGTGTATGATGACTCTATGGAGAGCACTAGTCCAGCCCATCCTGGACTACTAGTCAACTATGGTCTCTCCACAAGGCTATGGATATCCAGGCACTTGAGTCGGTCCAACAGTCATTCACAAGGCAAATAAGAGGGATGAAAGAACTCTCCTCCTGGGAAAGACTAAAAAGACTGGGACTATATTCCCAGCAACGACGCAGAGAGAGATATTCCACCATATACATCTGGAAGATCCTAGAAGAAAAAGGACCCAACCCCTCCAACATCAACAAAGTGGATGCTTACATAAATGAGAGGGCAGGTCGGAAATGCTTCAGGAAAGCCACACCAACTCAAGCCCCGGCAAGAATCAAGACTCTTCTATCAGCCAGCCTACCCTACAGTGGCCCAAGAGCCTTCAACAGCCTCCCAAGAAACATACGAGACATCACCGGCTGCTCCGTAGAGAAGTTAAAATCCCAACAGGACGAATACCTGTGGACAGTCCCTGACGAACCACCCGTGCCGGGTTACACTTGGCTATGTAGAGCACCCACACACTCCTTACTGGACCAAGTGAACCTACAGTTTAGGGACGCTAGGACCCGCTGCAGCGGATAGAACACTACGGCTCTGAGGAATTATCCTCTAAACAACATCAAGTATCAAGTATCAAGTATCAGTCTATCCATTATAATTCATGATAATAATGCTTTGGTTAACACAGTTGTCACAATACCTGGGTGACCGCCTTCTCCTCCTGTGTGTCTGTGTTGGGGGCATCCTCCGAGCCCTTCGGCCGCGCCTCAATGAGCACGCCGTTGCCGGCATCGCAGGAGCTGTCCGGGGACGCCTTGCTGCTGTCACACTCCTTCACACACTTGTCATCGCTACTTGTAACTGTGGGATACAGGGTGAAAACACTGACGTCACTGTTCAGATTCATAATACTGTATGTTTACAGGATGGAATGGGATCATACAGGATAATATGGGATGTGTGCAGGGCGGGACACACACACCTGAAAACAGATTGATTTCTGCCAAAAACTAGTGCTAGCTTAATTGATCAGAACTATTCAGGAAAATACGTCTAGGGTAAATCTGCAGCTTAATACAATACATGGATATTAGTTACGTCACCTGACCTAACTAAGGGGGACGCGCCGAACCAGACCCCACCCGCACCTAGCTCACTAACCTACCCTGGACATGGGTGACACACCCTAACCTAACAGTTTATAGTACTGTCGTCGATCGGAATTCTCGCCGAAACACCAACCAAGAACTCTCACCGACATGGAAATTTCAGAGACAGTTCCACTTGTAATAGATGAATAGGAAGAATAAAGGCTATTTCATTATTGGAATCCACATTTTTTGCTTGTCCCAAAATACTGTAAAACTGCAGTTAAATACAATACATGGACATTGGTGACGTGACCTGACTTGACCCCAGACCCACCTTATGTTATTATTCATTTCCGACGGCTAATGTAGAGTGAGAAATACTGCAAATGGTCAGATCTACAAGTTGAGGACGGTTATAACTACGTGCCTTGTGATGCATTAAATTGCAGTAGATACAAATAAAGTTTTGTTCACGAAATCAGTGGTGCCCAATATCCAAAATGTCCCATTACTTCCTCTATCCCACCCAGGCCCCGTTATAGTCTTCACGTCATTGGAATTTCTGCTTGACACATTATCTCCACATCTGACTTTATTAATCTTTGCCTTCAATCTTCACACTTAAACTGAAGCTTTGCATAACTATAATGTAAGACGTGTAAGTGTCGGGGCCAAAACAGCTGATCATTGGGCCCCGTCACGCCGCCAGGCACTAACACCCAGGCATTGGCCTGCATTGCAATGAACCACTACTATGGGGCGATGAAGGGCTCAGAGCGGGGCTGCCTGGACTGCCTGGTGGTGGAATTACCTTCTTTTTCCTCGTTGGACATAATAAGAGGTGGGGAGGAAGGCGGGCGCCGTGGCTGACTGGCGGCTCATCAAAACAACAACAATCACAACGAGTCCTACCAGTTATCAAAGACATCAACAAAATAGCTATATAGACATTGTTGCTAGATTACAATCATAAATATGACACAATATATATGATATAAGTAATATAATACTTCAGTTTAATATCAGAAAGCTTTTAATTTCACTTGTTTGCGTATAAAACTAAGGATTAAATGACATGATGACACATAAATCACAGTATAGTTATTTTTATACTTGATTAGCATAAGATGAGGAACGTTATCAAAGTTTTGGTATTTAGGAAAGGTTTTAATTTGATTAGTTTCCTGAGATCAACAACAAACATGGCGGACGTCAGCTTGGACGACCTCATCTACCAACGCAAGAATCGCTTCGGCAGGCAGCCGGGCGTCAAGTGAGAGCCTCGGGATGTACTTGTAATGCTTCTGTATATAACAAGGAGGGGCGGGGCGGGTGTTAGGCCGTAATACCGGTACTGTGCGGGATGGTTGAGTCACGCAAACTCCCAACACCTCGACTCCATTGGGAAGTGTTGTTATGGGGGAATACAATGTTGTGCGGGTGTGTTCATAATGATGACGCTTCACTGCAGGGGATGAGTAGTAATGTTAGGCAGTATTGATGCATGTAAGGGAGTAAAAGGAAGGGGTGGAGAAGTAGGGAGTGGCAGCCATGGCACTGGGGGGGGGGGGCATGGCGGGGCCTTTTAACGGTGCCTGACACTCGTCTACCGAAAAAGTCCGAAGTTCCCGACTCAAACCGAAACGGTAAATCTTAAGAATAAAGGCTCCACCCCCTATCTTCTTATAACCAACAAGCTTGGGGACATGGTGGGAAACCGGGGTTTTTGGGTGGGGGAGCACACGCATAAGGGAAATATGGCACCCCACAAAAAATCCCTAAACTAGGGAAATTTCCCTTATGTGTGCTCCCCTACCCAAAAACAGCACACATATAAGGGAAATATGGCCCCCAACAAAAAAATCCCTAAACTAGGGAAATATTCCTTGTTCATAAACTCGGGGCCATATTTCCCCGATAAAGTCTATGAACTAGGGAAATTTCCCTAGTTTAGGGATTTTTTTGTGGGGGGCCATATTTCCCTTATGTGTGTGCTCCCCCACCCAAAAACCCCAGTTTCCACCATGTCCCCAAGCTTGTTGGCTATAAGAAGATAGAAGGTTGAGCCTTTATTCTAAAGATGACAAAACTCTACAGACCTAACCTAGCACCCCTCCTCGAGCCCCTCGTGCTGTGCACTAACCTAACCTAACCTGCCCTAACCTACTCTAACCTAACGGGGGGATTCCGCCGCCCCCCTCGCCTCCCCCTAGGTTATACCTACTACTTAGATACGCTCTCAAACTCATCGTCCATTGCGCATCTCGCTGGCCTTAGTTTTTCTCAAGAACCTGAAATTTAATATCGGCCATGTAGGCAAAGTAAGGATCGGCACTCATTAAAATCTACACAGATGTGTTAAGGACAGTAAGTATAATACGTAGAGCCAACTTTTGGGTCAGCTTACCGTGGAGCCCTTGTTAAGATTTTCCTTTTTTTCATAGGTTCGGTTAGTTTGAGAGTTAGGTTTGGTTAGTTTAATGGTTTGATTAAGTTATTATTTGATGCTTTTACAAATGGAGAGGGTTTTTCCCCGTCAAAATGTCAAAAAAGTGTACTTTTAGAAATTTTCATCACCTTTTCGAATTGCAAAAAACATACTTTTTCAAGGTTTGCACAGGAAAACTTTATCTGTATTAGGAAAAGCATCACATGCCTATTCATTTCAGTTGTGGGTCGGGAGTCTGGCCTTTATCATCGGCACTCCCTGACGTGTTTCTTCTTGCTGTCTGGGTCTTTAGTTAGTTGTCTTCTATTAAGCATATTAAGCTTATATTAAGCGGAAAAAAATTGAACTTGTCTGAAAATCTTGCAACAGCCATAAACTAAATTTTTAAAGCGAGTTACACTTGTAATAGATGAAAAGGAAGAAAAAAGGATATTTCATTATGAGACCACAGTATTATTCCAGAAAAACGCCACTCAACGATGAAGAGACCACAGTATTATTCCAGAAAAACGCCACTCACGATGAAGAGACCACAGTATTATTCCAGAAAAACGCCACTCACGATGAAGAGACCACAGTATTATTCCAGAAAAACACCACTCACGATGAAGAGACCACAGTATTATTCCAGAAAAACACCACTCACGATGAAGAGACCACAGTATTATTCCAGAAAAACACCACTCACGATGAAGAGACCACAGTATTATTCCAGAAAAACACCACTCACGATGAAGAGACCACAGTATTATTCCAGAAAAACACCACTCACGATGAAGAGACCACAGTATTATTCCAGAAAAACACCACTCACGATGAAGAGACCACAGTATTATTCCAGAAAAACACCACTCACGATGAAGAGACCACAGTATTATTCCAGAAAAACACCACTCACGATGAAGGACACCTGTGTGTTGTGTGAGATGGCTTCGGCACAGACAACACACTGCTGTAGTGTGAATCCATCCTTGAATGACTCCATCCTACCTACCTCTTCCATCCTAAATCCCTCAGTACTGAGATGTTAATTTCTTAATATATTTTAACTACCGGTACTTTTAGATTAGGTTAAATGTGTTTAATAACCAGTGGTCACTGTTAAAACCGCAACTTGAGCGCCAGTGTTAACGGGCCTTAATGCTTACAAAGAAATCTGTGAATGCTTTCCTTCTGTTTATTATTCACACAGCATTGCTATCATTCGTTCATCCCTGGTAACAACATAAATTATGTATACATGGCTTTTTTTTTACACATTTTGTTTGTGATAAAGACACAAGGAGTAGTATGTCAATGCAACCTAGCTCAAGGAAGAGTAAATATACAACTTGACACTTTCTTCTCCCTGTCCAGGATGAATGATGGCGGGGGCAAGAACTGGGTGCCCATGAAGGGCCGCCTCTCCATGCCACAGTATGCCGACCACACCGCCGCCCCGAAGGTAACACCAGCCAATACATGACAACTCACTTATGATGACTACCTTCTACACACACTGAAAATATCTATAATAATATAAGCGAAAGTGTGTCTGTCTGTGTGTCTGTGTGTGTGTGTGTGTGTGTGTGTGTGTGTCTGCGATAGGTGCCGCCCCCAGTGCCCCAATCCCATCATATGGCACAGTTTTGCAACCGGGTCGACCAGAGGCACATTTTAAGCCCACTTATGAGATGATCCGATCACTTTTAAATTTTTATATTTTTAGTAGCCTATTAGCGAGAATTGTGAGGGAAAAAAAGTGGGTTGCGAGAATTGAGGAAACCTTGATGTAGGGTGATGGGTAATGGGTGAGTGAATGGGTGGGGTGATGGGTAATGGGTGTGGGGTGATGGGTGAGTGAATGGGTGGGGGGTGATGGGTGATGGCTGAGGGAATAGGTGGGGGGTGATGGGTAATGGGTGAGTGAATGGGTGTGTGGTGATGGGTAATGGGTGAGTGAATGGGTGGGGGGTGATGGGTAATGGGTGAGTGAATGGGTGGGGGATGATGGGTAATGGGTGAGTGAATGGGTGGGGGGAATACATACATTTCTACATCCATGATCTCAGTTAGAAGGGGCTATCTGGAGAGTCTGTGTTTGGTGGGCTGAAGGCCCACCAATAGCCCTCCGCAGGAGCTAGCCAAAAAGTCCGCCCGGAGGGCGGCTTTGCGGCTAGTCTTCAATGAAACTGAAAATATCTTTTGAGTCATTAGGGAAGTCCAATAGCCAGCAGATAAAGCTCTAACCCCTTCACGCCCAGAGCTTTCCTTTGCTATATAAAATTGTCTGTTGTTAGCCATAAAATTACGAAAACTAACTTAATATACCAAATTAGCTGCTAGTGGACAAGGATACTAAACAGGTTATATCTATAAAATATTGATTATATTCATTAAAATCGTCTAATGGTAGGCAAATTACAATGGAAATTACGTTCTGGGACTCAAGGGGTTAATATTCTGTCGGTAGTCCATGTTTTTGTGTAATAATAGACTATAATCCGTGCAGGGTTTTGGTGACGTGAGGAACAAGATCATCCAGAACAAGAGGCTGCGCATGCATGATGCTCGGGACCGCCTGGCAGAGCTGGCCAAACAGGGCGATGCGCGGGAACGCATCAACAAAATGAGGAAGAAAAACGTCCCTCTGAAGAAGGTCATAATTTCATGGGTTCATTAGTCTTCCAGCATGAAAGATACAGCTCTTCTTCTTCTTCTTCTTCTTCTTCTAGATGCGTAGCTCTTCTTCTTCTTCTTCTAGATGCGTAGCTCTTCTCTTCTTCTTCTAGATGCGTAGCTCTTCTTCTTCTTCTTCTAGATGCGTAGCTCTTCTTCTTCTTCTTCTAGATGCGTAGCTCTTCTTCTTCTTCTTCTAGATGCGTAGCTCTTCTTCTTCTTCTAGATGCGTAGCTCTTCTTCTTCTTCTAGATGCGTAGCTCTTCTTCTTCTTCTTCTAGATGCGTAGCTCTTCTTCTTCTTCTAGATGCGTAGCTCTTCTTCTTCTTCTAGATGCGTAGCTCTTCTTCTTCTAGATGCGTAGCTTCTTCTTCTTCTAGATGCGTAGCTCTTCTTCTTCTTCTTCTAGATGCGTAGCTCTTCTTCTTCTTCTTCTAGATGCGTAGCTCTTCTTCTTCTTCTTCTAGATGCGTAGCTCTTCTTCTTCTTCTTCTAGATGCGTAGCTCTTCTTCTTCTTCTAGATGCTACTCTTCTTCTTCTCTTCTAGATGCGTAGCTCTTCTTCTTCTTCTAGATGCGTAGCTCTTCTTCTCTTCTTCTAGATGCGTAGCTCTTCTTCTTCTCTTCTTCTAGATGCGTAGCTCTTCTTCTTCTTCTTCTAGATGCGTAGCTCTCTCTCTCTTCCTTCTTCTAGATGCGTAGCTCTTCTTCTTCTTCTTTCTAGATGCGTAGCTCTTCTTCTTCTTCTTCTAGATGCGTAGCTCTTCTTCTAGATGCGTAGCTCTTCTTCTTCTTCTTCTAGATGCGTAGCTCTTCTAAATACGTAGCTCTTCTTCTAGATACGTAGGTCTTCTTCTAGATGCGTAGCTCTTCTTCTTCTTCTAGATGCGTAGCTCTTCTTCTTCTTCTTCTAGATGCGTAGCTCTTCTTCTAGATACGTAGGTCTTCTTCTTAGATGCGTAGCTCTTCTTCTTCTTCTAGATGCGTAGCTCTTCTTCTTCTTCTAGATGCGTAGCTCTTCTTCTTCTTCTTCTAGATGCGTAGCTCTTCTTTCTTCTTCTTCTAGATGCGTAGCTCTTCTTCTTCTTCTTTAGAGTAGCTTCTCTTCTTCTTCTTCTAGATGCGTAGCTCTTCTTCTTCTTCTAGATGCGTAGCTCTTCTTCTTCTTCTTCTAGATGCGTAGCTCTTCTTCTTCTTCTTCTAGATGCGTAGCTCTTCTTCTTCTTCTTCTAGATGCGTAGCTCTTCTTCTTCTTCTTCTAGATGCGTAGCTCTTCTTCTTCTTCTTCTAGATGCGTAGCTCTTCTAAATACGTAGCTCTTCTTCTAGATACGTAGGTCTTCTTCTAGATGCGTAGCTCTTCTTCTAGATACGTAGCTCTTCTTCTTCTAAATGTGTAGCTCTTCTTCTAAATACGTAGCTCTTCTTCTAAATGTGTAGCTCTTCTAAATACGTAGCTCTTCTTCTAAATGTGTAGCTCTTCTTCTAAATACATAGCTCTTCTTCTAAATGTGTAGCTCTTCTTCTAAATGTGTAGCTCTTCTTCTAAATACATAGCTCTTCTTCTAAATGTGTAGCTCTTCTTCTAAATGTGTAGCTCTTCTTCTAAATACGTAGCTCTTCTTCTAAATGTGTAGCTCTTCTTCTAAATACGTAGCTCTTCTTCTAAATGTGTAGCTCTTCTTCTAAATGTGTAGCTCTTCTTCTAAATGTGTAGCTCTTCTTCTAAATGTGTAGCTCTTCTTCTAAATGTGTAGCTCTTCTTCTAAATACGTAGCTCTTCTTCTAAATGTGTAGCTCTTCTTCTAAATACGTAGCTCTTCTTCTAGATACGTAGCTCTTCTTCTTCTTCTAGATGCGTAGCTCTTCTTCTTCTAGATGCGTAGCTCTTCTTCTAAATACGTAGCTCTTCTAGATGCGTAGCTCTTCTTCTTCTAGATGCGTAGCTCTTCTTCTTCTAGATGCGTAGCTCTTCTTCTTCTAGATGCGTAGCTCTTCTTCTTCTAGATGCGTAGCTCTTCTTCTTCTAGATGCGTAGCTCTTCTTCTTCTAGATGCGTAGCTCTTCTAAATACGTAGCTCTTCTTCTAAATGTGTAGCTCTTCTTCTAAATACGTAGCTCTTCTTCTAGATGCGTAGCTCTTCTTCTTCTTCTAGATGCGTAGCTCTTCTTCTTCTAGATGCGTAGCTCTTCTTCTAGATGCGTAGCTCTTCTTCTTCTAAATACGTAGCTCTTCTTCTAGATGCGTAGCTCTTCTTCTTCTAATCGTAGCTCTTCTTTCTAGATGCGTAGCTCTTCTTCTAGATGCGTAGCTCTTCTTCTTCTAAATACGTAGCTCTTCTTCTAGATGCGTAGCTCTTCTTCTTCTAAATACGTAGCTCTTCTTCTAGATGCGTAGCTCTTCTTCTTCTAAATACGTAGCTCTTCTTCTAGATGCGTAGCTCTTCTTCTTCTAAATACGTAGCTCTTCTTCTAGATGCGTAGCTCTTCTTCTAGATGCGTAGCTCTTCTTCTTCTAAATACGTAGCTCTTCTTCTAGATGCGTAGCTCTTCTTCTAGATGCGTAGCTCTTCTTCTTCTAAATACGTAGCTCCTTCTAGATGCGTAGCTCTTCTTCTAGATGCGTAGCTCTTCTTCTTCTAAATACGTAGCTCTTCTTCTAGATGCGTAGCTCTTCTTCTTCTAGATGCGTAGCTCTTCTAAATACGTAGCTCTTCTTCTAAATGTGTAGCTCTTCTTCTAAATACGTAGCTCTTCTTCTAGATGCGTAGCTCTTCTTCTTCTTCTAGATGCGTAGCTCTTCTTCTTCTAGATGCGTAGCTCTTCTTCTTCTTCTAGATGCGTAGCTCTTCTTCTTCTAGATGCGTAGCTCTTCTTCTTCTAGATGCGTAGCTCTTCTTCTAAATACGTAGCTCTTCTTCTAAATGTGTAGCTCTTCTTCTAAATACGTAGCTCTTCTTCTAGATACGTAGCTTTCTTCTAGATGCGTAGCTCTTCTTCTTCTAGATGCGTAGCTCTTCTTCTTCTAGATGCGTAGCTCTTCTTCTAAATACGTAGCTCTTCTTCTAAATGTGTAGCTCTTCTTCTAAATACGTAGCTCTTCTTCTAGATACGTAGCTCTTCTGCTTCTTCCTTTAGTTTCTTCTTTCCAGCAATGGGTAGTTCTTCGTCTTCTAGATAAGTAGCTCTTCTTCTTCCTCTAGCTTCTTCTTTACAGCAATGGGTAGTTCTTCTGCATGCTGTAATGTTTCATAAGGTAATGTAACCTGATTTGTGGAATTTCAATGTCGTCATGCTGATATAGGTGGAGGGGATGGCTACACACTATGCAATACGTTTGACCCTCTAGAGAAGAAAGGGAATGTGCATTTCTGAAGTTAGGAAAAGGCTATACTACTGTACTGAATATATTCTTCTCTTCACAGTCGCCAGTAACCAGAGCTCCTCAAAAACTCATCCATAATGAGAACCGACCATCATGTAAGTGTTATGATACATCCGTGACTTTTTGTAATGACAGTAGAAGCTCCATATAACGGAATGATTCAGCCAGGGCCGATTCCGGTAGTATATCAAATTGTCCGCTAAATCAAAAGAATAATATATAGATAGACTATAAGTACACCCCTGTACAGTAATCTCCCGTTTATCCGGCGCGTAGCAGCCAAGACCTTGCCGGATAACGTTGAGAGCCGGATAATGCATCACTACCCCCCTAGGCCCCTCCGGTGCCCAGGAACCCAATAATAACCAGCAAAAATGGCCTTGTAAATGTCTATGGAAACGCATGATAATTTTGAGAGGTTTGTAAAGGTCTATGAAAATACATGATAATTCCAACACTCACAGATCTGTCGGGCAAGACGCAGATGAAGGGTTCGTTCCTGATCCGCACAGTGGCGGGGGAGATGAACGTGCCCAAGCCCTCCCCCCCGATGCGCCGGCAGCTGGGTCCTGCACGGGGCTCCCTGCAGCAGTCCCTGAGGCAGCAGCTGGCTCCCGGCCGCGGCTCCCTGCAGGCCTTGCTGAGGAACGGCAATGCCAGCGGTCGTTACCACCCCATTCCAAACAACCCTCACGTGGTCACCATCAAGAATGAGAAGGCAGAGATGCAGAAGCCTTATGCCAACTACAACTTCAATAACAACTTCAATGACAACTTTAATAGGTTGGTATACTTTTATTATTGTACTTTGTCATTTTTTGGATTGTCACTTATTTGTCATCCTTGCACTGCTATGACAGTAGAACCTGAATTTAGTGTAATTAAGTCTGAGTGTTTGTCTAAGGCATTCCCTACTTCATCAATAGTCATTAGCTTGACATAAATCTTTTCACTATTAGAGTATTGAATCTTCAGGTTCATGTGGTGTGTTCACTGTTGGATTTGTTTTTGTAGATGCATGTGAAATAAGAGCTGAGTAACAAGATCAATGTGTGATATAGCTGAATAGGCCATTAGGAAAAGTGAAGGAATGAATGAAAGAAGTTTATTGGGAATGAAAATGGTAGGACCATCTTGGTAATGGTAGAAAGCACAGTGAACACTATACTGTAAGTAGAGCAGTGCAAAATAAATGTAGAAAATATTATTTACCTTCACTACAAAGCATGGAAAAAATAATTGTAATGTTCATATGTTATCCTGTAAGGTTACATTAGAGTGAATACTAATATATTTCACTGACCTGTCTACAGAGCACAAGCAAGACCCCATCCCTTGAGGCCTGCCGCCCGCGCCCCATTGCCCAGGCCCGCCGCTCTGACCTCATTCTCTGCCAGCCGGGAGATGAGTGGCATGCGCTCGGCCGGCATGATGCGCGCCCGCTCCCCGGAGCCCCTGATGCGGCGCCCCCGGAAGCTGTCCCCGGAGATGGAGATCCGTCCCACCCGTCTGGAGATCACCACCTCCAACAACTACAGGGTCAGTGTGTAGCAGGGAACAGCCATGATGCACTCTATTCATACTGCTGGCTGGAGGGTTACTTTGGATCCATTGTATTGAAAGTGATTATAGCATATGTTCATATGTTCTTATGTTCATAGGTAACTTGGCAGCTTTATTGCTGCCGAAGCATTTGTAGTTTCTTATTATCTCCACTTTTTTACATTTTGTATGATATTCCCTTGTTTATTTTAAAGTGAATTACACGTTTGACGAAGAGGAAATTTCTAATGGTCAAGTCATTGCTTTCCAGGATAGGTTGTTGCAAAGCACCTGATGTTCAGCCATTCAGATCTACATTATAAGATTCATGCATTATAAGATTATATGATCTTATACAGACCAAGATCAAATTGCCTATTATCATGTATGAAGTAAAAAAACAAGTAAAAGGTTTTTTTTTTTTTTTTTTTTTTTTTTTTTTTTTTTTTTTTTTTTTTTTTTTCTTTTTTTTCCCATCTTACACCTAACACCTAACCCTCAATGTTCTGTGACTTACCTGCACGTCACTTATTATAAAATATTGCCTGTTATTTAGTATTGTTACCTATTACTTATTTCCTGTATAAAACTTCAGTGCCTTAAGGATCAGTAAACATTTGTGTGTTTGCAGGAGCCCAGTCCTCCCTACAGCAACGAGTGGGACATGCCGGCCAGGCACCCCCCCCCGCGCCCCCCCGCACCCCGACCCATGCCCGCCAGGCTGCCCGAACCCGAGCCCGAGAGAATGGCCGTCAGAGTGCCCGCCAAAAAGAGGTGAATTTCCACATTTATTTTGTTGCTTACTATTTCTACACCAATCCCTGAGACATTGAGACATTGATTGTAGACGTGTATTTCTTAGAGTGTAGAAAGGGCGACTGAGGCAGATTAGATTAGATTAGATTAGATATTTATTGACCACAAAAAATACAAATATACGATGCGGCAATGTTGTCATGGTCCGTGGTCCATATATTAACCATAAAAAACAACATTTGCAAAACAAGAAGACTTAACTTAACAAAACAAAGAAAAAAAAACTTACCCATAATACTAAAATAATGTCTATAGATCAAAATCCCCCTTTCGCAATAAAAGGGGATAGAATACAAACATTTCAAGTAAAAAGTCAAAAGAACCTATACAAAATAATTAGCTTAACACCAAGTAAATGTTAGCAGTTAAAATAGCATAATCGCATTAAAAGACAATAAGACATAAGCAAAAGGCAGTCAAATCACTCTGCTGTCTGGTGGTGCTCGGATACCAACACTTGTTTGAACTACATGTCTTACTGATTAAAGGATGAAGAAAGATGATGCAGTTTAATCCATCTATTAGCAAAAAAGATTGCCTCTCTGATTATCCTTGTGCCAACTCAGGTTTTGTTTAAATCACTCGCATTTGGAAATTTTTCACTGGTACTAATTAGCCGCCAGGTGCGAGACCTTTCTTTATGTGTGTTCAATATTCATGTATACAGTCACTACCCTGCTCAGATATCAGTGAATAATGATTGTGGAGAGGATCGTGGCAGTGGTCAGATATCAGTGAATAATGATTGTGGAGAGGATCATGGCAGTGGTCAGATATCAGTGAATAATGATTGTGGAGAGGATCATGGCAGTGGTCAGATATCTGTGAATAATGATTGTGGAGAGGATCATGGCAGTGGTCAGATATCTGTGAATAATGATTGTGGAGAGGATCGTGGCAGTGGTCAGATATCTGTGAAAACCACAATTTATATTTACAGACAGGCTTGTATTTAACTTCAATGTTTGTAAGTAGGGGAGCAAATAGGTGACACTGATGGAGAGTGAGGTCAAGTTTTTTTTACCATGTATACTCAAGATCAGTATTTCCAGGCCAATGTATAACGAGAAGCAGCTCGAGCCCCTGCGGCACCCCAAGAAGGTGGCGTCCATCTCCTCGGGGCTGATGGCTCGCCTAGACCAGCCCCAGCGACCCAGCCCCATGCAAGGGACCAAGGTAGGGGGACCATTTGTTTGCCATGTCTCATCTTTCTGTTCAACGTCAGATTTTCCCGCAATGTCTTATGAGGTTAGACGGTCGATGATACGCTTCCAATTCTCTTGTCGGCGTCATTTAAATTTGCGGCACGAGCTGTAGGGGAGAGCGGGGCAGGTTGCATCGAGGGTAGGTTGCATCATTGCCTCTAACTCGCATGTTATCACACGTACATCGTCTTAATACTACTACTACTACTATAAACTACTACAACTACAACAATAATAATAATAATAAAAGTTAATGCCAGTTAGAGGCAATGATGCAACCTCCCCTCGATGCAACCTGCCCCGCTCTCCCCTACGCCCCGGATGCTCTTCCTGACAGGCAACCCCAGTTTTCGGTTGAGGGCCAAGGTAGATTCACTCATTATTGATAAGAACTAGAGACTTCTGAAAGGCTAAAGAGTTATTGAAGCAGTGGAGATTGCAGTCATGTAATCCAGTCGTTTCCTTGTTCTCAAATGCAACCTTTCTTTGTAGTGAGTTATTAAGATTTATTACACTGCATCAGATGTTTCAGTAGAATTTGAGTGTAAAGAAAGCAGTGCAAAGGGAATTAACATGGGCCTATACTCGCCGCACGTTACGTTGGGGAAAATGGTGCCCCTTCACTCCCCCCTTCTGAATGCACGGGATTGGCTGAGGTGTTGGGTGAGAATGCCTTACAGCCAATCCCGTGCGTTCGGAAGGGGGGATTGAAGGGGCCCCATTTTCACCACCTTACTGTAATGTGTGGTGAGTATAGTAGTGATGTTACAAGAGATTCAAGCGTAATGGTTCTCTCAATAAACGTAATGGTTCTCTCAATAAACGTAATGGTTCTCTCAATAAACGGAGAGGAACATGTGATTGGGAGTCGGCCATTCAAAAAATATTCCATTCTTTTAATATTCTCATTCATTACCACGCTTTTTTTTATTGTGTGTGCGAGCTTACGTAGGTCACCTATACACTGTATTTTTTAAAGAGGTCAAAAATCCTGACCCCTTGCTGCTTACTGACTGATATTTGATGCCAGGAGAAAGGAATACTACGGTTCTTCTAAATTTCAGCTATATTTTATCATAGTTAACCATATTATCAGGTAAACATAGGCATAATTTTAAGCATGAGATCTTTAGATAGAATGAAATTTTCGCTTCGTTAAAAAAAGGACTCTAGGTCGTAGCTCAGCGTCTATAACGATGATGCAACAACCCTTCCATCTAGTTGTAAGATTTAAAGACATCCTAAATATCCCTGGTACTGATTACTTTTACAATTGCTTCAGGGACTAGCACCTGTAGGTCTCAGCCTCTTGTAGCTTCCTTATTTTCTTATGTTCTTATGTTTCTTATGTTCTAGTTGTATGATTTAAAGGCGTCATGAATAACCTCGGTACTGATTACCTTTACAATTTCTTCAGGTACTTGTGACCAACCTGCATGAGTGTGTGAGTGTGGAGGACATGGAGGAGCTTTTTGGCACCATCGGCTCCATACTCTCGGCCCGCATGGTGAGGGAAGGCGCGGCAGAGGCCGTCTTTATGAGCGAAGACGATGCATTCAGGTACTTATATATCATACTTATACATTGTACTTATATACTTATTACTTATATATACTATTACCCTACTTATATATATTATAGTTTATATATATAGTATACATATATGGTTTGGTAAATGATTCACAGCATGGGATCACCAAGGGTAGATCATGTCTAACCAATTTATTAGTTTTTATTGGAAAGTTTATGAGGCAGCAGATAATGATTGTGATATTGTATACTTGGACATTAGTAAGGCATTCGACAAGGTACCGCATGAGAGACTCTTAAATAAGGTTAACCCTAGAACACAATCGTTGGGTCATATGTGGCAATAACTTTGAAAATTAGAAAAAAATATTTGTAACTTACAATTTTATTGACAGTATTTTTAAGTTATAGTACAAGTCTTTGTGAAGGTTTTAATGTGTTTCTTAAGCCTAACACTAACAATTAAGGACGCATAAAAAAAAATACTGGAAAAACAAGTGAAAAAACACAAAAAGTAAAAAAGTTTCTGGAAACTGTTGGACAGCTCCGCCAGGACTCATCCTAGGGAGCCCTGGCTGGCCCCACACCGAGTTGAGATGTCCCCCTAGATGCTACAGCCCCCCAGGTGTTAAGGACCACGGGTTTTAATGGTCCAGGCTGTAAAAGAAGGGGTATGTTTCAGCAAAAAGAAGAAAAAAAAAAAGTAATATTCTTGTAGGTGGATGAAAGTGGGAAGTAAAGCTTAAATATAAGCATAAATATGATAACAGAAGATAACAGGAGAAATGGGAAGAGAAATGCAGGATTTACATACTATATATACTTACCTACATGTGGGAGGGGCGGCAGGCAGAATGAGCAGGGACGTCTGACTCCTCCTGGGCGGCACTACACTTCTACACACTACACTTGAGGGGGAAGCCTCGGGTCGTGAGGGTGTTTGGGGGCACTGGAAGGGACCTGGTTGGGGTTCAGTAGGGTCTGATTGGAGTGGAGGACTGTGGGAAATAATGTTCAAACTTTTCCTTGGGGTTGATGATGTATGGGGGGAAAGGAAGATGCCAACACCGGCATCCTCTTCCACCTCCTCGATCCACTCCTCACTTTCCACTCCACTTCCACCATCACCCACGCTGTCACTAGTTCCACTGCAGTGTAATTTGAACTGTCGCTCCTCATCTGTACCGGTGTCAGAGGAACTCAGCACAACAGGCAAATTTACACACAGTTCCCTCTCCAGAGAGATGTTCAAATTGTACTTTCACCTTCCTGAGACGCCATGTTTGATGCTCCCAACAATAGTGTTTTGCCCTTTATAATGCTATTTCACTGGGAAAAAAAAGAAAAAAGTAGTATATACTGCGTCACACACCCCTATAACACAATCCTTGACCCTTATCCGGCAACTGTGGTAATAAATAAACCGTATTAATACTAGCGGCTCAAAAACACCTCTAACACACTCGGCCAGGCATAAACTGAGATACCACGGGCGGTGGAGACAATCAGTCTACTGAGACAAAAGAGGGGGGGCGTGAAACACGTGCAAACCACATCTGGCCGCACGACTGTGTTCTAGGGTTAAGGCACATGGAACCTTTACCTCAGATGTTTCTTGTGGTGCTCATAGCTATGTCAACATGATAACAAAGTACTTACTCATTCCTGGTCTTTCCTTTACCTTTCCTTTCCTTCCTTTACCTTTCCCTTTCCCTTCCTTTCCTTTCCTTTCCATTACCTTTCCTTTCCCTACCTTTCCTTTCCTTTCCCTACCTTTCCTTTCCCTACCTTTCCTTTCCCTTCCTTTCTTTACCTTTCCTTTCCATTACCTTTCCTTTCCCTACCTTTCCTTTCCCTTCCTTTCCTTACCTTTGCTTTCCCTTACCTTTCCTTTCCCTACCTTTCCTTTACCTATACCTTTCCTTTACCTTCCTTTCCTTTTCCTGGTCTTATCCTTGGTCTTTCTTACGTCACGTAACGTGTTCCCAAAAGCAGTTGATGGCCATGCCCTGTTTGTCGTTCCGTAGCATGAAGGTTCCCGTCCTTGCTTACCTCGACCCTCCTCCCCTAGCCCCCGGACAGAGACCAAGTCATGGCTCAGCTGCAGGTTTGTTTGCCGTGTCCCTCTGTTTACATGTGTGTGTGGAGTGCCCTTGAGGCCCAGAACGTAATTTCCATTGTACTTTGGGTATACCATAAGATGACTTTTGGGACTACACCAAAGATTTTATAGATATGACCTATTTAGTATCCTCACCCGCCAAGGTGGCCTGGTGGTAGAGCGCGCGGCCCGAATGTAGAGACGGATTCGGTCAGCGGTTCGAGTCCACCAAGTTCGTCCTGGTGTGGTGGCGCTTTGTATAGTCAATAACCTTGTAGTTGGTACTTGCAAAGTGTCTAGATAGGATCAAAGTATCTTGTCCACTAGCTAATTTGGTATATTTAGTTTTTTTTTGTAATTTCATGGCTAACAACAGTCAATTTTATATATTACTGGAAAGATCTGGGCGTGAAGGGGTTAAGGCAAACAGTGAGGGTGCAAGAGTTAATACTGGGGTGTGTGCAGTGTGGGAGGCTGCCACCCCGTCATGCAAAGATGTGTAGATTATATGTTGAGGATGGAACAGAACCAGAACTCATAGATTATAGTTATTAAGGATGTAACAGAACGGAACCAGAACACATATTTCCTGAATACTTGTGTCTACTCACTGTGTCTTTGAATAGCAAAACTCTTTCCTTTGAAGGCTTCACCATAGTCTGGAGTCACAGGGGCATCGGAAGCTACTGTTTAACATTGGTAGTGACTCATAAAAGAAAAAGATGACTCCAGAATGCATAATGGAGCAGATGGAACATATTTCTATGCTTGCTGCAATCTGTGCATTGTATTGCAAAGCTCATGTCATTCTTTTTGCACAAACTTATAAATACTTTAGATGGTTTAAATCAGGCTTAGTTTATACATCATATCTGGACACAGGTTTTTGTAAATACATATATAATGAAGTGTTATTTTGAAGTCCTTGTGCTTAGGTGTTCTGGAGAGTGAGGCATAGCTTCATGGTCTTCTAACAATATTTTTCTTTTTCATGGGACGATAGAGGGCGCACTGGGTACTATATCTGAGAGTAAGTGTGTCTTCCTGCTGTTGTCATGAATTAATCACAAATAATTGGTCAGCCTCCCAGCTGCACAAGATTAGTTGCTTTTCAGACAGTAGGGTGGGTGAGGGTGGTGCATGCTTCTTTTGAATATTTATTGTATTATTGTACCCATTCTAAATGATGAATTTCTAATATGAAGTGAATAATATATTGAAGAAAACTTAGAAGCGTCATCTATAAAAATGTTTTTTGTGCTTTGTATAACGTTGGTCATTCTTGGCGTTATGGTATGCTTCATATCAGACTGGAGCCTAGTTAATGATGATGTGCTATGTAGTGATGCTTATTCCGGCCTCACACGCACAGCGGCGGCACCAGCAGTGTGATGCGGCCCCGAGCCACCAACCCGGCCATCAAGAGGCAGCGGCCCGTCACCCCCAACATCACGGCCATCCACGAGGCACTGTTCAATCGGTCACAGCCGCCGACCTCAGACCAAGTCTTTCTTGTCAAGCTGCCCAGGCCACCCACCAAGAAAACTGAAGCTTAGACCACTACTCATCCCTGTAACATTCTTATCTTGAATTGTATTATTAAGGCATTAACAATATGAATCAGTTTTCTATGTCTTATAATTTAGATTACGGCAGAGATTGCAGTCTACCTGAAGCTGTGACTGCCATTGTACAGCATTTTTACTGTACCCTGAATGGACTGTTGAAATGTATGATTTATTAAATACTATCTGATCATTGATAAGTTTATCTGAATAACCAGTTTCATGGTGATAGAGTCTGGCATAAATCTTTCATTTCCAAACTGCCCTCTCTCGGTCCCTATCCTTTGCTCCTTCATCTCAAGTTTCCTTTCTGACCACTAGTGTTGACTGTTGTTGACGGTCATTGCCCCTCTCTTCAATCTGTCAACAGTGCACAGGGTGTTCCACAAGGCTTTTTCCTATCATATACACTCCTTTTTTCATTAATGATCTAAGTCAACTATCCACTCTTTTGCTGATGACACTACCATGCATTTTTCAATGTCTTACAAGACTTCCAACTCAACAAGAGTTTTTAAGTTATTCACTGAGGAATGCCACACACTCCTAACTAATGATTTTTCTTTAATTTCTGAATAGGGCAAAGCAAACCTTGTTTTGTTCAATGCCTCCAAAACCCAATTTCTTCACCCATTGACACAACCTTCCAGACAACTATGCTGTCTTATTCAATGACAATGACACTCAACGGTCTCCCTCCTCCACAATGAACATTCTTGGATTCAAATCTCACATTTCATCTCCTGCTAAATCAATTTCTAAGAAATTAGTTGCTTGTGGCGTGTGTCATTTTTTTCTCCCTCCCAGTTGCTTGCTCTCTACAGGGGCCTTATCCGCCCATGTATGGAGTATGTCACATGTTTGGGGAGGATCCACTCATACAGCTCTCCTAAACAGGGTTGAGTCAAAAGCTTTTCGTCTCGTCAACTCCCCTCCTCTGACTGACTGTCTGCAATATTTAAATCACTGCCGCAATGTTGCTTCTCTTGCTCTCTACTACCATTACATATTTTCATGCTCACTTCTCTTCTGAACTTGCATGCCTCCCCCCCTTCCCAAGTTCCCACAGCCTCGGTACATAGGACTCTTGGCATCAGTCATGATTAGCAGCCAAGTAGAAGTGCAATTATTATAGAGAACATTACAGCAATAGGACTGCTCCATGCATTCTCTCTTTTCTCCAAGGTATTATCAAATTATGCTATGTGACGTTTGTGTGAGGTCTATACTGAAGGCGACGCAGAGGCATGCGCAGGGGCGTATTTAGGATCTTGAAACATTGGGGGGTTAGCCCAGCCCATAATGCTTTGTTCAATACTGAAATCTGACCAACCTCGGGCTTATAACTACTTCCTTTTTTTGACATCACAAAAGACAAGCCAATGACACACAGAAATGCACTTCGAAAATAATGCACTTCGAATAAAATGCTTTTCGAAAAATAATGCATTGAAAAAATGTACTTCGAAAAGATGCACTTCGAAAAAATGCACTTCGAAAAAAATGCACTTCGAAATAAATGCACTTCGAAAAAATTGCACTTAGAAAAAAAATGCACCTAGAAATAAATGCACTTCGAAAAAATGCATTCTGTTAACTGTGTCTTGTCCATCTGATATTCTCTTCTTCACCTCTTCACAAGGTCTTTTGGTGTCTCCTCTGTCATGCACTCCTCATCTCCTCTGTTCCCTTCTGTTCGCTCCACCTCTCTCATGTCCTGCTCATAAAAAGGATGCCATCAGCATACGCTAAGTAACATTTAACCAAATATCTTGTTTTTTTACTATAATTTTTATGTTGGACCCAGTCAGAGTTTATCTTATACTTGTGAGAAAAAAAAATGTAAATAAAATAAATAAAAACATGTATTTGAAATCCGGGGCTATTCATAAAACATTCGGGGCTACACTGTACAGCCCCCAATGCCCGGGCCTGACTACGCCCCTGCTGGGCATGCGTATAGGTGTCTTGCACGTGACGTCACAGCCCTTGTTGTGGCTGCGACAGGCGCGGGAGATGCGAGCTGGAGGACCAACAAACTCCACTTGCCGCCCTTGTTTGTCAACTTATGGTAATTTTTCCCTACTAAATATATGTTTATCAGTATAAAAGATATACTATTATCTTCGGAAAGGTTTGTTCTATAATATTATCAAATAAAAAACCGTAAAACACACTAAAGAAAGGCCATTATGAGAATTCTCAAGAAATATGCATGAACTTAAACTCTTCGCCATTTAATATTTTGCGGGAAAACTTTTTACATGGAGAATATTAATAGAAGCGGAAATTCATTAGCTTTCCATTGATATATTTCGTTATCTGATAAATGAATTAGCAGCATGTATAAATTAGCGTTAAACTAAATAAGTAACCATGAAATCGGGTAGTTTTTCCCGATTGATGAGGTTATTTATTTAGTTAACGCTAATTTATACATGGTTATAATTTATTTATCAGAAAACGAAATATATCAATGGAAAGCTAATGAAATTCCGCTTCTATTGGTATTCTCCATGTAAAATGTTTTCTCGCAAAATATTAAATGGGAGCTGGAGTTGGTGAATATTAAGTTCATGCATATTTCTTGAGAGTCATAAGCTGGCAAACACGGGCGGCAAGTGGAGTTTGTTGGTCCTCCAGCTCGCTCCGACGGGCGGCATTTGGCTTGAAGACGCTAGATCGTGACGTCAGTGCAAGACACCTATAAGAGTAATAGAGAAGTCACGTTTTTTTTTTTTTTTTTTTTTTTTTTTTTTTTTTTTTTTTTTTTTTTTATAACATTTGTGCCTGTAACGTGAGGCATACATACAATTATAATGATTAAAATTTGACACTACAGTACCTAGGTAGATATACAAAACAATGAGTTATATCACTATAGTAGGGTGGGGTGGGGTCACACCGAACACCGATCACCGTACGAAGGCTACAACGCGAAAATTAATTCAAATTTCGCGCCACCATGCCACCACGGATGCAGCGCCACCCTCAGTGAACTACATGCGAGCAACAGGGTAGACTTCATGACTAATAGCGTATTTTCGCGACCGCTCTGCGGTCTGGATGGCTATCCCGGGCGGTCACTTTTTGCGAGGCAGTCTAGAACGTTCAGCCCAGTCCAGGCTGTGCCACATACCGGCCACCTTGACGGGGAAACTGCGATTCATACGAGCGGAATTGGCATCCAGGATTTGTTGCTGATAACAGAAACACCATATGGCAGTATAAGTTACTAAATAACAAGGACTGGTAGTGTAGTTTACCGGTTGAAGGGAGTAAAAGTAAGCAAGATGACCTGCGCCTAAGTTTGTTCAGAACGCAATATCCAGCCAATAGAACGACAATGGCTTGGCATTCTCCATGTAATTTTCGGACTCAGCCAAACCTAACGGGCGGAGTGGATGAACAGTGAAGTCACGCATAATTCTAATAATAGTAGGTGGCAGTGGGCGCAACGAGTGTGGCTCACAGTCAAAGTCAACGGACGTAATTGGCCTTGATACTGATGTGTATCATCAGGGACCAAGACCACTATATGTGTGTAGTTTGGGCACATTACAATTATAATGATTAAAAATTTTATGAATACTATGTTCACTAAAACGGTTCTCCACAACACGCAGTGCGCAGTTGTAGGTATAGCCTATAAAATCGAAATAACTAATCTTAATTGCTTTAATATGAAATATATTATCAAAATTTAGTTTGCAAGTATCAGTTGAAAGTGAGTAGGAAGGAATACAGAAATTCTCTGATGTATAATTGCGAAGGCAGCTCTTTGTTAAGCAGCCTACCGCTACAACAATGTCTCCACAAGTTGAAACATGATGAGCCAATGAAATGTTTACACGTTACAACAAACACTGCTGCCCATCAAGACAACACAAACTTTAAATAAAACTTAGTACATAATCTTCCTATGCATCACAGTACTTAAAAAACTGTACATAATTGAGGAAGAATAAAAGAATGATGAAAATTTATATGGTGAAATGAATCGCTGTCGGCCATGTTTGATATTTTTTCATATTCGGTGACGAGCAGAGGGAAGGTGAAGACGTGCCGCTGGGAGCTGTTCTGTCACCCTAACTACAACACACTTAAAGGTTAGCTAGCTTCAGATGTCATGGGTCAATACTAAGGCATCCAGGCAGACTATTGATGTAGTTATACGTGTGTGGGGTGTGTTATAGTCAATCACAAGGGTTGATTATTTACGTTGGTAGATGGTGTGGATTGATCAGCTTTGTTTTCTTATTAAATGGCCAAGAATGTGTGTATCGTGAGTTATTATTATTGTCACTGAGGCCATTATAGATCTGTATAAAGCAGGGATTTGTAATATAGCAATTTGTAAGCACGTATAGTATTGCGTCATGTAAACAAGGTGGACAGCCGCCTAGCAGGGTTTGATAATGACTGTTTTACACTGAAGAAAACCACAGAATCACCCTTCTAGTGTACTGGTGTGGGGATCCATTACCTTGCACGGCCTTGGTGACCTTGTGCCCCTGATAACACTGCCGTCATGAGAGAAGTATTTTTGCTATTCAATGGCAACCTCATGCTGCTACCCCGGTAACGTGGTCCACGAATGGATCAGTAGCTGCTGCATGGTTGGCCTCGTGAAAGACTGGCCGGGTAATTTATTGGTCTAGGTCCAACTCAGCCCATTGTCAACCCGGCCCTGCTGTCATGACATTTCGTAACATTTTGGATCATTAGGTCTGGCCACAGCAAGTCTGAGTCATCACAGCAACACTCACTCACTGACTACCTATCTTTCTCTGGTAAAGCTGTAGTTTAGTACAATACCCCTATTGACCAATACTCTCCTGACATAACTGGGGGAGCCCAGACTCCCCTCTAGTTCACTGACCTAACGTGGGCATTAATTACGTAAGCTAACCGCTGGGGTGGGGGTACGCTCCCCATACCCCCTTATGTTATATTTAATTTCCGACGGGTGATGTAAGGGTTAGAAATGCTGCAAATGATCAGCTCTACGAGTTGAGCACCATTATAACTACGTGCCTTATCATGCATTAAACTGCAGTAGAACTATCTCTCTCTCTCTCTCTCTCTCTCTCTCTCTCTCTCTCTCTCTCTCTCTCTCTCTCTCTCTCTCTCTCTCTCTCTCTCTCTCTCTCTCTCTCTCTCTCTCTCTCTCTCTCTGTACATATAACTGCTCCACAATCCTAATACAGTATTTAAAAGTCCTTTAATGGCTAAAAGGTTCTCATACCGTAACCTTGATTGGTTAAACTACTCTTGAACTTAAGGCCCAGTCACACTGCAGTTACGACCAGGGCCCGACCACCTGCGACCTCAAAAACAGGCGACCATCAGTGACTGTTGTCCGACCACTGATAACTTTTTAGGTTGGCGACCAGTCGTGCGACAGGTGGGTGACCAGGGGCCGACCAGGGGCCGACCAGGGGCGGCCATCGTACCAACGTCTGTGACCGATCTGCAAGCGGTCGGCCACTGGTCTCAACATAAAACTACTATATCTCCATCGACCAGTCATTGACGGTCTGCTACCGGACTGCGATTTGTAGGCCAGCAGTCGCATGGAAGTCAGCAGCACCATTATTTTGTATAATATATTATAAAGTGGCCTTCTCAGGCGTACTTACATGAAAAATCTGTATCCAAGGGGGTTTGTTATGTAAGGGTCAGGACAAGCCAGCAAGCAAGCTGAAGTATTTTCAAGTATAGTGGTCCACCAAGTTTCGCGGAGTCTTGGTTCGCGAATACAAGGTTTCGCGGTACCTCTAAATATTCCCCATTTCAAGTTTCGCGCATCTATACACAAAGGTTTGCGATCGAGTGGTTAGATTTTTTGCTGGGAATAGGGAAAACGAGCTTGAAGCGTGACTGCCGAAGAGAGGTAAAGAAACGTAAGTATGACAACTTTAGAGTGGGCAGCATGTGGGTGTACTTAGGCCACTCGACGGTGCAGAAAGATTTAAAATGGATTTTGGTTCTCAACGGGGATCGAACTTGGGTCACTCAGAACGCCACTCGGAGACGCTAACCACTCTGCTACCGCCTCCCCAAAACCACTTACCTGGCGTAGATTTCAAATGTTCGTAATTTTAAACATTATTTTATTTAGCTCTTTATTGTTGGAGCAAATTCCAGTTGCTTGAGCTTGCCGGATAGTTGAATACAGTACTGGATAGCTGGGGTGTTACTGTATTTCCCCAATAGAGGACTTATGGGCAGCAGTGAAGGTCGATTTATAAGACCATGACACCTCCACTTTCTCCAAGATGAAAGCAGAGTTCCATCATTGTTGGGCTGAATTAAAGCCTGAAGCAGTTCAACATTCGGTCAAGATGTGTGAGTGAACAAAGATGTAAGAATGTACATGGAAGAATACTTGCCGTGGAATGCCTTGACAGGTCTCCGTGTAGTGGTTGAAATCGTCGTCTTTGTTTTTGTTCAGGAGGATCACTGGTTCAGTTTTCTTATTCATGCCTTGAGAAATGAAAAACACTGTACTATTTAGTAACTCTAGAAAATAGCAATAGATTACACGGAAATGTTCGGAAATAGTGAACTTTCACCTCGTATAACAAAGTTTGTTATTTGCAAAAAGTTCGGATCCCTCGGATATAATATATTTTCGGATATAACTCCCTTCCCCCCAATTGGTTAAGGTTGTAATGAGGATAAATACATCAGAAGCCGTAAAACCATCGGGTTAACATTATGGCAGAATCGGTAACGCGCTGGTCTGCGAGTGCAATTCTGATGTGGCGGCGGTTCGACTCCCCGCGAAGGAAGGAAAAAGATTTCAATTTATTTCTGAATTGTGAATTACCAGCCTGAGTCCAATGTGTTGCGGAGAAGAGACAGATGTCATGTTTCCCATCGCACACGTGAAGGCTGATGTAAAGAGGTCACTGGTAGGGTGAGCAGTTGGCATCAGTGTAACAAAAGTACCCCATGTGTGTCGAGAAAGAGACTGATGTTGTGTTCCCTCCCGCTCACAAGAAGGAGAGCAAAGAACAAGACCCATGACAAGGTTTCCTGTACTAATGTACGTTCAGAAAAGGGCACTTTTGGGACATAAAGGGGCAAGTGCCTCTAGCCCACCCCCACGGTGCACGTTTGTGGTGTAGCATGTAATGGTGATTGAAAGTATAAAAGTTTTAGTATGCCCTGAAATAGACCAGTGTTATGATAGGACACTAATGGCTTGTACGTCTGGTCACATCCTCGTGATTTCTTCATGTTTCATATACATGTACTGTAGGTTTATGTCTACTTATTTTAGCTTTTTTAGGAGACCAGATTGATGAGCAAGAGCTTATTAGTGATGAGCTAAAGACTGAGTGGTGTGACATTCATCAGGGGCCATGGCAACACCCTGGTACGGTTCACACTTCCTCTCCCTTGACGATGAGGATCAGCTGGACGACGTGTTTGAGCCGCCGCCCTCCGCCGCCCCTCACCCGGAGGCCCGGAAGCAGCTTAAGGGTGTGGCAGAGGCAGCCAGGGACTATGTGGTCAGTACTTTGCCTGTGTGTGCACTGGAATGCCCGAGTGTAGTTGATTGGAACAGATGTAGTTCCGATCTGTAGTATCTAACGCCAGTCTGCTACCACACACAGCATGGGCATGTGGGAGGCATCCCCACCATCAGTGCCAGCCATGATGGCACCGACTGCCAAGGATTGGTAACGCTTCATTCCCTAAGCAGTGGACAGGATTCCGGCTACGTTCCATCGCCTCCGTCGTTCCACTCCTTCACGTCCTCCAGTGATGATGAGGAGGAGGCCGCAGACTTACCCAAGAGTCTTCGTCCAGGTGTCACCCCACCAATCTCTATTCCTTGTTCATCAGTGCGGCCGGCCCTGAGGGGCCAGATAAGCCACCGCTCCCGCCAGGTGGCCTCTCAGAACTTGGGCCAGAAGGCTGTAAAGGACTCTGTGCCCACAAGGCAAGGCAGGTCAAAGTCTTGCCCTGCCACATCACGGGCCTCGGCACCGCCACGCCTGCAGGCACCCCACAGACTGACATTCACACCCGTGCCTGCCCACGGCAGCTCGTGTTCTATGATGGTGACGGGCACTAATGGACCAAATCTGCTGGTGCCTCCCTGGCAGATGGCTAACAGCACCGCAAAGGCCTCCAGGGACTTGAAGGAGGAAGAAGGTGAATGCGATTCTCCTGTTGCTCTCCCAGTATGGTATTCTCAGCTTTACTTAGGCCAGACTCCAAAGATCCGTGTAGATTATGGTAGATCATGGAATTGATGGTTGGTAGTGGAAGACAGGTAGAAGGGCTGAGACAGACCATGAGTCAGGGGAAGGACTGTAGAAATATAAGGTGATGAATGATGTCTGTAAACGCATTCATAGTGAGTGGTAATGTATTGTTTCTTGTAGGGACCCCGAGTCACCAGTGTCGTGTGTTGGTGTTGGCACTCCCAGACTTTGTGCTAGACAGTGGGGGATGCTCCCCATACTCCCCCACCCTGCCCTCCCCGGCCCCAGTCCCCCCCACCAGGGTGCGAGCATTCTCTTGTGAAGTTACCTGGCCGAAGAGGTTGGGAAGAAGCTGCGATGGATTGCGGACTCTTTTTCTGCATCTAAAGCGCAGTCATCTGAGTCACCACCTACAGTGAAGAGTAACAGTAAGTCATTTGATAACTCCAGATTTTTGTGTTGGTAGGCCATCACCTCACTTTCCTTACAGGTATCATAAGGATGTTCAAGTAACTGAAGTCAAGAGTGAGGCAGCTTGAAGTGAGAGCCGCACGGGGTATTAATAGAGCGACTGCTTACTTGGAGTCTTATCTTCTTTAAAATCTGGGGAAAAAATGATCTGGAAAAAAACTGATGTGAAGTAATGGTCCAACTGAAAGCTCAATTTTTTCATCAGCTCATGAAAACAAACATCTGTGGGACTCTGAGAATGGTGGCGCATAATAATGGAAACACTCAGCATTGACAATACATGGAGTCTCCATGGCTCCCCTTTGTCATTCATGGTTGAGATAATGGTGCTAAAAGACAGCTTTGTGAAAACATAGGACTTACAAGCTCCTTCCTGCTCGCTTGAGGCACAAATACACACAAACCTCGCTTTCCCGGACTAATAGGGGGGAGCGCTGGTCCGGGAACCGCAAAAGTCCGGGAATCGCAACAGTCCGAGGCCATTACCCACCCCTGGACGTTTATCCTACTCTAGTATTTACTGTCCAGCAACCGGCAATACCACCAGTGTCCTCCTCGGGACACACTCATTGTCTTGGGTGACTTCAATGCTACTACTGGCACTGTGAGAGATGGCTACGAGTTGTGTGTTGGTCCCCATGGCTCCGGTACCAGAAACACCAACAGTTCTCTGCTTCTGAACTTTGCAAGGTCCAGAAGGTTGAGAATTGCAGGTTCTTGGTATCAGAGACCAGAACTGCACCGCTGGACATGGTATAGTAATGCCGGAGGGGTAGCTAAGGAGATCGACCACATCCTCGTTAGTACTCGTTGGAGGATCCTCCAGAACTGCAGGGTTTACCGGAGTGCTGAGTTCTTTGGAACAGATCACAGACTTGTTGCTACACTTAAGCTTCATGTCAAGTCCAGAAGAATCTCAAGAGGTAACCATACTGTGTTTCATCTTGAGAAACTGAAGGTCTTGACATGTGCTCATGAGTATGTGGTGGCAGTCTCAAATCGGTTTGATGTGCTCGGTGCTCTCGGGGATCCTGTAGAACTGTGGGATACCTTCAAACGTGAAACTCTACAGGCTGCCAAGGAGTGTATTGGGGAGCGCCCGAGGTCGAGGCGTGGTTTTGTCTCTACGGAGACGCTGGAGAAAATCGAGGAGAGTCGCGCTGCCAGGCTGGCTGGGAACCGGGACCAGCACAGGGCTCTGTCACGCCGGACTAGAACCCTCCTGAGGAGAGACAAGGAGAGGTATGTCAGGAGTCTCGCTGAGGATGTCGAGGGTCATTTGAACACTAATGACCTCCGACCCGCCTACCGAGCCCTGAAGAAGCTCCGTTCCAAGTCTCCTTCTCGGGCGAGTGCTATTCGAACAGCAGATGGGCGCCTCGTGTCGGACATGGATGGGCAGATGGCTCGTTGGGCTGAGTACTTTGGGCAGTTGTTCACGGTGGACCCTCCAACTGAGCAGCTTCACACCACTGGGTTACAGGCATTGGATGCCGATCCTCCCATTGACGAAACCGCACCCTCTCTTGACGAAGTCAGAGAGGCTGTAGCAAAGTTGAAGGGTGGAAAGGCAGCTGGTGTTTGTAATATCAGTGCGGAGCTCCTCAAAGCTGGGGGTGAGGCCATGATCCGCGGGTTGCATGCTGTCCTGACTGCTGTGTGGCAATCAGGTACCATTCCTCCTGACTGGAAAAGGGGGCTGGTCGTCCCTATCTGGAAAGGGAAAGGGGACCGTCAGGACTGCAACAATTACCGTGGTATTACACTGCTCAGTGTACCAGGCAAGGTGCTTGCCCATCTATTGCTGACACGAATTCGCAGTCATCTGGTGAAGCATCAGAGACCTCAGCAGTCTGGATTACCTCAGTTGATCTGGGTTCATGCCTGGTAAGTCAACAACGGACTGTATCCTAGCGCTTCGTGTCCTGGTGGAACGCTGACGTGAGTTTCGACAGGGGATGCTTGCAGCCTATGTTGATCTCAAGAAGGCGTTTGACTCAGTGCATCGTGAGTCACTCTGGGATCTTCTGCGACTTCGAGGGATTCCTGCAAGGACTATTGGTTTGATAACTGGTCTGTATTCTGGGACTGAGAGTGCTGTGAAGTGTGGGGCAGGTGTATCCAGCTTCTTTCCTGTGAATACAGGAGTGAGGCAAGGGTGCGTCCTTGCCCCATCACTTTTCAATGCTTGTATGGACTGGGTATTGGACAAGGTTGGAGATCAAAGTGATTGTGGAGCATCCGTCGGGAACACCAAGATCACTGATCTTGTTTTTGCCGATGATGCAGTAATCTTTGCTGAGTCGCTGGAGGTCCTGGTGATGGCTCTCGAGGCGCTGCACGAGGAGGCAAAGCCTTTGGGACTTGAGGTCTCCTGGCTCAAGACCAAGGTCCAGGTTTTTGGAGACTTACTAGATGAAGCAGTACAGTCTGTTCATGCGTGTGGCGAGGACATTGAGATCTTGGAAAGTTTTACATACCTTGGTAGCGCAGTCCATAATGACGGCGGGTCACGTCAAGAAGTCTTACGGCGGATTGGCATAGCCCACGGTGTTATGGACTCGCTCAGCGGGAGTATTTGGCGTTGTCGGTACCTGTGCAGGAGGACAAAGATCCGGATCTTCAAGTCGCTTGTGATCCCTGTCTTACTCTATGGTTGTGAGACATGGACACTAAATAGTGACTTGAAGAGACGAATCAATGCCTTTGGTAATAATTGTCTTCGCAGAATCATGGGGTATCGCTGGGATGATTACGTGTCAAATCAGCGATTGCACCGTGAGACTGAATCGAGGCCTATTACCTGCATAGTCCGTCAGCGCCAACTTCGGCTATATGGGCATGTGGCACGCTACCCTGAAACTGATCCTTCCCATCGGGTTGTATCTGTAAGAGACAATCCGGCGTGGAGGAGGCCAAGGGGGCACCCACAAGGCTCGTGGCTGGGGCAAGTTGATGTTTCTTGTCGAGAGCTGCTTGGTATGGGAAAGGAGCCTCCATGGGAACTCGCGCGTGGTGACCCCCGGGAGTGGCGTCGTAGGGTGGGCGAGGCGACGTGCCCCCCGGCGTATGCCCCCAATGATTGATTGATTGAACCGGCAATATCAACTACCCCCCCCGCGGACTTTTACGTCTGCTGAGCATGCTGCCACCTGGCGGGAGGCAGCAGAAAGTGTTCAATAGTCGCAAGAGACGTTCCTGCACCAGGGGCAGTGGGGGTCAGGGGACTAACGGAGGCGGTGCAGGTGAACCATCAGTGTCGTGTGCCCAAATGTAAACAATACGACCGCTGAGCATGCTGCTACCTGGCGGGAGGCAGCAGAAAGTGTTCAATAGTCTCAGAGATGTTCCTGCACCAGGGGCAGTGGGTGTCAGGGGGCTGACGGAGGCGGTGCAGGTGAACGGTGAGTGTCGTGTGCCCAAATGTAAACAATACGATCGCTGAGCATGCTGCTACCTGGCGGGAGGCGTGGACACTGACCAGGGGTGACAGGAGACGCTCGGACCGCCGGTCAACTTTGTCAATTTACGGACAGGACCAGGCATTTCAACGGAAAAAAAAAAAAAAAAAATTGTCATATCCCCTGACTGACATATCCCTGGATATGTCATATAACTGACATATCATATGACTGACATATCCCCGGACCTCGGATTTTGTCCGGCAAATCCGATATCCGGGAAATGGGAGGTCCGGGAAATCGAGGGTTGTGTGTACCACAGTACCCTCCAGAGTTTCACGCTATCCGAGTTTCGCGACGAGTCCTAAATTCTTACCATCCCGACTTTCGCGCATTATCTTCCCGACTTTCGCGCTGCTTCGTACATCACTTGACGGCAATCCCTAGCAGACACAGAGTGGGTTCGTCGTTGCACTCAGGCTTCACAACAATGACAATGGCGGATCTTTTTACAAGCGATTATCTCTTCTCGAGAGAAGTTGGTGCTACCTTGCGACTAATTTTGCTTGTGCAACAGTTACAAGGAAAGAAAAAGAGGGAATGTAGAGAAGGCAATGGCTAGCAAGGAGAGAGCCACTCAAGTGTTTCCCGTAGACTGCTTCAGGAGCTTGCTTTGAGGAGGATTGATTGCTTGCCTCTGTGACTATATACCTGCATGTTATACCCGACTATATACCTGTGCTGCTTGTCCAGGCGTATGCACCGCCTATAACCATCTCCGTCATAAGAACATAAGAAAAGCAAGCTACAAGAGGCCGTGTAGGTCTCATGGCCTCTTGTAGCTTCCTTATTTTCTTATGTTCTTATGACGGAGATGGTTATAGGCGGTGGATGCGCGAGGACAAGCAGCACGGGTATATAGTCGGTTATAACAGGCGGGAATATAGTCACAGAGACGAGCAATCAATCAATCAATCATTGGCATCATAGGCACTGGGGCCGCGTTGCCTCGCCCACCCCAGCTCACTACTAAAACAAACTAGAACTTGAGTTTTTGGCTCTAAGTCATAAATTATTGAAATTTTCTCCCATAATTAACTGCACTGCACTTCTAAGCCTGAAGCTTCTTTAATAAATACGTTTTTGTATGTAATTCCCATTCGGAAGTCAAGTATGTACAGGGAGGTCCCGAAGATACGAGCAGTTAGGTTCCACCTGGCATACTCGTAAAGCGAAATCTTGTATAACGAAACACATAACTAATGGTAAAATATAGGTTTGGTTCCAGGACCCCATCAATAAAAAAAAAAAAAAAATAAAAAAATTCAAGCTAAAATAAACTATAGCAAACACAACAAACACACAGCGTCTATATTACCCACACTGTACTACCTATTCTGTAGAGAAAGCATTCTGAAAGAGAAAATAGCACACAAAATAACATAACTGCACATTAATTAAACATAAAACATGCATAACAAGCAAAAAAGACGTTGTAATGTAGGGGACGCCGCGTGATACAACAGAAGGTAGTGTAGTGGTCCCAAGGTTGGGGCCGCACACCTGCTAATTACCCCTAGAGGTCTGGCCACGCCATATGCTTAATTACCCTTCAGGTCACGCCTTGCTAGGGGTGACCTGACTGCGGTCCCAAGGTTGGGGCCCCACACCTGCTAAGTACCCCTAAATGTCAGGCCGCGCCATATGCTTAATTACCCTTCAGGCCAGGGCTTGCTAGGGGTGACCTCACTGGGGTCAACCAAATCCCCCTTTGTCCAGCCCTGGAGTGGTAGGGCGCACATTTTGAACTTGATAATTTTACTCACCCCAGTTTGAATGTCTTATCATTGGATTTTCGATTTCGTATATTGAAAATAGACCCTAATTTACACATCTCGTATCACCGGATTCTCGTATACCGAATGCTCGTATAACGGGACCTCCCTGTATAGTGCATAATGAATAAGTAAAGTGACGAAGAGGTAAACATCTGACGCCATGTTTGAAATACCTCCGACAAGTGGGCGATTGGTCCTGAAATTTCCGAAGGCATGTTTTCCTCCGATTCTGTGACTGTTAGGGGTCGCAACCTCCCGCAACCTCCAACTTTTTGGTGAAGTGGGAGGAAAATGTGCTAGTGTAATACCTTCTTTAGGCAGCGACCTACAGGGGTGGCATGGTAGGCCCTGGAGGTTCACTCGAGGGCTGTGATGGTTGGCCCTCGCCCGTGGTGGCACAGGCAGGATTGTTATAGTGACACCTGTGATTGGAGGCTCATGCAGCCCCCCTGTGTCCTCCGATGCACTCGTAATCGAAGGTAGAGTTAATGGGCAGCATGTGGGTGTTTCTCAGGCCACTCAACGGTGCAGAGAAAGATTTTAAGTGGATTTTACAGACCTCAAGGATCAAACTCGGGTCGCCTAGAACTCCACTCGGAGATGCTAACCACTCTGCTACCGCCTCCCCTAAGAGACGTACGGGACACGTCTTCCTACCGTTGGCATCACGCGCGCTGCCTAAGACCAGGTTCAGACATACTCGAATAACCGTATAATACGGCTTATAAGATGCTGCATCTTGGAAGATGTACCCTGATTTTGGAAAGAAATAAACACCCCGGGAGGTGGGTCACAAGCCCCATGCTAACACCCGGTACCCTTTCACTGCTGGGTGGACAGGGGCTCGGGTTTTTTTAAGGAAACAGCCCATCTATTTCCGCTCCGCCTGGGGATCGATAGCAGATGATAGATGGCGCTGTCGGTGGCAATCTGCCGAGCCTCAGATGCGGAACGTAAACATCACACCTTGAGGACGATTAGTTTATTTGATTGTCTTATGGTATTTGAAATACTTGTAACAGGTAAGTACTGAGGTACTGAGTACTGAGGAAGTACTACGACTTTCGTCTTGGAAGACGCACGAGTACTTTTCATGGTAATTTTTTTGGGGAAAGTGAGTCTTATAAGCCGTAAAATACGGTACTACACCTCGTATCGGAATAAGTAAGCCTTTTTTCAGTTTTCAATACCTGAGTTTAGCGATCCTCGAGTTTAGCGCTATGCCTTGGAAGAAAGTAAGCACGAAACTCTGGAGGGTACTGTACACGCATACAGAGAAATAAAAAACAACATTTGCTTACATTGGTGAGGCAGGGGAGGATGCGAGCGGAGGTGTTTACAATCGGGCAGACAAAGCTAGACCGATCGCCGCGCACAGCCCGCTCGGCTTTGTTTCCACTGCCGCTGACTGACCTGCATGTTGGCCGGCCCATCACTGAACCAAACCCCGCATTGACCAAACTTATTGGGTAAATCCACACATATACCGGACTGGCAATTATTTTTTTTAAAAGCAGAAATTTGTTATATAGAGGTCCGTAAAATCAGGCATTTTCTGTATCCCAATTGTGGTGCTCCCTGCTGGAGTGAGGTGAGCGACACACTTATAAAACCGAGAAAACAGCGTTTGAAGTCAGCGGGCCCCGAGCAAACCTGGAAACTACCTCACTCCAGCTCTGAGTGGGACCGATGCAAAGAGCACGGTGCGGCGACTACCTCCCTTCAGAACGCCGGGAGGGTGGTCGGCGGTCCTACTGCATTGGCCGAGAGGATCGTGATGTAGAAAAAATGCTTCGCGCTCATTGGCCCGGCACCTCTCAGTCGCTTACATTGCTTCACCACGGAGATTGCCGATGCGTGAAAAATCACAGGAAATTCTGAAGTTATGTGTGGGTGTTTTGACTTCATGGATACTTCTCTCAGAATTCAGGCAATCTAGCTTTACCTCCAATATTTAGAGACCTTGAGCTATATGATGCAACCACCAACTCAATTTTGAAGGTCGTGTCGTTTACCTCACTATAGCAGGGGCGCCACAATTGTGACACCTCTCTTTTATCATCACCAACCTCTGCTGCATCTCTCACCTCCTCTCCTGTCCCAGTGTATCAGCAATACAAAGCATAGACCTTAACACAGTACAGCAGAGTCCCACAATAAGTCGCGCACAGATCATCCACCATCATCTTCAATACGCCTGCTCCTGCCATTGCCAACACTAATACAATAACAAGAAAGCAACCTACCCTGGGCGTGGTGGTTTTTTGCAAAATTCAAACCATCAGTGTCACGCTTAATTTGTCCCTCCGTGATGCCACTTACCGGTGCTGCACGTTGTCACTGCTTTCATTCCCCTGTGGTCTGTACTATCAAGATGTTGGCTATGCTGCTTGGGTCTTGCAGCTGGCAGTATTGCAATGAACATAAATACACCAGAACCACTCGGTCAAGTGGGACGTCCTTATTGACAGAAATGGTTAATGCGCCCGTGTTTGGTGCAAAATCTGGTGTAGCCTCGGTTCGAATCCGGTGCGGGGCAAGGAAAAAGGAAATGATTTATTTCCGAATCATGAATTACCAGCCCGAGTCCGATGTCTGTTGGAAGGACATACTGACGGGATTTCAAAAGGTAATTGTGGCCCAGGGCAATGTGAAGCCTCTGTCGGGCCCAGAGATAACCCTCATGGAAGCATCACCTGGCTCCATCTTACGGCCACTATGCAAGTCTCTGTCGACAGGGCTTGGTTATCCCCCCTTGACTAAGACTGCCCCTTCAGGAATCCCCTCAGAATATCTCAACAGCAAGAAAGAGTAGAGAGAAGATAAGAAGAAGAAAGAAGTCTAAGACCCCTCCACCCCCCCATCACAGTATCATTACACATCCGTCTACATGTACATCCCTTGCTGTAGCACATCTGTGGCAATCCATGGCAATCCATGGCAACGCAGGCATTGTTGTAGTGATCACGTCAAAGGAGGCCTTGTCATGGCCTTGTGCCACTTGGTTCTTATCTCATTGTATTTTATATGCCATGTTAGGTTATTATGTCAGGTATGTATAGTTTATTTTATATGCCATGTTAGGTTATTATGTCAGGTATGTATAGTTTATTTTATATGCCATGTTAGGTTATTATGTCAGGTATGTACACAGCGCGCCAAAGCATTGTTCGCGACATCATAACACAGCGCTTCCATACGGGAATTCAGAAAATGTACTCTATGGCAGCCTACTGACTTCCGAGAGAGATATCTTACATATGGCAGCTTGTTTAAGGCACGGGCAGTCCATCAAGACCGTTGAGGAATGTTCAGATGCCACTTGTCAATTATAGACGAAGCATTTAAAAAAGTATCGCCTTCCTTCCCGCGAGTAATTTGAACAGACGCGCATTGGTTTGACTATCATTATTTTCATACTGAGTGGCAAGAAAGACCTAATATAGGAGCAAATTAAAGTTATTGTATCTCTACACAAGGCAGAGAGGCCAGTGGAAGAAATATCAAGGATTGTGGATGTTACGAGGAGATGTGGGTGAAGTGTTTCACGGTGGGTTGCACCGTAGCGACAGCCGCGACACCAGAACATTACAAGTGGCCAGGGCGAGGATGTAAAAGTCATATCGCAATATTTTTCTTGCTCTTAATTGAGGATGGGCATCCACTTGACGTTTCATGACATTTAGGGTGCTTGCTGATGTTTTACACCCTCGCCCTGGCCACTTATAATGCTCTGGTGTCGCGGCTGTCGCTACGGTGCAACCCACCGTGAAACACTTCACCCACTTATGCACACATCTCCTCGTAACATCCACAATCCTAGATATTTCTTCCACTGGCCTCTCTGCCTTGTGTAGAGATACAATAACTTTAATTTGCTCCTATATTAGGTCTTTCTTGCCACTCAGTATGAAAATAATGATAGTCAAACCAATGCGCGTCTGTTCAAATTACTCGCGGGAAGGAAGGCGATACTTTTTTAAATGCTTCGTCTATAATTGACAAGTGGCATCTGAACATTCCTCAACGGTCTTGATGGACTGCCCGTGCCTTAAACAAGCTGCCATATGTAAGATATCTCTCTCGGAAGTCAGTAGGCTGCCATAGAGTACATTTTCTGAATTCCCGTATGGAAGCGCTGTGTTATGATGTCGCGAACAATGCTTTGGCGCGCTGTGTATAGTTTATTTTATATGCCATGTTAGGTTATTATGTCAGGTATGTATAGTTTTATGTAACTCTGGTCACTGTGTGAATCACATAAGAATAGCCAGTGATGGATGTCAGTCTTTTGAAAATTTGTCCAGCAATCATTGAATATTAGATCATTGTAATTATGTAACATGTTATGCAGGTCATATGCTGTATTACAAATGAATTTTTGATGTTTACACAACACAGGAGGCAGACGCTGGTAGGCTGTGGCATCACCTGTAAGGAGGCATGGCATGACAGACAGGTTGTGCTTCGGCATCTTTCACACATCCAGGAAGTATCGCCAATGAGCTCTCCTTCCTCTCTACAAGGGAGAAAACACCAGTGGGTTCATCTTGCCTCCATCACGGAAGTAACTATTTATTAATGCACCCATGGTCAGGGCGGGGCACAGCACACCGTGACCCCAACAGGTCGTCACCTCAGGAAAGTTATTCAGATTGAATAGGATGACATTTTGTACTTATTGACTGAGTGATTTATTGGCTATTTGTAGGATGTTATATGGAAAAGGTTGATCAGTACATTATTAATTTGTATCTAGGTATTGATGACCTAATTCATAATTTTTATTTCTTTACTTCGTTGATACACAAAGGAATCTTCTATTTTCTTACCAGATGTTGGTCCTCACTGTGTGAAAAGTACATGACAAATTATTCTCCCTACATGCTACATGACCCTAGTTATGGTTTATTTATGAAATAGGGAAAGCAAAGTCATGTTTTTGTTACAATACATGGTGATTATAATGTTGATGGTGTTAGTGACTGGAGAACTTATAAGGTAGGCTTCGCACAGGAGCAGATACATTGATAGTGTTATTTGATAACTATCAGAAAAGTACAAATTATGATTTTTTTTCATGTTGAAATAGGACCTACATATATATGAGTTTGAAATTTGTAGTCAGCATTTTCGAGAAAGGATGAAATTTTTTATGTTTGCATGCTTTAACTTGTGTTAAAATGTGGGTATACAATCACTTAAGCTGCAAGTTTCTGTGAAAAGGTGGACCTCTTCTTAATTACTTTATTGTTCACCTTGAGAACACTTGCCCACTTTCCTTCTCATCAATAAGTTCTTTTGTTTGTACAAGATACTTCTCACAAAGTAAATGTTGACTGATTTTCAAAGCAGAAAAGGAAGAAATCCTTTGCAGCATAAATACGTCTGCCTGTTTACTACTACAGCTACATCACTTTGCTTGTCACACACCACCATCCTGTCATAGAAGTTCACAATATTTATAACCACACTGCCTCCTAACTGTAGACAAGCAATTTTCTCTGATAAGCAGAGTCAATTTTTTTTCTAGTATTTAAAACGGTTAGTTTAGTATTTTCTATAGTAACACTAGCTTATAATTCCCTATTAGTTGATAGGTACTTACTTAGTCCTTAGCCCTATTAATTCCTGCACCAGCCACTCAGCCGTCCCACCTGGACCCATCACCTTCCTCCTCACATGCAAATCCCTCACCGGCTTTGACATCCCATTACTATCAACAAAGCAGCTCCCATTGGCAGGAACCTGATACGTTTTCAAGCTCCACAAACTTACTAATACACATACTGATGGAAACTGTTCCTTGTATTGCATGCGTTTCTTCCTTTTTATTGTGCCCTCTATCAGCAGTGATCAGTGATAGCCAGACACTGCCAGACCCTCATTTTACTAATCAAAAATTCATGAAATAATTTTGGTTATTTGCATTTATTCATTCTTCTCCATATATATTTGCAGACCTAATATTTTTCTTCATCCCTATCTTTGTCTGTGTGTGTGCATGCGTGTGTGTGTGTGCATGCCCCACACAAGCATGTGTATGATGTTTGTGCCCATGCATGCTTTTACAATTACTTTTAATTAAACTGGAATTCAGTTTGATTAGGATGACATTTTTATATATTTGGTTTTGATTTTGATAATTAACTCATGAGTTTAATATAACTGCACATAGTTCTTAATATGTGCAAGCACAATGACCAAGCTTGATTTTAGTTAATTATTATGAGTCTAGGAAGTCAGCATCAGCAAATGTAGTACTTTTAATAAGGCTTCCAGAAACTTAACTTCTGGTATCATTTAGGGAAGAAGTATGTTTATTTCAACACTGTGCAATAAGTCTTTGAAAGCAGTTTTGGGAGTTGGTAGTTTCATATGCTTATAATTGTTCTTGATTTTTTAAACAGTGCTGTATCTGCTTTTTGAAACAGTGACAGAATGGCTTTGTTGACTAGTATTTGGCCGCCATCTCATTTAGGCCTGGATGATAAACTCTATACCAATTATCATGGTCAGATTTATTGTAGAACCCTATCGTATACGGATGTAAAGTTGCAGCCATTGAAAATGTCATAACTGAATAGGATTGCAACCATCAGGATATGACTGAAAGATCACAGCCACTGATGATTCATTGAAAGCAACTTATGCCAACTAGTTATGAAAGTTTGTAGAGGTAATATCATAAGTTTCCAAGAGTGATTGTGATGTTGGTGAAATCAGGACTGTTATGTTGTAATGGTGGTGGCCATAAATTCTTAGTTCATATACCATGATTAATTTAATATTTGACATTTTGAAGTATGGAGAAATGTGAGTGATTAGACATGTAATGTTAATAATCACATATAATGTGATGGCTTGGAAGGAATGGAAGTGCCTGCAGACTACTGGCACAGACTACAAATGAATAGGAGACGGAGTAAATATGGAATTGCAGAAGATTCCTTTAGCCAGCCTACCTAGCCAGACATAGGGTTAAATTTCTTATTGGAAGCAACACAAAAAGGGGCTATGTGACAAAGGGGCTAAGTTAGTGAGCAAAAGGGTGGATATAGAAAAGCAATGGGTTGTGTGTACTGTTGACTTACTGTGTGCCCGGGTTATAAGTAGTCCATGCAAGAGAATCCGATGATATACCACTCATAAATATCCACCCTTCTTTGTTGTATGATTTATGTTTTTTTTTTACAATTATTTGTTGCATGGCAATACCATTTATTTCCATTAATTTTGTACCTATGTAACCTTTAAACCAAATAATGAAACTTAATCTTTCTATTTGTTTACACAGTATTTCTTTTCCATATGATTCTCGCTTTATGATATTTTACATATACTGTACGATCCATCTTTAGTATCTTCTACACTTTACAATGACTTGCATGCTTTAGCGATCGTGCGAGTGATCTGTGATGTCATCTGTTTTTTTAGGCCTGTAGGCAGTGGTGACCCAGGGCTCGGATGGTAGGCTCTGCAGGTTCACTTGAGGGCTTTGATGGTTGGTCCTCGCCCGTGGTGGCGCAGGCAGGATTCTTATAGTGACGCCTGTCAGAGCTTCATATTTGAGGCACGATGAAGTCACTTGCTCCAGAAAGCTTTATTACAATAAAACAAGTGGCCTGCAAGCTCTAGTACCTCCGATATTAAGCCCAAGAGAGCCAGAAAGAGCTTGAGTTGGAGTCAAGAGCTTCATATTTGAGGCACGATGAAAAGTCACTTGCTCCAGAAAGCTTTATTACAATAAAACAAGTGTTGGAAAAACTAGTGCTCTGTCTTACCAGTCCTCCAGTGGTGTCTGTTAGGCTACGGCCACACTGACTGCAATTTGCTGGGAGGGTAGAGGGTAGCGGGCTGCCTAGCGGGTGAGCGGCAAGAAGGAACACACATTATCTAATGTGACTGGCTATACCGCACACGAGTAGCGGTTTCCCGCCAAGCCTACGTTTATCGCTTGCCTCTGCCCACTAGACAGCCCGCTACCCTCTACCCTCCCACCAAATTGCGTTCGTGTGTCTGTAGCTTTACTAGTGTTCTCTCACTCTTAGGCACAACCTGCCTGCTCACAGCTGAGCTCCGTCATATCCACGGTGGGTAGTCTGAGTAGAGGGTAGTGTTAGTAGCCACGGGATGAGGTCTTGAAGAATAAGACTTATTAAGAAAATGGTTTATTAAGCAATCATCAGATGACAAAAGATGATTCATATGCCAGATGACAAAATGATATGCTAAATTATACAATATCAATCATACAATTTTATTGTTACAATAAATGATGCCCATGAATTACTTATCACTTAGCCTAGGTGACACGTCTGTTTGGCCTGACCTCTTGTATCCCTAGGGCTTCATGCAGCATGATATATACCTAGCAGAGGATGTAAAGGGAAAAAAAGAAAAATCTGAGTAAAAGATAAATCAATAGGGGGGGTGGGGGGTTGAACACTTTTATGCTGGACTTATTCTGATCTTGGTCTTAGCTTGGCTTTCTTGACTGTTATGGTGACATCTGTATTCAATTATTGTGTTTCTTATAATGGCCAAAATGCAACACAAGTTCTGCCTCATTCCACCGGATTGGATTTGCTAATTTTCTCAAATTCAGTTTTCATTGGTTGATATGTCTGTCTGGCACGATATCTGAACACACATTGCTTGGGGTTAACGCCCACAAATTGTTTTAATGTTTTTTGTAGGTACCTAGTGTGTTTAGAAATGCAAAATAGTAGTACAGTAGTTATGGAACAAATGTATAACATTTATATATCATTTAATGTGATTGCAGCAGTTTTATGTAAAATAGCAGGTTGAAAATTTCGAAGCATGTTTTCTTTCATTTCACATTTTTTATGTAATAATAATCATTGCATGTATAAATGATGATAGGATGAAAGCATTCTCCAGAATACAAAGGTGTGGTCAAACATTTTGGTGGGTGCCTGTGGCCTGCTTTGCCAGCCCATGAACACCAGCGACCACCTCAGCCAATCGGGTGCAAGATGGAGATTAGTCGGTGCATGAAAAAAAGTTCACACCTCTACTTCTAACAACTAAGGACATTGTTGGTTGGAATGGAACAGCCATTGGTCTACTAATCATTATATCATACTCTGAAGAACGTTTAAAATAAGACCTTTTCAGTAGCAGCACAAACACATACACGGTTTGCCTCCCAACATGCCTTTAGTGAAAATTGCTTTTCTTCTGCCAGTCTATAGTGGTCATCATGCTCGGCAAGTTGTCAAACTTATCAGTCTAAAGGATATATATATATATTATTATATAAGATAATACTGCAAGACAGGGATAGGTGAGGTATCAGGCTTGATAGACTTTCGTCCTTTACATGAAAGCCTTGATACATTTTTCCTCAAGAGCCTGAAGAGTCCTGGTGCACTCTGGAATGTCCTGCGGGACTGGCGGTCTTTACAAAACTTGATTGGGTGTATGCATGATTTAAGATATATTTCCCTTCTATGGTTTAATTTCAACATTATCACAACTATGTATTTACCCATCTGTGTTTAGTTTATGCATAAGAAAGTGCATCAAACTAGCTATCACTCAATATTTTAAAAATCAACCCCGCTGTAGTTTTGAAGCCACAACAAAAGTATTGAATCGGACAACACCCACGGCAGATCGGGCTGATGTGATACGTCACGAGAAGCCAAAATATTAATTTATTTCAGTAATTTTTTTAATGGTTCTCTTTAATGAAAAATGCAACGTGAATAACAAAAAAACATTAATTATGGCACTAATTTTGAGTAATTCCTTTTAAATCATTAATGTTACTTAAAATACACTCCCTTCATGGCCTTAATTGTGTGCCCCTTGCAGTGCTTGCTACAGGCTGCTCGGCTGAAAAGGCTGTTCTGGCTGGGAAAGTCAGAAACAAGCAAACGCCTCAGCAAGACATCAGCGCCGTGTCTGGGTTGTTTGTGCCGTTACGGCAGACCATAACATCTGCTCTGCCATGTGAGTATCACCTTGTCTTGTACACCACGGCACATTACAGAGTTTAACCTGTTTCTTTTATAGTATTTACATAATTATCATACTTACTCAGAGCAGGACATTGGTAGCATAATGTGTGATGTCATGTCCTATCTAAGATACATTGATATTTTTTGCCTGACTAGCTAAATCTTTGTCACAATCATTACTTTCCTTTATTCTTTCTTCTATATCAGCAACTACATCGGCCTTACTTTCCTTTTCCTCCTCCTCCTCTATACTTCTCTCTTCCTCTAATTTCTTCTCCCGTTTCCGGTATTCCATGGCTAGCTTCTCACAGAACTTTTTATGGGTGGACCAATGTAGTTTCTGGCAACATTTATCACAGTACTGAGCCATCTTACACTTTGAACATTTTTTAAGGTCTTTCTTTGTTTCCTGACCGCAAGTGGAGCACGCCTTGTCATCCTGGAAGGCCCGCTGGCCATTAATGCAGCCACTGAGGATGCAGAGTGACGAGGTTTCTCCCGAGTTATTCCCACTCATGTTTCTCACTAATTGAATAAAAAGTGGCATCTCTACCCATGGAAAAGCTTTGATGGCATCTCTAACATAATATTCTAGCTGCTCTTCGAAACCATCGGATAGTCGGGCACGCAGCCACTTTCTTATTATACTTTCAAAAATGCTGGAATCTGTGTTTTGTGTTTCAGAATCTGCCTTCTTCAGCTCCTTCTCCAGAGTTTTCAAGACGTACGCCAAGTAATGGAACTTCACGCAGATAACCTGGAAGAAAAAAACCTTTATTAACTACTCAATCTATCAATCAATGGGGGCATACGCCGGGGGGCGCGTCGCCTCGCCCACCCTACGACGCCACTCCCGGGGGTCTCCATGCAGGCTCCCTTCCCACAACAAGCAACTCTCGACAAGAGGCATCAACTTAACCCCAGCCACGAGCCTTGTGGTCGCCCCCTTGGCCTCCTCCACGCCGGATTGTCTCTTACAGACACAACCCGATGGGAAGGATCGGTTTCAGGGTAGCGTGCCACATGCCCATATAGCCGAAGTTGGCGCTGACGGACTATGCAGGTAATAGGCCTCGATTCAGTCTCACGGTGCAATCGCTGATTTGACACGTAATCATCCCAGCGATACCCCATGATTCTGCGAAGACACTTATTACCAAAGGCATCGATTCACGTCTTCAAGTCGCTATTTAGTGTCCATTTCTCACAACCATTGAGTAAGACGGGGATCACAAGCGACTTGAAGAGTCGGATCTTTGTCCTCCTGCACAGGTACCGACAACGCCAAATACTCCTGCTGAGCGAGTCCATAACACTGTGGGCTATGCCAATCCGCGTAAGGCTTCTTGATGTAACCCGCCATCATTATGGACTGCGCTGCCAAGGTATGTAAAACTTTCCAAGATCTCAATGTCCTCGCCACACGCATGAACAGACTGTCTGTATGTTTCATTTAGTAAGCCTCCAAACACTTGAACCTTGGTCTTAAGCCAGGAAACCTCAAGTCCCAAAGGCTTTGCCTCCTTGTGCAGCGCCTTGAGAACCATCACCAGGACCTCCAGCGACTCAGCAAAGATTACTGCATCATCATGCTCCACAATTACTTTGATCTACAACTTTGCCCAATACCCAGTCCATACAAGTTTTGAAAAAGTGATGGGGCAAGGACGCACCCTTGCTTCACTCCTGTATTCACAAGAAAGAAACTGGATACACCTCCACACACTTCACAGCACTCAGTCCCAGAGTACAGACCAGTCATCAAACCAATAGTCCTTGCAGGAATCCCGCGAAGTCGCAGAAGGTCCCAGAGTGACTCGCGATGCACTGAGTCAAACGCCTTCTTGAGATCAACATAGGCTGCAAGCATCCCCTGTTGAAACTCATGTCGGCATTCCACCAGAACACTAAGCTCTAGGATACGGTCCATTGTTGACTTATGAGGCGTGAACCCAGACTGCTGAGGTCTCTGATGCTTCAGCAGATGACTGCAGATCCGTGTCAGCAATAGATGGGCAAGCACCTTGCCTGGCACGCTGAGCAGTGTAATACCGCGGTAATTGTTGTAGTCCTGATGCTCCCCTTTTCCAGTCAGGAGGAATGGTACCTGATTGCCACACGGCAGTCAGGACAGCATGCAACCCGCGAATCATGGCCTCACCCCCAGCTTTGAGGAGCTCCGCACTGATATTACAGACACCAGCTGCCTTTCCACCCCTCAACTTTGCTACAGCCTTTCTGTGACTTCATCAAGAGAGGGTGCGGTTTCGTCAATGGGAGGATCATAATCCAGTGGTGTGAAGCTGCCCAATTGAAGGGTCCACCGTGAACAACTGCCCAACGCTACCACAGCGATTGTCTATCTCGCCTCTCATATAGTCTGGGATCCCCTGCATTGCCTCCATCTTCCAGAGGTGACAGTCTCCTGGGTACAGGTTGACACGGGCACTGATGATGTTCACCCTCCCATGCTGGATGGACAGCAGTCTCCTGGTGACTCTCACACCTGCGATCCCTGTCGTCTTGGCAATTACCCATTGCCTCCACGGTCCTTCCTACCTCAGCAACTGGGTTTTCCCATGTTTTTTGTTTACGTGTTCTCCCTCTTTCCTGAGTCCAGGGGCCTCCCAGCCTCACCTAAGAAATCGGCTTAGGACCCCTTAGTGAGGGTTCTAGGCTCCGAGCAACCTCCATGCCATTATGATGGAGGGGAGGGGAGACTGCATGTTCGTCTTGCTGCCTGGGACAAGTGCTCCTTCCCTTCCAGTTTATCGAGGAAGCTGTAGCCTGTACCCAGGCTTTGGGTGTCCCCTACCTTTTCTCCATCCTGTCCGAGGGCGCGAAAGCGGGGTCAAACATGTCCACTATTTACCGTCTCCTACCGTTAGAGGGCTTTTCTGCCTTTTCCGCCTGCCTTTTTTCCTAAGTCCCTCCTGAGCCTTTGGACACCGAGCATGTCTTTTCCGAAGATATTCTCCAGGTAGTGCTCGTTCAATTTGGACCGAGACACTTGTGCTGGTCTCAACTAACGGTGATTTCTGCCTTTCTGGCCCCTCGATTACGCAAGTCCTCTATGACTCGGATACGAGCGCAGTGACGTATCTGCCTCGTCCTCCTCCCTCTAGTGCTTCCAACACTCCGGTGCAGAGCAGAGCGACGTCAGCGTCAGGGTTCTGAGACCTTTCGTCCACCCTCCCATGGAGATGGTAGGGGACGGGGTTTTCAGGGGTTGGAGTAGTGTCCCTCGTCCCCTCGAGCAGCTGCTGTCTGTCTGGCTTGGAGATTGAGTGGGCGGATGTTGCTGGGAGCAGAGGCTTGGGTGGCGGTTGCTGTTTGGAAGCAGTACCAGGTCCCGTTCGAGACTCAGGCCACCTCTAAGCAATGTCACCATTTCTTTCATAAGCTATCCTATAACTCTACGAAGGGCCTTGCTTTGGTTCAAGAGGTCCAGCTTCTCCTCGCCAAGGTTGCTGTGGGACTGACTCCTAGATTCTGCAGCCACTTGTTTGTGGTACCGAAGGCCTCGGGGGCATGGCGCCCTGTAATTGACTTGTTTATCTCTATAAGTTAGGTTGCAGGACACCATTCCTGTGGAGTGGTGCGGATCTGCTCCATCAGGCAGGACGGTTGGATGGTGTCTCTGGATCTGAAGGAAGCTTACTTCCAAATCCCTTTACACCCCCTGTCACGAAGCTGTCTAAGTTTTGGTGGAGGAACCACTTGTATCTGTTTTGTGTGGTCTGCTTTAGGCTTTCCATGGCTACACAGGTCCTCACCCGTGTCCTGGCTTCCCATCCCGGGATGGATGCACTCGATGGGGTCCTCTCCCCTACACGGGTGGGGGAGTTAAAGTCTTGACACACCCTTCTGCGGCTGTGTTCCGACTTGGGAATAGTCGTCCTTTAGGAGAGGAAGTCTGTTCTAGGACAGTCTCAGACTGCTCTCTACTTGGGGATGGTTCAGAGTTTAACTTTGAAGGCTTTCTTGTCGCAAAGGAGAAAAGTGACTCCTCCGACTGATCAAAAGTTCCCCTCGCAGTCAGCAGCCCCTGGTTTGCCTCTGGTTTGCCTCTGCATTCTGGGACTCCTGTCATCACTGGTCCCCATGGTGCTGGGTGGTCTAGGGAGGTTGAGTTCCCTTCTGATCCAGTTTCACCGACACTGGCATCGGTACCTGTTGGTTGTATTCCATCTGGTCTCATTGGGCATCGCCACACAGGGCACCAGAGGCTAGGGCTCTACAACTGGATCTTCACGCTTCAGGCCTCTGGTCTACCAGGAGCATGACGGATCCATCACCCTGCTGGGCCTCCGAGCGTTCCAACACGAGTTCCATGAGTTCGTCGTCTGCTTCCAGGGGATGACGGTTGGCATCCTTTCTGACAACACAACGGCGGGAGATGTCCTCTAGTCTGCCTGTTTGCCGCTCGACTGTACTTTCAGCTGCCGAGCTTGTGCGCCCTCTTCCAGGTTCCTCTGGTTCTGGGCACAGACGCCATGCTTCCCAGCTCTTTTCACTGGCAAGTGTCCGCCTTGCTCCCTTTCCACTCTGAAGGATGGTACTCAGCCAGCTCCGGCTGTCACACGGGAAAGTGGATGCCACTGATGGCTCCGTGTTAGCCCCAGAAGGAATGGTTCCCATACCTTCTGGCCCTCCTGGGGTGTCACGAAGCCTTCCTCTACGGAGCGGTCTTCTCTGACAGCCTCCTTCCACGGGATTAACCAAAACTGTATCTCCATGCACTACATCTAACTGCATGGAGACTGTCGGGTGTTTCACAAGACACAGAGGCGTTTCAGGCGGTGTGACGTCCCACATTGTCCGTTCTCGCCGCCGTTCTTCCTCTGTAGTCTACCCTATAGGTCAGTGTTTCTTAACCTGGGGTGCTAGCACCCCCAGGGAGTGCTGAAATCAATTTTAGGGGGTGCTGGGAAATGCTTCATATATGGCAGTACAATGTTAGAGTTCCTCACAATGGATACAAAAGTATCGAAGGGATACTTTTTGACAAGAGTACTATTTTTATTTGATAAACTTTAACCTCATTATACCGACTTTCATTGAGAGTACTTGCACTCGAGTGCTGATGTCTGACGTGAGACGGTGAGACCGCGCCGTTGCAGGCAGTAGTTTCATAGTAGCAGTAAAGCTAAGGCCCCCGCATCGTTGTGTTTCGCCTTAACTTCAAATTCCAGTAATTCTGATAAGGTATACTTTTCCTCATTCGCTCTAACCCACTCATATAATATATCTCTCTCTCTCTCATCAATGTGTCGCATAATTTTTTCATAGATGAATGCTTTGTTGACGCTTGTTCAAATCTGCACCAATTAAATGGGCGTGGATCATGTTTGACATGGACACTAAATAGAGATTTGAAGAGACGAATCAATGCCTTTGGTAATAAGTGTCTTCGCAGAATCACGGGGTATCGCTGGGATGATTACGTGTCAAATCAGCGATTGCACCGTGAGACTGAATCGAGGCCTATTACCTGCATAGTCCGTCAGCGCCAACTTCGGCTATATGGGCATGTGGCACGCTACCCTGAAACTGATCCTTCCCATCGGGTTGTATCTGTAAGAGACAATCCGGCGTGGAGGAGGCCAAGGGGGCGCCCACAAGGCTCGTGGCTGGGGCAAGTTGATGTTTCTTGGCGAGAGCTGCTTGGTATGGGAAAGGAGCCTGCATGGGAACTCGCGCGTGGTGACCCCCGGGAGTGGCGTCGTAGGGTGGGCGAGGCGACGCGACCCCCGGCGTATGCCCCCAATGATTGATTGATTGATTGATAATGTTTGAGCCCACCCTAAACATTAAAACTTTCAGCTGTATTTATCAAAAATATCATTGGTTGACTATAAATTGTACACATATTATCATTACCTCTACCCCCGAATGTGGAATAATTCTGTGTGTTCGTCTGTGTCTGTTTGTTTCTTTCTCTGTTAACATCACTCATAAAGTAGTTGCTCCAATCTTATGAAGTAGTTTTTGGGAGGAACGTTACCCATGGTCAAAAAACCAACCAATTTAATTTTGAAGATCAATTGTCTAAGTTAGATTTGTGCTGTTTTGCTAACAGCTTCTTTGTTTTGTCCATAGGCTTGTGTGATTCTGCAATGCCAAAGACGCGTAAATGAAGTGACTAATATGTCACGTATGGCTTCACTGCACTCTTGGATGATCGTGGAGGACCAGACCGGGCAGAATGTATGACCTGCCATTTCATTATTTGCAACTCAAATTTGAAGTATGCTAGACTCCGAGAACACCAGGTGAAGCATCCAGCTGCAGAACATGAACAGACTATTGACTGCAGGCTCAGAGGGCTAGATATGACCAGAAAGGCACACTACCCCGACTTGGATTCAAGCCAGTACAGAAACCCCTTCTGCAAGCTTCCTATGAGCTGGCATACCAGTGCATCAGGGAGAAGGCTTCGCATTTGGTTCCTGAAAACCTGGTTTAGCCATGCACCATTCGGATGGTAGAACTGGTTCTTGGAACAGAGGCAGCCAAGAAGATGAAAGAAGTGCCTCTGTCCAACGATGTCATCACAGGGAGAGTTGCAGATATGAGTTGCCACATATTGGACCAGATTGTTCAGGAGATTATGGACAGTCCCATCTGCATCAGTCTCCAGTTGGATGAATCAACTGATGTTTCCAACATGAGTCAACTGATTTTATATACCCGGTACATCAAGGATGGTGAAATTAAAGGTGAATTCCTCTTCTGCGAGGCATTGCAAATTACTACGAAGGCAGCGGATGTATTCCGAGTCTTGGACTAGTTTTTTAAGAAGCATCAGATCAAGTGGGAGAAGGTTGGGTCGGTCTGCACAGATGGTGCCCCAGCCATGACAGGGAATAAGATAAAATACTTTGTAAGTACCAACTACAAGGTTATTGACTATACAAAGCGCCACCAAGCCAGGACGAACTTGGTGGACTCAAACCGCTGATCGAATGCAGGGACTCTGCACGCAAGCTCACGACTCTACCAACCATGCCACCCTGACGGGTTGACAGGGAATTGGTCTGGCTTTACTGCTTTGGTTAAGAAAAAGGTATCAGCTATCATCATGAAGCACTGTGTTCTCCATCGCCATGCTTCGGCTGCATACACGTTGCCGCCTCACCTCAAAGAAGTTATGTGTGTTCAAGTTGTGAATTTCATCCGGGGTCATCCTTTAAACCACAGACACAGAGTGTTCAAGTTACTTTGTGAGGAGATGGGAAGTGAACATCAAGTCCTTCTCTTCCACACTGAAGTGCGGTGGCTCTCACGTTGAAAAATCCTGACCCGTATTGCAGAGCTCAAGGATGAGATTTCAATATTCCTCCGAGAAGGATCAGAATAAGTTTGCTGAAAATTTTGAGGACTATTTGTTCATCCTCTCTCTCTATCATCCTATCCTATCTGGCAGACATTTTCAGCCATTTGAAGGAACTTGACTTGTCCATGCAAGGCATGTTTGCTAACAATCTTGTTTGTGCAGAGAAGGTAGAAGCCTTCACTCTGGAATCGTCGAATCCAGGGAGGGAATGTGGGAAGCTTTCCTATCCTGGACGAGATATTGGGGAATAAGACAGTCAGTCTCATGCTTGTAGAAAATATTGTTGCTCACCTCTCACACCTTGAGACCACCATGACAAAGTACTTTCCCAAGGATCATACATTTCCAGAATGGATTCAGCAGCCCTTCCTGGCAGACATGAGTGATGCTGACAATCTGAAGAAGCTTATTGATCTGCAGGTGAACCAGGGATGTTAGACAAAATTTCGTACATTATCATTGTCTGGCTTCTGGTGTGATCAGTCAGTTGGTAGCGTACCCTGGATTGGCGAGGGCAGCGCTGGAGATGAGATGATCATTCCATTGCTTTTTCTGATAGTATTGGCATCCTTGGTGTTTTATTTTTGGAGAATTAACAAAACAAATGATCAAGCAGTACTTCACTTCACTTTACTTTATACCCGTAATAGTGTAGCAACTGTAGTCTCTGTAACCAGATGTTAGCCATAAATAGGGGGTGCTGGACTTCCTAGACCTGACTACAGGGATTGCTGAGGTCGTAAAAGGTTAAGAAACGCTGCTATAGGTGGACAGTTTTCCGGAGTTGGTAAAGGCATGAGTGTCGGTCTATTTCGAGACCCTCTCCTCCAAAGTTAGCAGACTTTTGCTGTGCCTGTGGCGTGCCATGTTTGTTCTGTTTCGGCCTTCACAGATTCCCGTTCCGTGCCAGACTGAGTCGCGGCGCGGACGCCTGGCCATCCCCTCGAATCTGGTCCTTCCAGATAGAGGTTCTAGAGGGGTTCTTGCTGGTACTACAGACTTGGAACCTAGATGTGGTCCTTCAGGCTTTATGTCAACCTCCAAATGAGCCTCTGCCCACCGTGACTCCCCGGAGCCTCGTAGAGACAAGCTACGAGCGAGACGTCGATGTGGCTACGGCCACATGAGTGGTTGAGCTCCAGGCAGTCTCCTTGATGGTTGGCTTCCAATCGAGTCATACCTGGCTGCCTTACCTACCAGTTTTCCTGGTTAGCACTGCTTCTACCTCCATCACACTACCTCGGGGGTTTCTTCTCAAGGTCTTTCCGACCTGGTACGGGGCGTGGTGGGGTGGCTTCCTCTAAGGTTAGGTTAGGTTACTGTTCCTGTCTAGGTAGGGCGTTAAAACACTCTAGAAGGACAAATAGTTTCTGCCCATGACCCTGGAACCTCTTTGTGTCAGTCCAGACCAAGACTCGTCCCCTGCCATTCTTCCTGAGACGGCCTGTCAGGTTGTCGCACCTCACTCTTGGCGAGGATGCCCTTCCCTCCTTAAGAGTGAGGATGTGTAGCATCAGGGGTGATGCTCCTTCCTATACCTGGCAGAGGGATCGGTTCTTTCAACAGGAACTACCACGTGTAGGCCTCGCAGCCTCTTGTAGCTTCCTTATTTTCTTATGTTCTTCTTATGTTTCAGCAGTCTTGGCGGCGGCGTCATGGAACATGGAAGTCCTGTTCCGTGTTCGCTGGCCACCTCCTGGGAGATGTCCAGAGAACATATGATCACTGTTGCTCCCTGGGACCCATCTTAGCTGAGGCAGTTTTAGTGGCTTGTGCTCTTGCACATGGTTGTTAGATGTCTTACGGTATTGAATAGACTGCTCTGCGTCGCAGTTCAGTTCATTTGACCTTGGCACTCTCCTATGAGACGCTTGGAGCCCTGGTGGCCTGACTAGCTGCTCTCCCTTACCCGTGTGGGGACATCAACCAATACTACCGGCCTTGACACGTGGTGCTCAGTCTCGGAGTGCTTACTGTCTACCTGTGCCTGTGATCACATGCTTCTGTCCCTTGTAGACTTGGCCATGTGTTACACTCCAACCTGGTGCCCCTCTTGATCCTGCCTCCAATTAATGTTAGAGTTGTGCTATGTATATGATAGATAACTATTTCTTCAACAAATATAATTTTTAAAATAATTAAATTTTTGAATAACTTACCTGTATCATATACACAAGCTACCCAGCCATCCTCCCCACATTATGTGGCCCAGTCTGGGCGTTCATCAAGTACGAAACAAGATGGCGAATGGAGAGGTTAGAGAAGCTGCCGCCTGGTGGCGGCGCACGGTAACACAAGTGGTGCGCAGGGCAGGAGTTTAAGTGTTGTAATGTTTTTTGTAACTGGTCTAGACCAGCTACGTGCTATGTACAGTGGAAACTCTCTATAACGGAACATTTCAGCCACCACCCTCTCCGTTATAGAAAGTGATAGCCAATACCCATTGTTACAGCACCAATTTACAGGGACTACTGTAAATGCCATGTACAGTATACAAGTGTTTATCTGAGCAGCATAGCCTAAGCAGACCTAGATTTGGCTCCCCCCCCCACCCACCCCCAATACTATTGACTACGATCAATGCATATATGGATCATTCACATATTATAAATGTTATTAGTTGTATCTGTGTTGAGTATTTGTTAATGCACATATAATGTTTAGTAACATAGAATGGCCTTTCCTTTCATTAATAATGAAGATAATCACCACTATGAGAAAACCACAATGTGTGGGTTGTCACCGGGAGGCGACCGTAGTGTAACGGTAGCACGTCCGCCCGGCAAGTGGAAGGTCTCGGGTTCGATCCCCGAGCGGTGCCTGCCTTTTCGGTGAACCCCCTACCTCTAACACACAACTAAAATATACAGAAATTGTATGGTCTCTCACACACACAAGAAAAAAAGGAATAGATAAATGAATAAATTACATACAACAAAAAATAAATGCATAAAATAGAATAAATAAATACAATGGAAAAGATTGAAAATGGATTGCAGCAAAGACAGACACGTTGCAAGATGTAACCTGAAAGGAAAGACTAAAGGAAATTGATCTGATGACACTTATAAAAAGAAGAGAAAGAGGAGAACTTAGCACTATATAAATTGATAAATGACTTAAAGTTGACAGAAAAGATCTATTAAGGAGAAAAAATAGTAGCTGGAGGGAACACAAAGAAAACTTGAGAAAAGTAAGATGTTTGAGTAAGAGCAAGGCCGTGCAGCAGTGTAGTAGTGAAGCCTGGCACGCATTACAAGAGAGGATCAGGGAAACAAACTTGTATGAATCATGGAATGAAAAAACATTAAAACATAGACACAAAGATAGGACCACAGGAGTATAGCTTAGACTGTATGCTACAAGTAGATACACACACACACACACACACACACAATTTGATATTCCAGAATCCCCAGGCAAGATTGAAGCAATAAATGAAACAAATAACAACAAACTATGAAGAGGAATAAAGAAGTTTCACTGACCTCATTCACATTCTCTGAGCGTTTGCTTTCCTTCTCACACAAGTGGTCCAGCAGCCGCCACGCCTTGTTGCTGTGCTCCTGAAGGAGGGCTGAGGCGCCCACAGACAGTGCAATACGAACTGGATGAAGATTAACCTGTAAAAGATAATCAATGCACACTCTTGTAGTAAAAAATACATCAATTATTTAACATTCAATTTCCATGAAGTGCCTGTTCCACTGACAAATTTTTTTCCCACTGTAATACCACTATTGAGGCCATACAGGACTCGCTATAGTCTATTTTTCTATAACGAGGCAAAAATTTAATGCTAAGGTCTCATGCTTAAAATGATGCCTATGTTTACCTGATATGTATTTACCTGATAATATGGTTAACTATGATAAAATAAAACAGCAATTTAGAAGAAGTGCAGTATTCCCTTCTCCTGGCATCAAATATCGGTCAGTAAGCAGCAAGGAGTCAGGATTTTTCACCTCGTAAAAAAACAACAACTATAGTTTCTCTTCCTACCTGCATGATAAGGTCATACAGTGGCTTGGCTGCTTGTGGCGGCAGTTTGGCCTCCTTCTCCAGGCCTGAGGGCTGGGTGTACTGGGTCACATGACTCATGGGCACGTAGTTGTTGATCAAAGCCACTACCGCGTGATTCCCCACAAAGGCCGCCATCTGAGTAGCAGTCCTGCCTAGGGTGTTGGTGTGGTAGGGTCTGGCTCCAGCTGTCAGCAGGTGTTGCACAGCTTCAACGTTGCCAGATAACGCAGCAAAATGCAGCGGGGAGTAGCGATGGTTGTGGCTGTCATTGTTTACATCTGCTCCCTGTAAAACAGAAAATGGAATTATTTCCTTCATAATATATTTGCGAAATCGTGTACAGCAGAGTCAATATGGATGGTTACTCTACCTGCTACTGTGGCTTTTATTATTTCTGAACCATTTCTTGTAAACAAAGAATGTGAAAAGTATCTCCTGACTTCATTCAAAACATTCTCAATCATTTCAATCTACTCATAATTTTTTTTGGGGGCGGGAGCAGAAAAAGACATCCTAGGAAATTAATATGAGGATACATACATGATAAATACTACAGGACATCAAGGAAGATTCCAAGCCAGACTTTTGTAAGTGAGTAATTCCTAAGTTAAGGAAGGTATGCCTTGTGGCCCAGCATGGATGCATCACAACCACACGGTGAGGTCAGCTAGTGGTATGATATATAAGATTAGGCTTGATTTCTATATTATGTCAAGGGCAGGTCGAACTTCTAAGCCAGTTTGGAAAAAAATCTACCTGAAAGTTGCTCATCATCCAGTCTGGGAAGCAATAAACGTAATATCACTGATCAGGTTATCAGGCATGAATTTTAAGCTTAAATAAACTTATCGATACAAGTAAAGTAACAAAAATAAACAAACAAATAAACTTATCGATACAAGTAAAGTAACAAAAATAAACAAACAAATAAACTTTTCGATACAAGTAAACTAACAAAAATAAACAAACAAATAAACTTATCGATACAAGTAAAGTAACAAAAATAAACAAACAAATAAACTTTTCGATACAAGTAAACTAACAAAAATAAACAAAAATAAACTTATCGATACAAGTAAACTAACAAAAATAAACAAACAAATAAACTTATCGATACAAGTAAACTAACAAAAATAAACAAACAAATAAACTTATCGATACAAGTAAACTAACAAAAATAAACAAACAAATAAACTTATCGATACAAGTAAAGTAACAAAAATAAACAAACAAATAAACTTATCGATACAAGTAAACTAACAAAAATAAACAAACAAATAAACTTAACAATAAACACTATCGGCGATGGAGTTTGCAATCCACCGCTGAACCTTCACACTAAAAAATGGTCACGGCTCCGATGTCTCATGAACTCTCAATGTCTCATTATTTACTCAAGAAATCTAGTTTTGTCATACACCTAACAGCTCACCCCGGCTACTGACACCTCTTCATGTCACCACCACCTTGACTTTACTTCCTCCACTTTTGAATTGCAATTATGTTGTTCTTAATTCATACTCCTGGCTTTACTGATGCTTACATATGGACCCAGAGACAACAAGTGAGGGAAAAGATCAAAACTTGTAGATCTGAGGGAGGGAAGTGCTCTGATGAAAACTTGTAGATCTGAGGGAGGGAAATGCTCTGATGAAAACTTGTAGATCTGAGGGAGGGAAGTGCCTGTAACTGTAGATTGAGAGGAGTGCTGATGAAACTTGTAGATCTGAGGGAGGGAATGCTCTGATAAACTTGTAGATCTGAGGAGGAAATGCTCTGATCAAAACTTGTAGGTCTGAGGGAGGGAAGTGCTCTGATCAAAACTTGTAGATCTGAGGGAGGGAAATGCTCTGATCAAAACTTGTAGATCTGAGGGAGGGAAGTGCTCTGATCAAAACTTGTAGATCTGAGGGAGGGAAATGCTCTGATCAAAACTTGTAGATCTGAGGGAGGGAAATGCTCTGATCAAAACTTGTAGGTCTGAGGGAGGGAAGTGCTCTGATCAAAACTTATAGATCTGAGGGAGGGAAATGCTCTGATCAAAACTTGTAGATCTGAGGGAGGGAAATGCTCTGATCAAAACTTGTAGATCTGAGGGAGGGAAATGCTCTGATCAAAACTTGTAGATCTGAGGGAGGGAAGTGCTCTGATCAAAACTTGTAGATCTGAGGGAGGGAAGTGCTCTGATCAAAACTTGTAGATCTGAGGGAGGGAAATGCTCTGATCAAAACTTGTAGATCTGAGGGAGGGAAGTGCTCAGATGAAAACTTGTAGGTCTGAGGGAGGGAAGTGCTCTGATCAAAACTTGTAGATCTGAGGGAGGGAAATGCTCTGATCAAAACTTGTAGATCTGAGGGAGGGAAGTGCTCTGATAAAAACTTGTAGATCTGAGGGAGGGAAATGCTCTGATCAAAACTTGTAGATCTGAGGGAGGGAAGTGCTCTGATCAAAACTTGTAGATCTGAGGGAGGGAAGTGCTCTGATGAAAACTTGTAGATCTGAGGGAGGGAAATGCTCTGATGAAAACTTGTAGATCTGAGGGAGGGAAATGCTCTGATAAAAACTTGTAGATCTGAGGGAGGGAAGTGCTCTGATCAAAACTTGTAGATCTGAGGGAGGGAAATGCTCTGATCAAAACTTGTAGATCTGAGGGAGGGAAATGCTCTGATCAAAACTTGTAGATCTGAGGGAGGGAAATGCTCTGATGAAAACTTGTAGATCTGAGGGAGGGAAATGCTCTGATAAAAACTTGTAGATCTGAGGGAGGGAAGTGCTCTGATCAAAACTTGTAGATCTGAGGGAGGGAAGTGCTCTGATCAAAACTTGTAGATCTGAGGGAGGGAAATGCTCTGATAAAAACTTGTAGATCTGAGGGAGGGAAGTGCTCTGATGAAAACTTGTAGATCTGAGGGAGGGAAATGCTCTGATAAAAACTTGTAGATCTGAGGGAGGGAAGTGCTCTGATGAAAACTTGTAGATCTGAGGGAGGGAAATGCTCTGATAAAAACTTGTAGATCTGAGGGAGGGAAATGCTCTGATGAAAACTTGTAGATCTGAGGGAGGGAAGTGCTCTAATGTGATGTAATATGTCCCTATGTACTGGTTGCTGTATGGTGGTGACTCATGCCTGTTTTGGCTGCTACTTGGAACCTGCTAGCTAGGATTATCTCTCTCCCATGAATCTCATCTGGGCATATTTACAAAGCCTTTCCCAATAGACAGATATATCACTGAAATGAGGTGACAAATTATATTTACCAAAAAGTTAATGAACACCTTATAAAGACTAGGTGAAAAAATAGTAAGACATAAGACGGTGTGTTAGGACATCACAAACCACATCAACGAAGCTGTATTTCAAGCCTTTTAATATGCCAAGGTGATATCTGCCTAAGGTGTGGGGTTTTTTCTTCTTTGTTTGAAGCAAATGTTTATGAAATTTTATATTGCACCTTGTTAAGTATCTAAAGTGTGACATTTCAGTTATTAATGTCTCATCTGATTCTTATCTTTTGTGAATACAGCCCAAACAGTATCCAAGTCATTCTTCTCGTAAAGGGTAGCGCTGCAGTTGTGCCAAAAAGGGTAAGTGAGGAAATGTGTGATTTCAGAGTTTGCATTGAGCTGCGTACCATGTTACACTATTGATGACATAAACTCACTGGTGTCTAGCCCTGTGGCATGTCTTCACCACTGTACTCGAGTCCTCCACACCCTGCATACACCCTACTGTAGCCCTCCACACCCTGCATACACCCTACTGTAGCCCTCCACACCCTGCATACACCCTACTGTAGTCCTCCACACCGTGCATACACCCTACTGTAGTCCTCCACACCCTGCATACACCCTACTGTAGTCCTCCACACCCTGCATACACCCTACTGTAGCCCTCCACACCCTGCATACACCCTACTGTAGCCCTCCACACCCTGCATACACCCTACTGTAGTCCTCCACACCCTGCATACACCCTACTGTAGTCCTCCACACCCTGCATACACCCTACTGTAGCCCTCCACACCCTGCATACACCCTACTGTAGTCCTCCACACCCTGCATACACCCTACTGTAGTCCTCCACACCCTGCATACACCCTACTGTAGTCCTCCACACCCTGCATACACCCTACTGTAGCCCTCCACACCCTGCATACACCCTACTGTAGTCCTCCACACCCTGCATACACCCTACTGTAGTCCTCCACACCCTGCATACACCCTACTGTAGTCCTCCACACCCTGCATACACCCTACTGTAGTCCTCCACACCCTGCATACACCCTACTGTAGTCCTCCACACCCTGCATACACCCTACTGTAGTCCTCCACACCCTGCATACACCCTACTGTAGTCCTCCACACCCTGCATACACCCTACTGTAGCCCTCCACACCCTGCATACACCCTACTGTAGCCCTCCACACCCTGCATACACCCTACTGTAGTCCTCCACACCCTGCATACACCCTACTGTAGTCCTCCACACCCTGCATACACCCTACTGTAGTCCTCCACACCCTGCATACACCCTACTGTAGCCCTCCACACCCTGCATACACCCTACTGTAGCCCTCCACACCCTGCATACACCCTACTGTAGCCCTCCACACCCTGCATACACCCTACTGTAGTCCTCCACACCCTGCATACACCCTACTGTAGTCCTCCACACCCTGCATACACCCTACTGTAGCCCTCCACACCCTGCATACACCCTACTGTAGTCCTCCACACCCTGCATACACCCTACTGTAGCCCTCCACACCCTGCATACACCCTACTGTAGCCCTCCACACCCTGCATACACCCTACTGTAGTCCTCCACACCCTGCATACACCCTACTGTAGCCCTCCACACCCTGCATACACCCTACTGTAGCCCTCCACACCCTGCATACACCCTACTGTAGTCCTCCACACCCTGCATACACCCTACTGTAGTCCTCCACACCCTGCATACACCCTACTGTAGTCCTCCACACCCTGCATACACCCTACTGTAGCCCTCCACACCCTGCATACACCCTACTGTAGTCCTCCACACCCTGCATACACCCTACTGTAGTCCTCCACACCCTGCACACACCCTACTGTAGCCCTCCACACCCTGCACACACCCTACTGTAGTCCTCCACACCCTGCATACACCCTACTGTAGCCCTCCACACCCTGCACACACCCTACTGTAGTCCTCCACACCCTGCATACACCCTACTGTAGCCCTCCACACCCTGCATACACCCTACTGTAGTCCTCCACACCCTGCATACACCCTACTGTAGTCCTCCACACCCTGCACACACCCTACTGTAGTCCTCCACACCCTGCATACACCCTACTGTAGTCCTCCACACCCTGCATACACCCTACTGTAGCCCTCCACACCCTGCATACACCCTACTGTAGTCCTCCACACCCTGCATACACCCTACTGTAGTCCTCCACACCCTGCATACACCCTACTGTAGTCCTCCACACCCTGCATACACCCTACTCTATGTATTCCTAATTCTTCTACAGCTAACATGGAGCATGACTACAGAAATATACTAGTAACATTCTCCATCTACCATGTCTACATCAATACATAGTTTTTACATACTGTGAATCATTTCCCCAAAGAAAATAAATGAATGCAATTAATTAGCGTGGATAATATGGTGGTTGAAGGACTCACTACAGTGTGAAAATGGTGTTTGGAGAATGGGATGCCATTTTGGAACAGTATAACATAATAACTCGTATGAAGACAACAACATAGAGACTAGAGAGGAAAGTGAATATATACAATCAGTGGTTGGTGTTGCTTTCTTCTCACAACAGATGATGACAAGTTAACAGTCACTGGAAAGGGCAAGGCCTGGCCAAAGAGAGAATGCTTTTATGATGGTAGTCTTGAGAGTAAGATGCTATTCACAGCAAAATGTCACTTAAAAAAAAGTCACAAAAATGCTGAGGCAAAGTACAGATGTGTGCCTTTATCTGTGGCACTGACATACCTGGTATAGGGAGGATGATACTGATTGCAGGGCTGCTGAGAAATAGCCTTTAGGTCAGAGCAATGCAGTGTGTTCAAACAATTATCCACACACACACACACACACTTTGGAGGAAAGAAAAGAAAGAGGAGACTTGATAGAAGTGTATAGCGCTGTGTTAGGATTGGACAAAATTGACAAAGAGGATGTGCAAGCAAGGGACGCAGGAGCCATAAGAGGACGTCCAAAGAAGATGAAGATTAGATGCTTGAAGGAAGAAGTATTATTAAGAAGTATTTTCCTCAATAGCGCATTGATTGATACATATACATAGATTGGAATAACCTGAACAATCAGCTAGTAAATCCCAAGAGTATTTATGATTTTATGTTTAAGATTGACCAAATGAGATATGGAGACAGGACCCCACAAGCACAACTCACTCCCCGTCCATCAAAAGCAGATAAACACACACACACTCACACACATATTCAATGATTCATACAGAATATTGAGTAACATAAAGAGTAGTTTCACTTCTTGGCCAAAGATATGACGATGAAAAATAAATCGCCACTATGATAAGACGAAAATTGGAATACAGTAAATCCTCTAATTCGATCTAATTGGGGGTGGGGGGAGACCTGTGTTGAATCAGCCTAAAGTCCTGATTATCCGATGGTTACCTCAAGCCCCTCCACACAATAAGAACTCACTCAAACATGCCAAAACAGCACATATTGTATTACTTGTAATCACCAAAACCATCCAATTTATACGATAATTATCGTGTATCTGGTCACGCTGGGCAGCCGTGGCACGCACCGCATGGGAGAGGTCGGACTCGCACTAGTAAGGCCCGGATAATTTGAACTTCCGTTCAAATTATTTTAAGCTGTTAAAAATTAGAACTGGCCTGAAACAGGTCGAATTATCCGAAGTCCGAATTAGAGAGGGTTTACTGATTGATTGATTTAATGCTAAAAAGGGAAAATGTGAGAGGGTTTACTGTATGTAGAAATTACAATAGTCCCCTCAAACATATGTGGCCTCCGTGGTGCAGTGGCTAGCATGCCTGGCTACCAATCTGCAGGCCCTGGTTTGAATCCGGGCCAGGGCAAGTCGGTGACCAGCCTACCCAGCTGTTCTTCCTTCCTTTCAGGGTTGATAAATGGGTACCTGGGGAAACCTGGGGAAGGTAACTGGTAACCCCGATGTTACTCTAACCCTGTGTCCCAGGGTAACGGGTCTTCACCCACCACAGGCTCTAAGGGCTAATGCCACGGAGATGAGCACCGAATGCCACGCGCAACATTGTGTATGCTCCCATCTTTACATTTTTTTTTTTTTTTTTTTTTTTTTTACCTCAAAAATAACAAATACTGGAAAGCACACAAAGTATAGCAACTAACCTAGTGCCAGAGTAGCCAGATCTAACCTACGAGGAAAGACCAAAGGAAAGGAAACTGCCAACACTAGACAAAAGAGAGAATGAGGCTTAGTTACAGTATACAAATTGACTAACGACTTAGGTGACAGAAAAGATATGCTATTAAGAGAAGAAAAAGAGGCTGGATATTTGAGGGGACACAAGAACAAATTGTGAAAAGGAAGATGCATAAATAACAGAGAAATATAGTTTTGCCATAGAAGTCTAAATGCCTGGCATGGACTAGATCAGGGACCCCCAAACTTTTCAGTCCATCAACCCCTTCTGGGAATCCCTGTCCGGTTATTGACCCCAAAGCATTTATTAAGATTACATTAATAAACAAAAAAATAATAAATACAGTACTACTACTATTTCTTTTATAGTAGTTTTTCTAATTATTTTTAAAAATAAAACCTTCATCCTTGTGGAACTGTGTGGTCTGTAGTGAAAAGGTAAGTTTTGTCTTTCACAAACTCAGTCAATTGGCCGCACCCTTCCAATGGGTGACAACCATACTACTGCTACTACTAGTAAGAAAAAAAGAAAAAGGTACAATAATATTAGATATGTTACAAAAGAAATATCTAAATTGTAACTTTTATTTTCAAGTCACTTTTGACCACCCAGGCATTTATGGACCCATGGAAGTTCTCATCGATCCCTGGGGGTGGATATTGACCACTTTGGGAACCTCTGGACACGAAGAATAAGAAATAGCAACAAGCAGTGTGTTTTGACTTCAGGAGACTTGTTGAGGTTACATTAGATCAGTTAAATCATTGAATTTCGTCTCCCCACACAAAAACCACACCTTCCTACCCGGTCCCCAAGATATAGGGGAGGAGAAGCAATCAGAAGCAGTATTTCAGACTGTTTTTATGGTGATTTTTGTGTGAAACACAAAAATACACAGGAATCATAATTTTGATCACCAAATGGATGATGGTCCTAAAATAAAGATGCATAGACTTATTATGTACAAAAGCAAAAAGCTTGAAATAGTGTGACTATAGTTGTCATGTTATGTCTTGGTCCTTGACATCTGATGTCAGTCACACACTTATTGTTAGCTCAGCAAGTCTAGCCTTGATGGCACAATGGTAGTCTCGGGGACAAGTGGCGCCATCCACTGTTATAATAAACAGGAACATTAAGGGGTTTTCGAAACACTTCTTGCTCATATATGGTTTCTAAGAATCTAAAGTAATGATTTTTCTGATACTTTACCTCTCTCGAGAAACTCTGAGAATATATGATAATAATCATCCATTGAGGCCTAGAAATGTGGTTGTGAAAACAAAGTTTTCACAAAATCTGTAATGAAAAACCTTATCACTGACACTTGTCTTTCAATAATTGATTCCTCTTATGCTGATTTTAACGTCTGATGCAGTAGGAAACATTATTGCTACGCATATCTTTCTCGTAATCACCAGATTACATCAACCACTCAAGAGTTCCTTGTAATTCACAAGGTTATTTTCATGGTGTTATTAGCTTCCTGCTACTAGCCCATGCATGTGCCGGGCCAGGTTTAAGGAACCTCTGATCTTAACAGCCTATGTCCATAGTAAACGGATTCCTTAAAAACATGAGAACTGCAAAAGGTAATTGTGGAGTTAAGCTCCACACTTCCAGAATGATACTTTCCACCTTCAAATCAAAGTTACACAACAACAAAGGAAAGTTTTAGTGACACATTATTGAACTTGTTGGAAATGATGTAGCCTCAACCTTGTTTTCACAACCAAGTTTTTTGGGCCTCAATGGATGATTAGCATCTTAAGTTTCTGCAACTATAATATGAAGGTGCAAGTATTGCAAGACCTATCCCATCCCCCTACTGTCATGGGGGGACCCGTGGCAAACTGGAGTTTTTGAGTGAAAGTAACAGACTCCAACGCAACACTCTCCTGACCAGAAGGTCGGGCACACTGTCTGGTGAGAAGAAAAAAATTATGGTTTTCTTAAACTAAAGCTATAACTCCCCAACTTACCTTAACCACCTGTAGCCTTCCCCTAAACAGTCAAGAGTGCAAGTCCCGGGGGATGAGGGATACTTCTCAATGCTTACGCCTTCATATCATAGATTTGGACAATTTTGTGGATTCCTAAGTGTAACATCGGAAGTGTGGACCTCAACTCCATATTTACCCAGCACACTTTAGGCTCAAATTAAGGTGTCACTGGTTTCTCTACAGCCATGAAAAATTCAATCTTTACTTTTCTCATGTACAACTAACCATAAGTAATTGTAATATAGGAGTAGCTATTAAGTATATTACAGTACAGTGGAAACACAATAACGGAGTAGCAGGAAATTGTAACTAGATAAAAGCTGCCACATTCACCACACAAAATAATAGGATGAAGAAAAAGTTGGCTAACTGGAAAAAATAAATGGGCTTATTCCACTGCACTTAAAATAAAAAAAGTATAATATTAAGAACAATTTTCTTCTATATGTATATTGTATAGGAGCCTGACCCGTCGGGAACGGAATTGGGTTTTGGGCGGGGAAAGTGGAAAAGAGTTTTCTGCTGATAGCATATTATGTGTATGATGTAAAATATAACCGGCAAACACTCTATGGGATGACATAAGGCCAAAAAAACAAAAAAACGATAAAGTCTACGGGAATTACCAACCTATTTCTGGAAATATCTCTAGGTAAACCAAAAGGTAAATACAGGGAGGTCCCGAAGATACGAGCAGTTAGGTTCCACCAGGCATACTCGTAAAGCGAAATCTCGTATAACGAAACACATAACTAATGGTAAAATATAGGTTTGGTTCCAGGACCCCATCAATTAAAATAAAAAAAATAAAAAGACATGTTTTTCAAGCTAAAATAAACTATAGCAAACACACAGCGTCTATATTACCCACACTGTACTACCTATTCTGTAGAAACAGCATTCTGAAAGAGAAAATAGCACACAAAATAACATAACTGCACATTAATTAAACATAAAACATGCATAACAAGCAAAAAAGACGTTGTAATGTAGGGGACGCAGCGTGATACAAGAGAAGGTAGTATAGTGGTCCCAAGGTTGGGGCCGCACACCTGCTAATTACCCCTAAAGGTCAGGCCACGCCATATGCTTAATTACACTTCAGGTCACGCCTTGCTAGGGGTGACCTGACTGCGGTCCCAAGGTTGGGGTCGCACACCTGCTAATTACCCCTAAATGTCAGGCCGCGCCATATGCTTAATTACCCTTCAGGTCACGGCTTGCTAGGGGTGACCTCACTGGGGTCAACCAAATCCCCCTTTGTCCAGCCTGGGAGTGGTAGGGCGCGCATTTTGAACTTGATCATTTTACTCACCCCTGTTTGAATGTCGTATCATTGGATTTTCGATCTCGTATATTGAAAATAGACCCTAATTTACACATCTCGTATCATCGGATTCTCGTATACCGAATGCTCGTATAACGGGACCTCCCTGTACAGTAAACCCTCGATAAACCAAACCAATTGGGGGGAAGGGTCGATCGCAATATCTGACAGTTCAGTTTATAGGATGATCGGTTGATCGCCTGTCCGCCCCTCATAAACCTATTAACACCTGTTACCCTCATAAACCGAACTCTGTTCAGTTTATGAGGGTAACAGGAAGGTTCGACGGAATACGTTTTCGACGACACCGTCGAAACTTCCAACACAGTGCATCGTCGAACCCTCTCATTCATTCCCATCATAATATTTTAGATCTTTCATCATGCGCAATTTAACATATCGTTGATATAAATAAAAATTTGTTTGTTAATTTGATATTATAATTGAAAATTGAATATCTGTGAACTTCCCCACAAACTGAGGTGCCGTTTTGGCACCGTTTTAGGTGCTGTTGTCTAAAACTGTGAACATCAGGAGGGAACTGCTTTAGCCTGAGGATGAAGCCGCACACACAGTACTGTTGTTCATTGTTTATTAGTCTTTATCGCTAATTGATTTTATTAAATACAATATTAATGATAGGCAAGGTAAGTTTGATAGGTGTTACCACGTTAGGGTGGGAAACAACGAAGATATAGGGGGATCTTGGCTGTATAGGCTTTTCACTTTAATTTTGTTGGGCAATGATCTAGTAACCTTGTATTTTATATTAATCCTTTCAATGACAAAATGCCTTTAGGGTTTACTCTATGATAGACATATTGGAAGTTTCGACGGAGTTCGACGGTACCGTCGAAACCTCCATTTTCTACCGTCGAAAGTGCATTCCGTCGAAACTTCCTGTAATCTTTATGGGGGGCGTCGTTCGGTCAAACGTGTTAAACAAAATTAACTGTATGTACAGTACTGTAGAGTAAAATATAATTTTGTACAAGGTATTTTTACTGAACTTACCATGATAGGAAGTGCTGCTGTGCTGAAGTGTAGGAAGCTGTGGGACGAAGGGGGAGAGTGCTGCTGCTGCTGCTGTACTATCATCACACTGCACTCTACACTTGTACACCACAGCACACCAACACAAAGTACTGTACTGTAGACTACGTACTGTATACTATGCACCACAACTCTTAACTCTAAACTTAGCACTACTCTTCACTTAACACTTAACACTAACTGTACACATGACACTGATCACCTACTCATTGTCTGAGTCGGAGAAAATGTTTTCTGGAGGCTCTGATGTAATGTGTAGGTGTGGGGAAGGAGTGCTGGACCTGGTGGCTGAAACACTGGGCAAGCTGGCTGAGGAGGGCGAAGCCACAGACACACTGGAGGGCTCTGAGTCTGTTTGCTGCTTCTTTCCACCAGGTTTACAAAAGTCAGAGCTTTTCTGCTGGACTTTCTTGGTCTGTTGCTCCTTCATCAAGTCCAGTCTAATGATATGCAGCATCTCGTACTTCTCAGACAGAGATCCTCCCAGTTTCTCTGCCAGGGCTAGCAGTGAGTCTGTAGCATCAATTCCTGCAGAAACAGACGGTCCAGGTGTTGCCTCTTCCTCCTCCACAGGTGGCTCAGGCGATGTCAGTTCCCCTGCAATCTCTTCCTCTGTCTGGTGGTGGTAACCAGGCAGCTCACCATCTTCGTCTAGCCACTCCTCCAGCTCTTCCTCAGGGATAGAACCCTGCCCAGCTGCACTTGATGGCTCGAACCCCTCGTGAATGAAGAGAATCTTTTTCTTTTTACCTTTACCAGAAGTAGAAGGGGATGGTGAAGGAGACTTGGAAGCCATTCTTGAACTGTAGGTAGGCAGGTCAGTACACTGTAACACGTGGAACGAGAGTACCCGAGCGAGTAACCACACACAACGTAAGTAGTCACGTAAGTACAGGGTAGTAGTAGGTACTGTACATAGGCAGGTCAGTACACTGTAACACGTGGAACGAGAGAGTACCCGAGCGAGTAACCACACACAATGTAAGTAGTCAGGTAAGTACAGGGTAGTAGTAGGTACTGTACATAGGCAGGTAGTACACTGTAACACGTGGAACGAGAGCACACGAGCGAGTAACCACACACAATGTAAGTAGTCGGGTAAGTACAGGGTAGTAGGCACTGTACATAGGCAGGTCAGTACACTGTAACATGTGGGACGAGAGCACATGAGTGAGTAGTCCACACCCAATGAGGGCTGAGTGTAAACTGAGACGGCCAATATGTTCGGTCGGCTCACCAATGTGCCGCATGTGCCACCACCGCATGTGCCGTACTAGAGTTCGGTATATCAGAGGCTTGTTCGAAGGGAAAACTGCATTCGGTTTATCCAAAATCCTGTTTAATGAGGTTCAGTTTATCGAGGGTTTATTGTAAGCAGTTTCAACCAATACTCCCTATTGACCAATACTCTCCTGACCTAACTGTGTGGGCTGCCCCCCCCCCCTAACGCTAGTTCACTAACCTAACCAGGCTATTGATTACGTAACCTAACCTCGCTGGGGGGGGTTTCCCCCCCCAGACCCCCCTTTGTGTTAATTTTCAGAAATTACGGCTGTTGTAGGGGTTAGAAATACTCCTTATGATGAGAACGAAATGTTCATACTTATAAGGTAAAATTCTAGAGTCCTTTTCCGCCCTAATTAGTGGGGTTTTTTCTCCAGACCTTCACAGATCCCTTCAGATACCTCTAAAACGTAATTATAAAGTGGGAGAGATGCTCCTTCCTCCCCCCCAAATATGACTAACCTAACCTCACTAGCTATAACCTAACCTAACCTCGCTAGGAGATTCTTGGTTAGGTTAGGTTATGGTGAGGTTAGATTAGTAACTAATATTAACCATATTTTTTGAGGCTCTAAGGTGGGAGCCCTTAGCTCCCCCCGTTTAGGGGGGAGGGGGTTGAAGGGCATCTCTGCCCCACTTTATAATTACGTTTTAGACGTATCTGAAGGTATCTGTGAAGGTCTGGAGGAAAAAACCCAATAATAAGGGCGGGAAAGGACTCTAGAATTTTACCCCATACACAATTGGGAGTGTGGTTTCTGTTTACCTTAATGGATTCTCGGAAACTTTCTCACAATGAGCTTCCGTCGCAAATCATTACTTTAGGAGATATGATATGTTGTTAATAGGGAGGAGAGAGATAAGTGTTTACGTGCGTCTCACTCTTCTTCATCTTGTGACCTGCAGCGCCTGTTTTTTCACTTGCCGCAGACTGGTTTTTTTTTAATACGAATTTGGCTTTAGTTAGGAGGTTAAAATATGGGTAAGTAAGGTAAAGATGGGAGCATACGCTAAGCTGCGCGTGGCATGCGGTGCTCATCTCCGTGGCATTAGCCCTTAGAGCCTGTGGTGGGTGAGAACCTGTTACCCCGGGATACAGGGCTAGTGTGACTCCCGGGTTACCACAGTTACCTTCCCCAGGTAAGGTACCCATTTATCAACCCCGAAAGGAAGTAAGAACAGCTGGGTAGGCTGGTCACCGACTTGCCCTGGCCCGGGATCGAACCAGGGCCCGCAGATTCGTAGCCAGGCACGCTAGCCACTGCACCACGGAGGCGACGTGGTGTTAACCCATAAAATATGGGGTTAGGTTAGATTAGGTTAGGTTCGTGAGTCAAAAGGTGGGGTTAGGTTAGTAAATTTTCATATCTCCTATACACTCTCCTTCCTACTAAAAACATTTTATACCTCCGAAAGTAGTGATTTGCGACGAAAGCTCATAGAGAATGTTTCTTATGTAGAATCTAATAAGGTAAACAGAAATCACACTCCCAATTGTGTAGAAAATTCTGGTCCTAGTGTAAAAATGTACCAGTTTCCGGAAAACATAAATATCTCCATGTGCGGAAGTACCAGTTTTTGGCAAGGAAACATTTGTCAGTGTCTCCGAAAATGACGGTGCAGTCCTCGTCCATTTTTACACAAATCGGTAAACGAGTACATCCTCAATCTTGACATACACACGCATCTTGACCTAACTATATATTTAGCCTTATTTCAGCATGCAGTACTCACATGTTCGATCAGCATGCCGCACAGCTGACCGTTGCCCTTGTAGGAGGCGTGGTGGAGGGCCGTCATGCCGTTGCTGTCCGTGTCATCCACCTTGGCCTCGCCCTGCAGCAGCAAGTTCCTGATGGAGGTCACGCCGTCGCCCTGAGTCACCAGCTGGATGACCTCGGGCGGCGGGGCGGGGGCAGGGTCCGTCATGACACACACTTTGAGTTATACTATCCTCGGCCTCGGCGCACTACTGTTTACTGACTCTCAGGTCTCGGCCGCGGCTCCTCGCTCGGCCTGCCAGCTGGGCGGGGCAGGGCGGGGCGGGGGGAGTGGAGCGGGGAACTTCGAATGAAAAATGTTTTAGTATCCCAGGTGAAATAGCCAATGGAAGAGTTGACAAGTCTGTTAACTAAGGAGACGAAGTTTGAAGAGGACTTATGAAGCAATAAAACAATAAAGGTCACAAAGAAGAAGAAGGAGGCCTGGGTGGGGTGGGGAGGGGAGCGGGGAGGCGGGATTTACAAGTAATACAAGTACAACTGTCTCATTCATAGGTCTCTACCTTACTTGAACAAATTTTACCTTCCTGCCCTACAAATTAATATATTTTGGTAGCTATATGAATGTATTAAACACAAAGTTCGCCATCAGTTTTAGAGTTAATAACAGTGCAAAGATTTTGAACATCCCCAAGAAGACATTTGGCAAATAATGTTCCTGAAAATTGCTACCGCCTACCGCCATGTAATATACTCTACCTTCGATTGCGAGTGCATGGGAGGACACAGGGGGGCGGCATGAGCCTATAATCACAGGCGTTACTAAAAAAATCCTGCCTGCGCCACCACGGGCGAGGGCATCACAGCCCTCAAGTGAGCCTCCAGGGCCTACCATCCCACCCCTGGAGCCTGGAGGTCACTGTCTACAGGCGCTATAGGCATAAACAAGTGCTTGTGGGCCCTTCGGACCCATGTATTGATGTTTGTAGCAGAAGTATATTTTAAACAACAATGTGAGTGCAAACTCCAATCGTGTTGTTGCTGTAGTTGGTCACTGGTCAAAGTGCCTCGGGGTAGACTACCTACCACCACCGTAGCCTGCCTCACCCCAGCCCCACGCCTGCCTCACCCCAGCCCCACGCCTGCCTCACCCCAGCCCCACTCTTGTCTCACCTCAGCCCCACGCCTGCCTCACCCCAGTCCCCACGCCTGTCTCACCCCAGCCCCACGCCTGTCCTGCAAGCATACACACACACACACACACTGGTAATAATGAGCTCCAAGC
>JACEEZ010025617.1:157033-179533 GCA_016584305.1 Chionoecetes opilio | reverse complement strand
AAAGGGCGGAGAACGGACCTGAGGCAAATGGTGGGTCGGGGGCAAGGATATTATACCTCTCTATATTATCCTTGGTCGGGGGGGGGGGGGGGGGGGGGGCGCACCAGCTTACGGTGTGCATCAGAAGAACAACAAAGCTAAAAAAGATCCCGTGTAGTTGGAATTTAATGTCAACAGCATCAGAGCCAAATAGAGATCGGTGTTGTGCCTGATATTAATCTTTAGTGGAAGGCCAGGAACTAGTATTGCTTTGGCCGCCTGCTCCCCTATCTTGCATCCCAGTCTTACCCAATGATCCGCTACTCTTAATACATTCTAAGATCAATAACCTTCAACACCATCGATTAACAATTACAGTAATCACGAACTTTGCTTTGACTAATGCCGCCTTGCCCCCATGGCTAAATTTACAAACAAATGAGCATCTATCTTTTATAATCATATGAACAATGATCTCCATAGGTAGCTACGTGTTTATATCTCTGCAGAAGTAGTGTTGGTCGCAATTATGTGCGTGCTGCGTCTCTGACTGTCTGGGGACGACTTGTATTGGGGGCGATAATAAATGATGAGCCATGGTTTGCTGCTCTTGAGCCAACACTAATGAAACAAACATATGTACACACAGTATGGTCAAATATGAATCTCAGGAATATGATATTGAGCATATATGTCTATACGTATGTAATACGTATTTCCTGCATGTGATGTGTGTTAGGCAATAATCAGAAAGGACTTTAGGGAAAAGCGGAAAGTCCCTACCATGGGAATTTCTGACTTCTACGCAGTGGCGTAGCTAAGTAGCTATATATCAGTAGGGGGTGGCACAGCTGTGTATGGGGGGGCACTATGGCAAGCGAAGCTCAGGGGAATCTGATGCCATAGAAGGGTAATTGGAGCATATCGCCAGTCACAGGTCCAAGCAGATTACGGCAGCCATGGCCAGTAGAGGGGTTCCCACCGGATTCTCATGGGGGGAGGGGGCTCGTGCCTCCCGGTAGCTACGTCACTGGCTATAGCCGATCTGACGTTATATAAGGTCCAACTGTAGCGAGGCAACAGCCATTACTTTGCAGGGAGGACTAAACAACCTCAGATCACACGTAAGCTCTCCCTCCCTCCCTCCCTCCCTCTCCCACTCACAGTGGCGCCGCCAGGAAATTTTAGACTTGGGTGGCCAAGGTTGGACACAGATCTAGTGTGGGGTGGCCATGGCGTAGCCATTAAAAAGAAGTGGTTGAATTTTCATAGACCTCTGACTCAGATCTAGGGTGGCCAATGAGATTTCAGTGGTGGCCGTGGCCACCACTGAAATCCGTCACTCATTCCTCTTACTCTCTTTCCCACTCCCTCCCTTTCTCTCTCTACTTAACTTACGCGGCAGAAATATGAAGAAAAGCAACAAAATAAAGCGTTGTTTGGCCAAAATAATTTTTTCCTCCTCTCAGCTGCCTGCACACACGTCCTGCCCCTCACCGGCTCGCTCTCGACTGTCGCTCGTACCGGATTTCTCGAGGAATTCAACACTGCTTCGAAACATTAAACATTTCCCTTATTTCCGTCCACGCCCTTACCTGTTGACCTTTGACCAATAACATTTGACCGTAACGTTATCTAACCCTTAGATGTTAGTAAATGTGAGTTAGTAATAATATTGGTATAGCTTTGCAGTATTTCTTTTAAAGCTTCATATAATAGGGTTCGTTAGTACTTCGAACTCGTTAATAACATCGCAGAGCTTGTGGGTAGGATATCACCTTTTTTTTTTTGCTACGTAGTTTGTGGGTTGTTAATGGACTTTATTGCTTTGTTAGCAGTGGCGTAGCTAGGTATCTATCAATGGGGGGGGGGGGGGGGGGCACTAGGCAAGCGGAGCCACTCTGATGCCACATAGAAGGGTATATTCTAAGATCAGATCAGTGGTGGGTATTAGAGCATTATACAGAATACCCCAGCCATGGGGGGGGAGGCACCGGAATGGGGTGGGGGGGTGGGGGGCACAGGATTCCCATGGGGGCACATGCCCCCCACACCCCCGTAGCTACGCCACTGCTTCTAGGTAATAAGCCTGAATAACAGGGGATATTCTTTCTACTGTATTAGTGATATACATTTTTTATAGTCTTTCATTTCTATTTCAACGATGTCACTTCAATCGTGTTTTTAAAAAAATGTGAAAAATACGAGTAGTTATAATTATAACCATGCTGTTTATTATTGATCAGCAATAACATTCTATAAGATTACTTTTTACTGCGTCATATTCATTTCACAAAAGAATACAAACTACATATATATATAAACGTATATATAAATCTTTAGGTATATACATTATATCTAATTATTATTAATCATCATTACTATCAATATTATATAATATTTAGGTATAACTGTATATACATATATATTTGTTGGTTAGATACTTATCTAAATACCTTCATTATGATTTTTTTTTCAAAGCAATATTAGTGGCTAAATAACGAGAGAGAGAGAGAGAGAGAGAGAGAGAGAGAGAGAGAGAGAGTGTGTGTGTGTCACGAGGTGGGTATGCATGCAGCACATACAGTATGGCGGAGGGGCATCAAGGTCAGTGTGCGGGCACAGTCTATTAGACTGTATGTGCGGGTATGGGGCGTGTGTAGCGCTGGAGGGTTGCGTCAGGAAGGGGTGTGTGGGGTGTGTGCAGGAATGACAGAGATGGTGCGTCCTTGACTCGTAACATGAATGGCTCAGCCTAACAACCCACTGCTATACTTTGTACATGAATAACACTTGGCTTGTCAGCTATGCATTGCTTTTACTTTCATTCATAAGGTCACTGTGTTCTTTCAGAGGGACACAAGATCTTTGGAACAAATCAGATGTATTAGGAACGCGAAAGGACTTAGGATCATTGGCAGTGTAGTAAAGATGTGCTTAACAACGATGTCTTGGCTGAATACATCTACAGGAATCTTGTGACATCCTCACATGTTTAGGAATCCTCCAGGGCCGAGGGACGCTCACAGCATGGGTTGAGTGACCGCATCGTCTTCGTTCTTTGTCGTCACGGGACTGTCTGAGGATATCTGCAAGACAGCGTGTGTCAGCCATACAGAGGAGGCAGAGGTGGAGGATGCAATGACAGGCATGAAGGTAACTCTCTAGATAGGGTGAACGTTTGTTACTCGTTAAATGCTAACTATCATGGTCGAGCGATACGACAAACCTAACATCAACATGTGAGCTCACCCTGTCGTGCTGCACCAGATGCAGCTCCGGGAAGGCTGGGCTGCTGACGCGGAGCGAAGGCGGCCCCGAGGCCATGGCCGCGGCCAGCATCAACACCGAGGCCAGGCAGAAGGGGAAAGTAAACACTGGCAACCCGTTCTGATGAGAGAGAAAAAAAAACCCGTCATATACTATCTTCATGCAGCAAGAGAAGGGCAGCGCGGCGCCTGTCATGACGCTCCGTGCACCCAACACTGCGATCTCGGCATTGCTTCACCCTGCTGGTTTTTGTTTTGGGAAAGATTGTTGCTAACGACTAGACCAACGCTCACCGCTGCGTCGTGGTCAACAAGAGGCACACTCACGGCGGCAAAGACTGGGCTCAGGGCAGAGTGCAGGAAGGTGGCAAACACGGCGTTGATGGCGGCCATCAGAAGGATGTGCAGCTTGGGCACCATGAAGAAGGAAATGGAGCCGGCGGCCAGGAAGCCATTGTAGCCCCACAGCCCTTGGTAGATCGCCGCGTAGGGCGCTGTTGACACCACCAAACCTGGGACGAGTCACAAGGGAATATTATCCTTCTGAAGTGTAACGGTTATGTCTTGGTGTTATTTGTGATCGTACTAATCATCACACATCAAGTTGGACAAAGTTTGCGTGGAGACAGTCACCTGTGAGTGTGCCGAGCGTGGCGCCCACGTAGCTGACGAGGGCGAGGATGGGCGAGAAGATGAAGAGCGCCAGGAGTACCAGGCAGGAGCACGCCACGTCCTCCACCGCCCACACGTGCCCCGCCGCCAGCAGCGTCCCACGGAACACCTGGGCGTGCACGCAGGTTCACGTTGTCATGGTTTACCCAGAAGGCAACACAGAGGCAGCGGGTCATCACAGAAACTCAGACCTCAGAACATGCACGACCAAAGAGCTAACCGGAGATACTAGTCACAAACATATTCATACATTTTTACCGACACATGTTGAAAAGTCAAGATCTTTGCATGACATTGCCATTATGCATAAGAAACGAAAAATGAATGAAAATAATTCACTGGAAAAAGACAACAGTCTCTTAAATGATGAAGCAGATGAGATGGCAGCACGCGTCCTACTCGGGGATGTATATATACGTAATGGTTTCTGCCGCATACCATTATTCTTTTTACGATTCTGCTAAGAAAACACACACATAAAAACTAAACACGCTGCTAATTAAAACAACACACGCAACCATCCCCCTCTCTATTATCCTCTCTTAGCGCAAAATGTAGGGCCTACTTAGAAGGATTGTCGTGTGAAAGTTTGGCATCACTAAACTGTACATACGAAATTTCCTTCGAACAAGTTTCATAGCACAACAAACTTCAACGTTTAGAAACTTCACTGAGTTGCGTTTTTCAGATTTTTCCTCATCACATCGCGGCTTGTGTCTTTCCATGCCATCAAGTTGTCATTTCATTAATTTGGGAACGACAGATCCAGAAAGTAACTTATTTAAGTCAGTCTATGGCCGAGATCTTCAAAGGAGAAAATAGACAGCCTTGGTAAGCTTGTGTTTGCATAGCAGAGCAACTGGCAAATTAGTATCCTTACGTACAGAAAAAACTTCATCTAGCAACGTAATCCTAGTTGTTAATAGCTCAAAGCAGTGCATGTAGCGTTATATCATGCAATTGATTCTGCTTTCAGATTTCTTGAATTCGTTGATATCATCGTCAGGATAATTTCTTACATTACTATAGTACTGTACATTGATTAACACGTGAACAACAGGAACTACCTTGTGTAGGTCTCACGGCCTTTTGTAGCTTCCTTATGTTCTTATCTTCTTACGTGTAGGCCTACTTAATGACGCTTTACCTCCCCGCCTGTTACTGATAGGCAGCCAGCGACTCAGCCTTTTTTTCCCCTATTGCTTTCCTTATGACAAAAGCACGGGCTAAGTAGAAAGCCCGTCAGAGTGTTCGGTATTTATAAATGTTAACGGGGGGGAGGATAAAGGAAACAAGGGCAGCGAGCGACTCAGCCTTACCTGTCCCCAATCAATGTCCTCCTGAGCACCCGGGTCTGGGGTGGGCGCGGCGGTCCCGGTGCCGTAGCCAGCCATCTTGACGCAGAGGAAGGTGGTGGACACGGCGATGTTGAAGGGCAGCGTGAGGGCGGGGATGTTGTGGCCCTCCATGATCCTGCCCAGGCCGCCCATCACACACACGCTGCGAGGGGGAGACACACCATGATGCACCAACGATGCCGGTGATCTTGGTGACGGAATGCTTGATTGCGATGACGCCGCACGTTAGGTTGGCGAAAATGGGGCCCCTTCACTCTTCCCTTCCGAACGCACGGGCTTGGCTGAGGTGTTGGGTGTTGGGTGAGAATGCCTTACTCCAAGTTCTGCCCTAATGCCCCAACACCCAACACCTCAGCCAATCCCGTACGTTCGGAAGGGGGGCGTGAGGGGGCCCCATTTTCGCCAACTTAACGTGCGGCGAGTATAAGTATACCGAAAGGAAACAGAAAGTATTGTAAACTTTACAAAAGGGTTCCTAACGCAGTGCTGGGAGATAAGAAACACAACGGAACACAAAGGAGACAATGAATTAGGATTTAGTATAAGGACCGAAAACTAATGAAAATGTTTTAGCCTCCCAGGTGAAAGAGACAAGGGAAGAGTTGACAAGTTTGTTAACGAAGGAGACGAAGTTGAAGAGGACCCTATAGAATAGATGAAGCGAAGCGTCAAAGGTCACAAGAAGAAGAAGAAGAAGTATACCAGAGGGTGACTCACGTGAAGACTGCGGCGATCATCATGTAGCCCCAGACCGCCGGCGGCATGGCCTCGCGGAACACGATGGGGTACACGGCGGGCGTCACGGTGCCGATCAGCACGGCGTTGAAGTTGCTGTGACCCGCCGCCACTGCATCGTCCTGCCAGTACAACACCTGTGGGGCGGGGAGAGGGCAGCTTAGGGGAAGTAGTTAGACAGACAGGTCACAGATAGTGCGGAGTCAATAGGGAGTTTTAAAAGGAGGCTAGACAATTTCATGGACGGGGATGAACGGTGGATGTAGTAGTATTAAGTAAAAGGAACTACCACGTGTAGGTCTCACGGCCTCTTGTAGCTTACTCATTTTCTTATGTCTAATGTACTTATGTAGTATGAAGCGAGGGGAGAGGTGAAGCCTGGCGCGGTATATGAGAAATCAAAATGTAAATAAATATCTACATGAGAAGTACTGTAAGCAGTAATGACTATACGGAAAGGGTTCATAAAAAGTATATATTTACAAGAGCATAGAAATAATGTCTTCAGAAAAGTATTTAAAATGGAAGCCTGACGGTGACGGGGTGTAGGAGAAAACATGGAACTAAAAACAACCTACACCCGAGAAGTCCCTCATGTAAGCATAAACTAGTACACGGAAAGGATTCATAAAAAGTGAATATTAACAAGAGGAACTACCACGTGTAGGTCTCGTGGCCTCTTGTAGCTTCCTTATTTTCTTATGTTCTTAAGAGCGTAGAAAAAATAGTCTTTAGAAATGTATATTTAAAGATGGATGATGGAAGGGAAGGGGGAGTGCTGCAGGTAAGCCACGCATCGCGGAGGCCCCTGGTTACCTTGGCCGTGAAGATAGCGGTGAGGGAGCACAGGAGGGCGCCGAGGCCGGAGTTCACGTGTCCCACGAAGAGGCCGATGAGGATCAGGAGGCCCGAGAGAGGGTTGTTGCCGAAAGCCACCTGGGAGGACGCCGTCAGGGTTAGGTAGGGCAGTGGCAAATACGGGAATTCTATTATAATAAACAAGGGGAAGCTAGGATAAAAGGGGAGGTGAATAACTGGAAAGAAGAAAAAGAGAAAGCCAAAGTGGATTTTCAAAAAGTTATGGTCTTGTACAACAAAAAAAAAAAGGAGCAACGTGACCATGTTACAAAAAAGGTAGTGAAAGTTTAAGTATAATTATTCTATCATAATAAACCTGCTGGAAAAAGGCCGTTATTGTTAGGAAGGGCATTGTCATATACAAGAATTCTACCATAACAAATAAGGATGAAATGTTAGTGATCGGACGTGTAAAACCATGCCTGCATCCGTGTGTGTGTGTGTGTGTGTGTGTGTGTGTGTGTGTGTGTGTGTGTGTGTGTGTGTGTGTGTGTGTGTGTGTGTGTGTGTGTGTGTGTGTGTGTGTGGCCTCACCTGTGCGATGCCCCTCAACACACTGTCGATCACTTTCACCACCACGATGGGGGACTTCCACGAGAACCTTGCCAGGGCGTCCCTTGCTGCCGGGGCGTCGCCGACCAGCCAGCCCCACACCGACGGCTGCAGGGAGAACATATTAAAGATTTAACTACATACTTGAACTTCTAGGCCCGTATGGGAGACACAGAACGCTCTTACACTCCCCTGCCATAAAAATATCAACACCAGGGAAGATGAATACAAAAATAAAGTAACTTGTATAATAATAAACCTTAAGAAAAATTATCACGATAACTTCTGGGTTCGTGCAATAATTTAGGAAGACACAGGACACGCTCTTACACTCCCATAGAAAAATATTAACACCAGGGAAGATAAAACTCAAAAAGAAATATAGTAACTTCTATAATAATATAAGCGAAAGTGTGTGTGTGTGTGTGTGTGTGTGTGTGTGTGTGTGTGTGTGTGTGTGTGTGTGTGTGTGTGTCTGTGTGTATGTCCGCGATAGGTGCCGCCCCCAGTGCCCCAATCCCATCATATGGCACAGTTTTGGAACCGGGTCGACCAGGGGCACATTTTAAGCCTACTTATGCGATGATCCGATTACTTTAATTTATTTTTTATTTTTAGTAGCCTATTAGCGAGAATTGTGAAAAGAAAGTGGGTTGCGAGAATTGAGGAAACCTTGATGTAGGGTGATGGGTAATGGGTGAGTGAATGGGTGGGGTGATGGGTAATGGGTGTGGGGTGATGGGTGAGTGAATGGGTGGGGGGTGATGGGTTGGGGGTGATGGGTGATGGGTGATGGAATAGGTGGGGGGTGATGGGTAATGGGTGAGTGAATGGGTGTGTGGTGATGGGTAATGGGTGAGTGAATGGGTGGGGGGTGAGGTGGGTAATGGGTGGTGAGGGGAATGGGTGTGAGGGTGGGATGTGAATGGGTTAGCGTTAATACATACATTTCTACATCCATGATTTCAGGAAAGTTAGAAGGGGCTATCTTGAGAGACTGTGTTTGGTGGGCCGAAGGCCCACCAATAGCCCTTCGCAGGAGCTAGCCAAAAAGTCCGCCCGGAGGGCGGCTTTGCGGCTAGTGTATAATAAATCTTAAGAAAAATTTCATGTTAACTTCTGGGTTCGTGCAATAATTCTAAGTATTATTGGCCACTAAAATCATCAAGATAGATAAATACATAATAAAATGAAATAATACAATATAAATATAATATGTAATATAATAAATACATAAAGGGAAACGACATGAGGGAGCCACAACTTGTCTTGCCTTGGAGATAAATCATTATTACGTCTTTTCCTATGTTTGTTCGTGTATCAAGCAGTATTTGCACGAGGCTTGGAACATCTAGTTAATTCCCATAACAGTGCTGCAAGGGAACGTGTGCATGTGTTATGTTTTTTCAAGCCACTCAGAGGACGTATATGAGGACAGAGGATGTTAAGAAAGTTAGTAACTCGATTTGATTGAAGGAAATGATTAGGATGTGAGCTGCGTCACTCTTCATTTCACAACAGCAATACAGGCTGAGGCAAAGACTACTGTATACTGGACTTGCTTCTCAGTCTTGCCAGTCCGGTATACAGTAGTCTTTGACTGAGGCGGACTCTGTCTACTACACTCAAAATAAACAAATAGCCAAAACTAGGGGGGGGGCACTCAGTAGCGCGCATACCTCCGCCCGAATATTTCATCAATTGGTTGCCATGGCAACAGTTGTGATTCGATTTCATCTAAAATTAAAGCAGTTCTTCCTTATACCAAATAGACTTGGTATACCAAGTTTGGTCCAAATCTATTAGTAACTTTTCGAGAAATCCTGTACACTAACAAAACAAACAAACAAACAAACAAACAACAGATCGGGGTGAAAACATAACCTCCCTCCACTTCGTTGTCGGAGGTAACCACCATTAGCCCACAGGCTTATATGACTCAAGCGACGCTACACACTACTACTCCGTCCTCTCTTCATACTGTTTGCCGCGGCTATCGGGGTCACACACTCACATAAAAGAAAAAAAATACACTAATTCAGAAAGGCGTATAATGCAATGCAATTATAGTCTGTTTGTTTGTCTTGTTTAACCCCAGCTCTGGTGAAGGGCGGGGAAGGATGGGGCAGCTTGGGGCGTGGGAAGGGGAGGAGTGAGTGAGGGGGAAGGGAAGGGAAGGAGGGAAGAGGGAAGAGGGAAAGAGGGAGGGAGGAATGGGATGATGAGGTGACAGTGGGAAGGAGAGGAAGCATCTGAAGTGACAGGACGGGAAGGGGAGGGAAGGGCGTCATGATATAGTGTAACCCCTTCACGCCCAGATATTTCCTTGCTATATATAATCGTCTGTTGTCGAGCCATAAAATTACGAAAACTAACTAAATATACCAAATTAGTTAGTGGACAAGGATACTAAACAGGTCATAGCTATAAAATATTACTTATAGTCACTAAAAATCGTCTTGTGGTAGCCAAATTACAATGCAAAATACGTTCTGGGTCTCAAGGGGTTAATGCGTGGAAGAAAGGGAGGCATTTCTTGCGTTGTTGGGATCATCAGTTCAGTTGTTGTGATGCTGCCAAGTGTTATATTATGAAGGTCGTGAGGCGCTCTTTTGGCTTCCTCATGATAGATACAAAAATGGAGGAAGGAGTAAAATGAGTTGGCGTGTGTGTGTGGTGTGTGTGTGTGTGTGTGTGTGGTGTGTGTGTGTGTGTGTGTGTGTGTGTGTGTGTTTATTGAATTCTATTGAGTTTTGTTGAGTTCGTAGGTATTTTATTGAGTTCCTTGTAATACTGTGGTCAATAAAGCATATTTCTACCTATCTATCTATCTATCTATCTATTTATCTATCTATCTATCTATCTATCTATCTATGGGTAAAGTCACAGGTACTTTATAAATCGTTACCGCGCGTTGAGGGTATAATAGAACATGTGAGTGATATTGATGATGGTGATGGTGGTGATGGTGGTCTATGAAGAAAGCGAAGGTTAGTTAGTTACCCCTAAGCTGTTGGGGCTGCATTGAGACTGGGGAGGGGTGGGGGGTGGAGGGGGGAGAGTGAATGCTGTAATAGCCAGACCAGCGTCGTCGAGACCAGCCGGGGGGAAGGGGGGAGGTGGGGGACTATTTAAGTGGCTATGAATGAGGGAATAGCAGATGGGCAGCTTTCTGACGTGATTCTCGGATCCTTGGAGGGTTACTGCTATAAGGGTGGTATACAGTACAGGTTGGTGGAGATAGTAGAAGTGATGGAGCTGGTAATGTAAGTAGTTATAGTGGTGGTGAAGGTGGTTGAGGGGTATGGTCGCAGCGTACCCAAACACCAACCAACCCAACCCAACCACCAACCACACACGCACCCACACCCACACCAGGAGGGGAAGGCAATACTAGAGGGGAAGGCAATACTAGAGGGCAGGGCAATATATACTAGAGGGGAAGGCAATACTAGAGGGGAGGGCAATATATACTAGAGGGGAAGGCACCCAATTCTCCCCTTGGTCTCATGACTCCCGGCACCCTAGTCATCAGTAAGGGGCGTAGTCACATCTACAAACCTGCAATAGTTGGAGTACTGCCACACATCCTACACATAGGCTGTCATATTTCCTACACCAAAACCAGTATCCAGCACATTTCCTACACAAAACCCTCCTACAAATTTAGCAGTTTTGAGAGTAGTGACATATTTCCTACAAAGATACAGCGTATCTCCTACACCCCCTTAGTGGGGCGCCTCGTACTCGGCGCTTCTGGCTCACTACACTCCTGACGACCTTGACCAGTCAACAAGTACTTAGCTTGTTATATGTTCTATATATATGTCCTCTCTCCGCATTATTATGGAGCAACCAAAACAGAGAGACAAGTATCGTTCACATTCAGACAAGAGTCGAGTTTAGGTTTTTCTCCATTCGTCGGGACAGACGGCATTTCGGAGCCTTGTACTCCACTGTTCCTGGACCAAGCATGACTAATATTGAGGGGACCATCAGCTTCAACGCAGAGGTTTACAAAGACAACCCTGGATTCCAGTACCTCCGAAATGTGGCCAGGAAAAGCAAACTGTACCTGCGTTGCATTCAACACAGATGCACATATTTACATTACAGATGCACATATGCTGTCACAGCTCCTACACATAGGCGGTCATATTTCCTACACAAAAACAAGTGTCAGGCATATCTCCTACACCTACTGTGTGTAGGAGATATGCTGTATCTCTGTAGGAAATATGTCACTACTCTAAAATCTGCTAAATTTGTAGATGTGCTGTGTAGTATACATGGTGTAGGGAATGTGGCGCGCCCCCATCAGTAATAATTGAATGTCTTTTAATAACACATTTACAAGCATATCAAGCGACTCAAGAGATAGGGTTATTATTTTTTTTTTATAGCCAATCTTAACTCTTCTCGTGTTCAAAAGAAAACAAATAAAGAAGCGTAGTGGATTTGGGTCTCGTCAGAAATTTAGCACAGTAGCGAAGCGCCCACTAGTGTTTCTTATAGACACGGCCCAGACTCCTATACACAAGGTCGCCCAAGGCCTTTCTATAAAGACAGTACATGGAAGGGAACACAGACAGGGGGATATAAAAAACGTATAGCTACAGTGAAAGTAATGCTGCCAGAACTGAGATGTGGAATTCTGGACAATATATTTAGTCCAAAACAAACAAGAGACATAATGTGGAGGAACATGTGAATTGATTTAATTAATATGTTGGGAAGCTTATCCAGAAAATCTTGCCCAGTTTATGGATGAAGAGAAAAATATGTGATTTCTGAGACATAGACGACACTTAAGGTTTCTTTACTCTTTCTTGATCACAAGTTTACGCGTAACAGAAACGGGAGTTGAGATATTATGTAGCGTTGCAAGAATTCAGTTATGTTTTTCTGCCGAGTGAATAATCTTGTCAAATGACGTTGATAAATAGTGACAAGTCTAATAAAGAGAAAGGAGACGGAGTGAGTTAGATGAGAGAGAGAGAGAGAGAGAGAGAGAGAGAGAGAGAGAGAGAGAGAGAGAGAGAGAGAGAGAGAGCTTAAGACAGAACAAACTAAATCAATTGAGAAGCAAGGTACTATCAATCACAGTAACGACAGACGATCACAAAGAAAAAAAATATATAAGATGATGTCCACAGTATAATACAGGGCAGTTAAGAAACGATAGACCTGTATACCAGACTCTATATACAGGAATTTTACATAATGCATATAAAATGATAAAACAGTGTCCATAGAATCCTTACGAGAGGACTCAGATATAGTAGAGAAAGTAAAGTATATATAGTCGTCTACTGCAGTACCTATACCCTTCAAGAACTTTAAAAGAGCATAAAATCAAATAGTAGTTCTTCTTTGAGACGAATAGAATGGGAGCAAACTTACAACTAGAAGCAAAAAGGATTGTGATTGAGGAAAAGAAAACTGGTCTAGAGTGTGTTAAGGTTAAGGTAAGAGTGTGTAAGCCTGGCTAACAGAAACACGTCTAATAGGAAAAATATTATGTCACATTCTTATATACAGTGGAGGGGGGGGAGAGAGAGAGAGAGAGAGAGAGAGAGAGAGAGAGAGAGAGAGAGAGAGAGAGAGAGAGAGAGAGAGAGAGAGAGAGAGAGAGAGAGAGAGAGAGAGAGAGAAGAGAGGAGAGAGAGAAGAGAGAGAGAGAGAGGAGAAGAGAGAGAGAGAGAGAGAGAGAGGAGAGAGAGTAGAGAGAGGAGGAGGGGACGAGAGAGAGAGAAGAGGAGAGAGAGAGAGAGAGAGAGAGAGAGAGAGAGAGGACCCAGAATCGCGCAAGGGAGAAATTTTAGTGTAGTTAAAGAGTGGTAAAAAGTGGATTTATTAGTAATGCAGTGATGAAGGTACCCAAACGGCGGTGGCGGGGCGGTGGGGGAAGAGGTGGTTAAAGTATTAAAGTGGTATTTATGATATAGTTGTGTTTTGATGGTGGTAGTGGCGGAGATGTTAGTAGTAGTGACTGTAACATTGAGGTGGTTCATGGTATGTACTTATGGTAATGGTGGCAGTGGTGATGGTTGTAGTGTTGGTATTGATGGTAGTGACTATGATGGATGGTGGTGATGGTGGAGGGGTGTGGTGGTGGTGGTGCAGGTGGTCGGGAAGTACTTGTTAAGTTAAGTCTTCATATTGCTTTGATGGTTGCGACCGTCAAGGATGAATGGAATCTTGAGTGGAGGGAGGGAGAGAGAGAGAGAGAGAGAGAGAGAGAGAGAGAGAGAGAGAGAGAGAGAGAGAGAGAGAGAGAGAGAGAGAGAGAGAGAGAGAGAGAGAGAGAGAGAGAACAAAAATCGGGGATCGAGCACGCACTTACATACATATCCGCGCAAACACACACTCACTCGCGCAAACACGCACACATCACACGCACACACACACACACACACAGGGGAGGAGACGGAGGCGGGGCGGGGCAGGGTACGGGTTTCCTCTGCAGGTGGGACACAAGTTGGCACCCTCATGGTAGTCAGCCTAAGCATTACAAGGGCAACAAGTGATCGTCTCTATTGCTTGTGTGTGTTGTCACCTCCGTCCAGGAGCTTATGTGATTGATGCGGTTTGTTTGTTTGTCTGTTTGTTAGCAGGATTACGCAAAAAGTTACGGGCGCATGGCATGATTTTTTTTTTACTAGAGGTGAGGCTTGGCCCAATTTAGAAGTGAATGATTTGTTGGAGTCGTTCCGGATCCGGTATTCATGATTTCTATTCTATTCTATTTATTCTCCTTTTTTTAAAGGATTCTGTAAGATTGCAAGAAAGGGCGACATTTAACATTTTGGGTCATACCTTCAGAAATACATTCCAGTATGATATATCTATAGGATACATCACCTTGATTTTATGCAGAAAATATCCCAAAGTGATCCGATATGAATGTTTCTGGATCCAGACGATGAAATTCAAGCAAACTTTGAGAGTTCACGCCTATCGTGGCGGTGTTAAGTAGACTCCGTGATACAAACTTCCCGCCACCACCACACTGTAGCCGAGATGGTGTCTATAGTTTGAGTAAGCTGTTGTTAAGCCTTGGCGGAGGTGTGCTGTCTGGGACTGCTCTTGTTCATGACCTGTGTTGCGGGTGACGCTGGTGCGCTGAGTGGGTAGTGGCATGGGTGTGCCGTGCTGGGGTTCGCCCCTGACACTGTGCCTGCCAACACCCCCCATGGGCTTCTAAATACCAAATATAAAACTACTCAGATCATTATCAGCTGCCTGTATGAAGGGCGATAAAATACATAAAAGAGCAGCCCAGGATAGATACATTCCAGGGTGGGACTTGACCTAATCTCCACTATCGCTGCGCTACTGCCGTCATTTCCTAATGCAATGGTTCCCAACCTTTTTTGTCCCATTCCCCCTTTTGCAGTCACTTTTCCACCTGTGGACCCCTACAACGAAATAGGCTAAGCCAGCAAAATTAATAGAAGATTTTTCTGCAAAAAAATGAATACGTTCATGTAAAATGCCTTGCACTGTTATGCTGATTAAGCTGTAGGCCTATTTATATGAAAACAGAACACGTTCTGTTCAGCAGACTTTTATATTTAAGTAAAATACATAAGAAAAATGTCATGTTATTGTTGTTATAGTTGTAGGTATTGTGCGCAAAAGCTATCCTTATAATACTTGCCTTATTGTTGAGCTTGCAAGCACATGTATGAATAAAAGAAAGAAAAAAATTCACATAACCAAACACATCAGTTTCACGTTTTAAAAACAGCAATCTTAAGTATAACAAATTCACGTAACAGAATAGATAGTCCCAAGATTTAAAGACAAATAAAAATCAAATTATCAACAAGGTAGGTTATCGCACAGGTAGGTTGAAGCAAAAGGCAAAAAAACTAAAACAACCAGATCACTTATTTTAGGCTATGATTCCATCATGGAACACCAGAAGCTAGACAAGGAGTTTGATTGGAACACATTCTTAGCTGTTGAATCGTGGATAAGCTCAATGAACTCTTTTTATGCGTCTTCTGACACATCATCAACCTGACGTAAGAACGGATGTTTTGGTAATCCTGCCTAGCAATATGAATTACTGTAATTATTGCACTTACTATTACCATCATTGAATAACTGTTATTAATTTTCTCTCTCTTATTAATATATCCCAGTATAATAAATAAAAAAAAATGTTAGATTCTTAGAATCTCTATGGACCCCTTGAAATTCTTCCATGGACCCCCTGGGGACCATGGACCCCTGGTTGGGAACCGCTGCCCTAATGGTAGTGTGGTAAAACTATTATTGCAGGATTCACAAGGTATGGACGCAGGAAAGAGTATGGAACCTAACGTGCAGGAAACAGATCTCAACATAATATAGGCTGACTGGAAAAGCGTAGAGTTAAAAAGGAAATAAGGAAAAACTGGTTCACAAATAGGGTGGTAAATAATTGGAATGGACTCAGTTATCAGGTAGTTAGAGCGGAGTCATTAGGGAGCTTTAAAAGGATGGGGATGGATCATTTCATGGATGGGGATGAAAGGTGGATGTAGGTAGTGTTAAGTAACAGGAACTACCTCGTGTAGGTCTCACGGCCTCTTGTAGCTTCCTTATGTTCTTATGTTCAACTCACGAGTGTTTGGATGAATTCTGCCATGTCGCCGCACCGCTGGTCGTTACGAGTATGCAGCTGCGATTTGGTTCCCCGCTGGGTGTTTATATAGTTGTTAGAGGCGCCGCAGGAGGGAAGGCTGAGGACTGCCAGATGGGTGCCAGCTGGTGAGGGCAGGCTGCAAGCTGGCCACTCTACGACCACCTCGGCGAGTATGAGGACAAGGCTCACCAGCATCCCATAAAAACCCTCCACACTGCCTCCTAAACGGGTGCGCGCGCATCACCACTGACACGCCGTGACGTCACACAGCGATAACGATCACGTCCTCGCACAACATTTACTTGAGTCACCAACCAAGGCCACTATACCATCAAATACACTATAGTCGCCACTGCACTAATGTCGCCATGCAGGCGTCATATATTACGAATGTTAGCATCACTACAGACTTGTATGCGCCACTGAGAAGGCATGCACAGTTGTTTATATTATGTACGTGTCTTCAGTGGCACACCCAAGTTTGTAGTGATGCAAAAAATCGTAATATTCGCCTGGCGACATTAGTGCAGTGGCGACTATAGTGTTATTGACGGTAGGTGATCTAACAGAAGCAGGAAGTAGTTATGTAGTCTTTTATAGTTGAAAAATGGATGATCTACGTAGCTCTCTGTAAGTCTTGAATTATCACGACCTTGAGATACCATGGACCCCGCGACCCGTCTTTGCATCCTCGCTAAAGCACGCACGTTTTTGCAGGCTCGCTGAAGCACGACAAAACTGCGTGGTGGGTTGATAAAAATAGCAATGCGATTAATACGACAAACTGCGTGGTGGGTTGATAGAGATAGCAATGCGATTAATACGACAAACTGCGTGGTGGGTTGATAAAGATAGCAATGCGATTAATACGACAAACTGCGTGGTGGGTTGATAAAGATAGCAATGCGATTAATACGACAAACTGCGTGGTGGGTTGATAAAGATAGCGATGCGATTAATACGACAAACTGCGTGGTGGGTTGATAAAAATAGCGATGCGATTAATACGACAAACTGCGTGGTGGGTTGATAAAAATAGCGATGCGATTAATACGACAAACTGCGTGGTGGGTTGATAAAAATAGCGATGCGATTAATACGACAAACTGCGTGGTGGGTTGATAAAGATAGCAATGCGATTAATACGACAAACTGCGTGGTGGGTTGATAAAGATAGCAATGCGATTAATACGACAAACTGCGTGGTGGGTTGATAAAATAGCGATGCGATTAATACGACAAACTGCGTGGTGGGTTGATAAAAATAGCGATGCGATTAATACGACAAACTGCGTGGTGGGTTGATAAAAATAGCGATGCGATTAATACGGCAAACTGCGTGGTGGGTTGATAAAGATAGCATGCGATTAATACGACAAACTGCGTGGTGGGTTGATAAAGATAGCATGCGATTAATACGACAAACTGCGTGGTGGGTTGATAAAATAGCAATGCGATTAATACGACAAACTGCGTGGTGGGTTGATAAAAATAGCGATGCGATTAATACGACAAACTGCGTGGTGGGTTGATAAAGATAGCAATGCGATTAATACGACAAATTGCGTGGTGGGTTGATAAAAATAGCGATGCGATTAATACGACAAACTGCGTGGTGGGTTGATAAAAATAGCGATGCGATTAATACGACAAACTGCGTGGTGGGTTGATAAAGATAGCAATGCGATTAATACGACAAACTGCGTGGTGGGTTGATAAAATAGCAATGCGATTAATACGACAAACTGCGTGGTGGGTTGATAAAAATAGCGATGCGATTAATACGACAAACTGCGTGGTGGGTTGATAAAGATAGCAATGCGATTAATACGACAAACTGCGTGGTGGGTTGATAAAGATAGCAATGCGATTAATACGACAAACTGCGTGGTGGGTTGATAAAGATAGCAATGCGATTAATACATATAATTGTTATGACCTTGGGTGGATGACTTTTACATATTTTTTCTCATTTGGTGTCGTATTTCAAGCTGACGAACGTGTGTGTGTGTGTGTGTGTGTGTGTGTGTGTGTGTGTGTGTGTGTGTGTGTGTGTGTGTGTGTGTGTGTGTGTGTGTGTGTGTGTGTGTGTGTTGTGTGTATGTGGTGTGTGTGTGTGTGTGTGTGTGTGTGTGTGTGTGTGTGTGTCCCTGGTAGCCAATCTTGAATGTAGCGGGGACCATCAATTATACATTTTTCCTCTCTCTCTCTCTCTCTCTCTCTCTCTCTCTTCTCTCTCTCTCTCTCTCTCTCTCTCTCTCTCTCTCTCTCTCTCTCTCTTCTCATCTCTCTCTCTATCTGTCTCTCTCTCTGTCTCTCTCTCTCTCTCTCTCTCTCGCTCTGTCTCTCTCTCTCTCTTTTTTTCTCTCTTACATTTACTTAAACTAACTGATATTATATCCCTCCAAACAAATCTATCTATAATAATATAATCGAAAGTGTGTCTGTCTGTGTGTGTGTCCGCTATAGGCTCCGCCCCCAGTGGCGCAATCCCATCATATGGCACAGTTTTGGAACCAGTCGATCAGGGGAAGGTTTTAAGGTCACTTTGGGGATGATCCGATTTTTTTTTTTTTTTTTTAGTAGCCTATTAGCGAGAATTGTGAAAAAAAGGTGGGTTGCGAAAATTGAGGAAACCTTGATGTAGGGTGATGGGTAATGGGTGAGTGAATGGGTGGGGTGATGGGTAATGGGTGGGGGGTGATGGGTGAGTGAATGGGTTGGGGGTGATGGGTGATGGGTGAGAGAATAGGTGGGGGTGGGTAATGGGTGAGTGAATGGGTGTGTGGTGATGGGTAATGGGTGAGTGAATGGGTGGGGGGTGATGGGTAATGGGTGAGTGAATGGGTGGGGGGTGATGAGTAATGGGTGAGTGAATGGGTTGGGGTGATGTGAATGGGTTGGCGTTAATACATACATTTCTACATCCATGATTTCAGGAAAGTTAGAAGGGGCTATCTGGAGAGTCTGTGTTTGGTGGGCCGAAGGCCCACCAATAGCACTCCGCAGGAGCTAGCCAAAAAGTCCGCCCGGAGGGCGGCTTTGCGGCTAGTTTATATATAAATCATTATACACATACCAGGTTGACAGTGGTTTTCAGTTTATGTCTAACAACTCAAATAGTCGAAGACCAAATGATCTAAAAATTCCTATATATAGAACGTCCCATGCACAGCGAAGCATTACGGTTAGGGGAGTAACACTGTGGAATCGGCTGCCAGAAGATATTACAAACATCACCGATAGTAACATTTTCAAGTGTAAAGTAAAGAAAATAAAAATCGATCAATAAATCTAATCCTTGTTTATTCATGTGTATTTTAGTTTTTTGTATGCTTGTGTTTGTTAATATTAACATTTGTTTTTGCTTTGTAAAGATTTGCGTATGTCCTATTTGTATTTCACTTTTTATTCACATAGTAATTTTTGTATGTTATTAACTATTGCTTGTATAATATCTTTGGTAGTATTTTTAAGGGTAAAGTGATTGATTATTTATTTATTTTATTTATCAGGCCTCATTTATCTTACCTAAATCGGCAACTATGTTTCGCATTAGGTCTGTATAAGAGCTCCGGCTCAACAGACCGAGCCTTATTATATATACATGTATATAGAGTATACATTACTGTATTGCTAAAAGGTCAAAAATATGTATCAGTATCAAATGTATCAGTATCAGTATCTCTCTCTGTCTCTCTTCTGTCTTTCTCTCTTTCTCTGTCTCTATCTATATATGTCTTTCTCTCTCTCTATCTCTGTGTGTCTCTCTCTCTCTCTGTGTCTGTCTGTCTGTCTCTCTGTCTCTCTGTCTGTCTATCTGTCTGTATCTCTCTCTCTCTCTCTCTCTCTCTCTCTCTCTCTCTCTCTCTCTCTCTCTCTCTCTCTCTCTCTCTCTCTCTCTCTCTCTCTCTCTCTCTCTCTCTCTCTCTCTCTCTCTCTCTCTCTCTCTCTCTCTCTCTCTCTTTCACCAATCGTTCATGCCCCTCCTCAGCATTGAGTAGTTTTGAAGCTGATCTAGCAATGAACCATGTCAACACTTTTGTCCGGCAAGCTACATTTCTTCATATCATTATTCTCTCTTTTCTTATACAATTTCTTGCTGTATCCTCTTAATGATGACTCTTTATGTATTATGTTATCCTTCATAAAAGGCCGCGATAAAGAGATCATTCGACTAATACCTACCTTCCACAACTACGCGCATTCATACATGTAAATCCTTATGTTATCCTTCATGTCAATTGTTTTCCTTATCCTTTGCCACATTTCTGGTCCTGTCACCTCCCTTCCTCTGTTACTTTACTGTTGGTAATAAGGCAATCTATAAAGTCTCTTCGTATGCTCTTCAGACTAAATAAGATCTATAGTCATCCATTTCTTGCAGTGTTTCCGATGCCCTATCAAAGCACCTCAAGATATTGGTTACACATGATACTCCTATAGTCATAACACAAATTGTCTTTCTGTTAACTGTTCATATTTTCCAAGTCATCGATCCATTTTTTTCAATTTCTTCAAATGTTCTCCATCAACATTTCCATTACTCTGTTTACAACGCGGTGAAGGAGATTGCTCTGTAGTTCAGTGGACAATTACTCTGTTTACAACGCGGTGAAGGAGATTGCTCTGTAGTTCAGTGGACAATTACTCTGTTTACAACGCGGTGAAGGAGATTGCTCTGTAGTTCAGTGGACAATTACTCTGTTTACAACGCGGTGAAGGAGATTGCTCTGTAGTTCAGTGGACAATTACTCTGCTTACAACGCTAGGGAAGGAGATTGCTCTGTAGTTCAGTGGACAATTACTCTGTTTACAACGCTAGGGAAGGAGATTGCTCTGTAGTTCAGTGGACAATTACTCTGTTTACAACGCGGTGAAGGAGATTGCTCTGTAGTTCAGTGGACAATTACTCTGTTTACAACGCGGTGAAGGAGATTGCTCTGTAGTTCAGTGGACAATTACTCTGTTTACAACGCGGTGAAGGAGATTGCTCTGTAGTTCAGTGGACAATTACTCTGTTTACAACGCGGTGAAGGAGATTGCTCTGTAGTTCAGTGGACAATTACTCTGTTTACAACGCGGTGAAGGAGATTGCTCTGTAGTTCAGTGGACAATTACTCTGTTTACAACGCGGTGAAGGAGATTGCTTATTCTGTAAGTTCAGGTGAAATTACTCTACGTTCTGTACAACGCGGTGAAGGAGATTGCTCTGTAGTTCAGTGGACAATTACTCTGTTTACAACGCGGTGAAGGAGATTGCTCTGTAGTTCAGTGGACAATTACTCTGTTTACAACGCGGTGAAGGAGATCGGTCTGTAGTTCAGTGGACAATGCATATTATTTTTCTTATATATGGTAAGGTAAAGATGGGAGCATACACAATGCTGTGCGTGGCATTCGGTGCTCATCTCCGTGGCATTAGCCCTTAGAGACTGTGGTGGGCGAGGACCCGTTACCCCGGGACACAGGGATACTGTGACACCCGGGTTACCACAGTTACCTTCCCCAGGTTACCCCAGGTACCCATTTATCAATCCCGAAAGGAAGGAAGAACAGCTGGGTAGGCTGGTCACCGACTTGCCATGGCCAGGATTCGAACCAGGGCCCGCAGATTCGTAGCCAGGCACGCTAGCCACTACACCACGGAGGTGACATGAAGGTGACATGACACATGAAGGAGATTGGTCTGTAGTTCAGTGAACGATGCATATTATTTCTTATATAGGGGGATTATATATATTAGCCTTTTTTCCATATTTCTGGTAACTTGTCTTAATTTAGGAACTTGTAGTTGAAAGGACTCGCTTGATTCTTCTGCACATTCTCAAAATACCCAATTTTTTTTTTGTGTGTGTGTGTGCTCATCTAGTTGTATTTTACAGGGCCTGAGCTACACTCGTATGGCCCTGTCTCCATAGCAACATTTTAATTTTGCTTGCTTAGTGTGTGTGTGTGTGTGTGTGTGTGTATGTGTGTGTGTGTGTGTGTGTGTGTGTGTGTGTGTGTGTGTGTGTGTGCGCGTGTGTGCGTGTGTGCGTGTGTGCGTGCGTGCGTGCGTGCGTGCGTGCGTGCGTGCGTGCGTGTGTGCGTGTGTGCGTGCGTGCGTGCGTGCGTGCGTGCGTGCGTGCGTGCGTGCGTGCGTGCGTGCGTGCGTGCGTGCGTGCGTGCGTGCGTGCGTGTGGGTGTGGGTGTGTGTGTGTGTGTGTGTGTGTGTGTGTGTGTGCGTGTGCGTGTGGTGTGTGGCATGCACGTGACACACAAAGGGCGTCACGTGGTGGGCAGAGGAAAGCATGCACGGTTTTTATATAGAAATATATACAAGATCCTCTTCGTCCTTCCTCAAGCAGGCAGCGGAGGCGTGGCTCAGCGATCACCCCCAAGGATGCCTGTTGCTGGCACTGACGGGAAGGCGCAGTCAACACAAATAACTAAAAAC
>JACEEZ010025617.1:122033-152033 GCA_016584305.1 Chionoecetes opilio | reverse complement strand
GCACAAATATCTAGGGAGTTAGTGAAGCGTGGCAAGGCGTCACCGCGGAGTTGTTCAGCCACACTTGCTTTGTGTAGCGACTTTCTTCGCTCACCCTCGCGCGCGAGCTTCATGTTAAAGCGAAGGCCGAGCTTCGAGTTAAATACTTGATAGTTCTTCCTTTTTCTCACTTGTCTCACGCCCCCCTAGGTAATTACCAACGCCCCCCAGGTTAAGAACCGCTGTAGGCCAGGAAATAAGCACCAAAAAAGTGCCGAGGTTGGACAAAAATGTTAACAAAGCAATTTTACCTGAAATAGGTTCTTTGGAGGTATCTCTAACCACACAAAAAAGTCCACTCGAATCCACCCATGGCAAATACTCGTTTTCACAGAAAATCCTAGATGCCCGCCGCCGCGGAAGGTAAAATATTGAAATAGGCATAACTTTGCTGAAAATCAACATAGAAACACAAATAAAGTGTCTAATCCTACTAATTTTGAGGTGCTCTTTCATTTAAAGTTACTTTGGAAGAGATTGGAGGAAGTGTTCATATTGAAATCCTCGAAAAATCAAAAGTTTGGCCTAAAATTACCCTAAAATGAGCAAAATTAATTGTCTGAACAGCCGGCTATAATCTTTTACATATGTATTATTGTATTGTGTATATTGTGTATGTATATATGTATATAAATATGTATATGTGTATATTCCAAAGTGACTTTCAAACACATTAATTTATTTATAGTCCCATTTCATCATCATCGTTTTCCACCTCATTTTCTTCAATATCCACAGGTGGACCGGACCGTTCAAACAGGTAATGCCCTTGCATTGACCACAAGCTGGAGTGCAATGGAGCCCATTTTTGCGGCATGTACATGTTCTTGTGTTGCAATTTCCATCACAATTGCATCGCATTATCTTAAGTAGTCGATCAGGTGCCGACGGCTGAGACATTTTGACGGGATATAAGCCAGAAGGAGAAGTCGTCCAGCCCCATTCTTCTGCAGGAAGATCATTACCACACCATGCCTGAACCTGATGGTATGCGCGATGACTATGGAAAATGGCTGCATCAGATGTTGGCGGAAGCTTCTCTGGCGACACATACTGCGTGGCAGTTCCCACTTTCTGCTGAAACTTGTCCACTCTTGCCGAGTCAAGGCTCAGAGATGTTGTGCAGCCATAGATGATCAACAAGGCATCTTCTCCAGCTCTTTGTATTTCTGCTTTAGATGAAGATGGAGACATGAATATTGAACTACACCGCTCTAGTTCTGCATATTTCTTGAGTACTGACACTTTGCCAATCCCATAAGGTCTAGACGTAGTGTCACACCCACTGAAAGCGTGCAGAATAAGCGTGCACTTAGAATAAGCCGTTCAATTCTGGTCACCTTGTTTCGTAAAAGATGAAGCCAAGTTAGAATCAGTACAAAGAAAAGCGACCGAACTGATTTCATCTCTGCAAAATTCATCTTATGAAAGGGTTACGAAAACTTAATATGTTTTACTTAAAGAATCGTAATATCTGTGGGGATAAAAAAAAATCTTGATTAACCTCCCGTTTCTGAATACTTTATTGTATATCTTATCTGATTACACTATCGAATGTCATGTTCCACTACTGAATGCTAAGTTTAAGTGGTTCACGTAAAATTGGTCTCTTGAATGCCATACGACTAAGTGATAATTATATTTGCACTGTTGAAAGTCCTGCTGGCAGTGACTGTATGGGCGAGGTGGATTTTCTGTCTCGGTGGAAATAACCTTCCACCACCATCCCCTTTTTGCTGATCCGCCTTGCCGCTGCTCCTTCACGCTTTTCCTAACAATTATAATTTCCCCCAAAAATGAAATATTTCGTAAGATGCATGAGCGTGATGGTGTTGGTGGTGGTGGTGGTGGGGCTCAGCCTGGCGCTGGTGGGCCTGGTAAACGAGGCCCACCAGGTGCACCAGGCGGTGAAGGCGTGGAGAGACGCCGGGCCCCACACCACACTCATGGGGAGGGTGCGTGGGCGCCTGGCCACCGCCTGGTGGCTGGGGCCCCTGAGGCTGGCCTCCCCAAGGGATCCCCTTGAGGAGTGCAGTTTCCCCGTGGGCGACAGTTGGCGGGAGTGGCTGCCCCTGATGATGGGGATGCAGGAACGCCTGGCCTGCCTGGAAAGGCAGGTCCAGGAGGCTGAGCGCGAGCACAAGGTCTTTGTGTCGTGGTTTTTGGTTGGCGTGAGCGTGGTGGTGGCGGGTGTGTGCGGAGCCCTGGTGGCGGGGTGCGCCTGGGCACGGCAACACCGCCGCCACGAAAACGGGTGTGACGCATTGGACGTGCAGAAGACAGATAGTCAGCTGTCTCGAGGGGTGTGGCGATCGCGTCACCGGGCAAGGAACAGCTACCCTGCGATTGCTGAAGACGCAAGGTATAAAACCCGTGCTGAAGGTGCAGAAACAGATCAACTCTTCCTTCAAGGGCACGTGGCGTTCCTCAGCATGGAGGAGCTGCGCGGCCTGGGCGCCGGATACTTCGTAGGCCGCGGCGGCTTCGGCTCGGTCAGGCGGGTGGTTTATAAAGACACCGAGGCGGCTGTCAAGGAGCTTTACGATGCCGGGCAACTCGTGCCGCTGTTACAAGAAGCTCGCTTGTTGGTAGAGCTGGACGGGGCCGGTGGAGCCCCACGGCTGCTGGCTGTGTGTGTGACCCCGCCCGCCTTAGTCCAGGAATATATGGGACCCATTTACGACGAGTATGTAACCCAGTGTTCGGTGGAGGAGTTTTTGCATTCAATAATTCTCATCTCGCAGCGGCTGATCGAGATCCACGCCAGGGGCGTCCTTCACAACGACATTTAGTCCAATAACATCACCTTCACCGGCACCGTTTCGTAGCCCGTGTTCCACATCATTGACTTTGGTATAGCCTATCGCCCGCAGGCCTCTTGTCAGGGCAAACTGGCTGATGTTAAGAGGAAGGGAGAGCAAGAGTCGGAACTATTCCCCGGCGCGCCCCGTGACGCGCTCAGCGTTATGAGCATGGCCAATTACGTGGCGCAACGCTCGCCACATGATTTCCTGAAGAAAATCATGTGGCGAGCGTTGCAAGATGTGAAGATAAGGATAAGTCTGCATGCCACGTAAGACACAAGACGCTGTTCCTTCCTCGCCTATGTGACGCAGGCCATTGAAGGTCTCGCCGAAAAGCTCACGCCGGACCAATTACACGAAAAATTGATCAAGAAACAAACCTTTCCCGGCTCCTACCTCACGCCGTGCCCCTGGAACCCCTTCAGCGCCAGCCCCCCTCGTCCCTCTAGTCCCTCAAGTGACGATCAGCACCAGGGATCAGGATCAGGATCAGAACACCCAGCACTACGTGTTACTGAAGGAAAGCTACGTGTTACAGCTAAGGAAGCTGTCAACAAGTCACCCGTTACTTCCTCGCGTCCCAAGACTGATCCCCGCCCTCCCTTCGACCCCCAAACGTCCGCCACCGTGCGTCTCCGCGTCGCCGTGCCGGCCTCTTCACGGCGCAGGGTCGTGTTGGTGCCATGCCAGCACGGTCACCGCGTGCTGTGGCGTCAGGGCGGCGTGCAGCAGTACCTGCAGCGCAGCATTGCGTGGCTGAGGTTCTTCTACTTTGCCGGAGTGAGGCGCGAGTGTGTGGTGGGTAATGGGGGCGAGGCAAGGGCCGGCCGCGCCCTGCTTCAGGGGCCTCGGCGGGAGGGTGGTGTTTGGTTGCCCGGCCCGGCACTCACCACCACGAGGCACGCGGGGCTGCACGCACACCTGCCACGCGCTGTTGCCTTCAGCCGCGGCGGCTGAGTGCCCGGCGTGATCGACGAGCCCCGCCAGGCAGCAGCAGGGCCATTACTTATTAGCATTACATCACAGTATTCGCGTGAAGACATGCTGACATACATATCTTGTAGTCAGCATCACCTTTTGCATGTTCAACGGCGATATCCGCTTTGGTCATTTGCTCTGCAAGTAGATTGATGAATGCTTGCTTGTTGGAAGGATTGGCAAGAAAGCTCTTCTTGGTCATGGTTACATGCACTTCTGGTGAAACCAACACTGTAGCACCTATATCATTCCCCATCCTGCGACGATGTGCTTCATCCTTTGTGCTAGATCCATGATATCCATCAAACACAACCAAAGCATGACAGTATGATTGCTTGATGTGTCGGACGTACATTTCACAGATCTCCGAGTAGCTGGCATTTTTAGGCCATGAGAATTTATGAAGCAGGCTACCACCATCAATGATGTACTGCATACTCATGTCACAGGACGTTGCACTACTGCTCTCTGGAACAAGCTTGAGGAGATGGTGAATGATTTCTGATTTATCCCCCATCCTCATGCACACATGGTTGTCAAAGAGAGATGGTGGGAAAGAGCACATCTCATATCGGAAGAGATCTGGAAGTGGTATGTCACCATTGAAACCTGTAAGAAGAAGACGCTGATAGAGACGCTGTGAATCCATCTCAATTTGGGCACCAGAAGATGTTTTCACATGAGTAGCTGATGCCAGGGTCTTAACTTGATTCTTCTGAGAAAACTTGTATTCTGCGACAGATCGTCCGTACAACACTTATAATCTTTTACATATGTATTATTGTATTGTGTATATTGTGTATGTATATATGTATATAAATATGTATATGTGTATATTCCAAAGTGACTTTCAAACACATTAATTTATTTATAGTCCCATTTCATCATCATCGTTTTCCACCTCATTTTCTTCAATATCCACAGGTGGACCGGACCGTTCAAACAGGTAATGCCCTTGCATTGACCACAAGCTGGAGTGCAATGGAGCCCATTTTTGCGGCATGTACATGTTCTTGTGTTGCAATTTCCATCACAATTGCATCGCATTATCTTAAGTAGTCGATCAGGTGCCGACGGCTGAGACATTTTGACGGGATATAAGCCAGAAGGAGAAGTCGTCCAGCCCCATTCTTCTGCAGGAAGATCATTACCACACCATGCCTGAACCTGATGGTATGCGCGATGACTATGGAAAATGGCTGCATCAGATGTTGGCGGAAGCTTCTCTGGCGACACATACTGCGTGGCAGTACCCACTTTCTGCTGAAACTTGTCCACTCTTGCCGAGTCAAGGCTCAGAGATGTTGTGCAGCCATAGATGATCAACAAGGCATCTTCTCCAGCTCTTTGTATTTCTGCTTTAGATGAAGATGGAGACATGAATATTGAACTACACCGCTCTAGTTCTGCATATTTCTTGAGTACTGACACTTTGCCAATCCCATAAGGTCTAGACGTAGTGTCACACCCACTGAAAGCGTGCAGAAAGAGCAGGGCGCCAGAGAGTAATGGGTCAAGCTTCTTTGCCAAAGTTGGCTTAACCCAAGGGCGTGGATTCAGTGACAGCACTCGACTTCTCTTCCTGCTCTCAAGACCTGTGTGTGCCAATATAAGCCAGTCCATTTTCGCGATAGCTGGTTTATCTATGGATACACCTGATGGACATCGTGAATTAGCAGCAGCCAGGATACGTCGTGACATGAGTGATATACAGAAGATTCTCCAAGTGTTCCTTGAGCATGATTATTCAACAAACCATTCTGTGATTCTGTGAATGCATATGAGGCTCAAAGTGTTGGAAAGAAGATCCTTGATTTGAGCCTCATATGCATTCACAGAATCATTTGCCACCAAGCCAGTTGATAGACTTACAATCTTCTTTGATGGTTTGTTGAATAATCATGCTCAAGGAACACTTGGAGAATCTTCTGTATATCACTCATGTCACGACGTATCCTGGCTGCTGCTAATTCACGATGTCCATCAGGTGTATCCATAGATAAACCAGCTATCGCGAAAATGGACTGGCTTATATTGGCACACACAGGTCTTGAGAGCAGGAAGAGAAGTCGAGTGCTGTCACTGAATCCACGCCCTTGGGTTAAGCCAACTTTGGCAAAGAAGCTTGACCCATTACTCTCTGGCGCCCTGCTCTTTCTGCACGCTTTCAGTGGGTGTGACACTACGTCTAGACCTTATGGGATTGGCAAAGTGTCAGTACTCAAGAAATATGCAGAACTAGAGCGGTGTAGTTCAATATTCATGTCTCCATCTTCATCTAAAGCAGAAATACAAAGAGCTGGAGAAGATGCCTTGTTGATCATCTATGGCTGCACAACATCTCTGAGCCTTGACTCGGCAAGAGTGGACAAGTTTCAGCAGAAAGTGGGTACTGCCACGCAGTATGTGTCGCCAGAGAAGCTTCCGCCAACATCTGATGCAGCCATTTTCCATAGTCATCGCGCATACCATCAGGTTCAGGCATGGTGGGGGTAATGATCTTCCTGCAGAAGAATGGGGCTGGACGACTTCTCCTTCTGGCTTATATCCCGTCAAAATGTCTCAGCCGTCGGCACCTGATCGACTACTTAAGATAATGCGATGCAATTGTGATGGAAATTGCAACACAAGAACATGTACATGCCGCAAAAATGGGCTCCATTGCACTCCAGCTTGTGGTCAATGCAAGGGCATTACCTGTTTGAACGGTCCGGTCCACCTGTGGATATTGAAGAAAATGAGGTGGAAAACGATGATGATGAAATGGGACTATAAATAAATTAATGTGTTTGAAAGTCACTTTGGAATATACACATATACATATTTATATACATATATACATACACAATATACACAATACAATAATACATATGTAAAAGATTATAGCCGGTTGTTCAGACAATTAATTTTGCTCATTTTAGGGTAATTTTAGGCCAAACTTTTGATTTTTCGAGGATTTCAATATGAACACATCCTCCAATCTCTTCCAAAGTAGCTTTAAATAAAAGAGCACCTCAAAATTAGTAGGATTAGACACTTTATTGGTGTTTCTATGTTGATTTTCAGCAAAGTTATGCCTATTTCAATATTTTACCTTCCGCGGCGGCGGGCATCTAGGATTTTCAGTGAAAACGAGTATTTGCCATGGGTGGATTCGAGTGGACTTTTTTGTGTGGTTAGAAATACCTCCAAAGAACCCATTTCAGGTAAAATTGCTTTGTTAACATTTTTGTCCAACCTCGGCACTTTATTGCCTGGCCTACTGTGTTAAGCAGTTCGGTTTAACTTATCAGCCTCACTAACGCAGAGCAGCACAATACTACACTACTTATCTCGGTACTCGGAAAAAATGCCACCAGAACAAATGGCACAAAAAAAATGGCACCAAAAAAAATGCCACAGGAAAATATGTCCCTGGAAATTATGTCACCGGGAAAAATAGTCACAGAGTTTGGATTAGACAAAAATGGCACATAAAAGTAATGGCATTTTATAGTGTCACTTACTAGTCTAGGTTAGGTTAGGTTCTAAAAAAGGTCTTTTAAAATCTAAGCTTTTACATACAGTATTTAAGTATACTCGCAAAATGTGGCACCTATTCCTAGCCTGAAGAATATGCCATTTTTTTCCTGTATTATTTTCTCTTGTGCCATTTTCCTGTGCCATTAATTACTGTGCCATTATTTCCTTTCCTGCGACATTAATTACTGTGCCATTATTTCCTTTCCTGCGACATTAATTACTGTGCCATTATTTCCTTTCCTGCGACATTAATTACTGTGCCATTATTTCCTTTCCTGCGACATTAATTACTGTGCCATTATTTCCTTTCCTGCGACATTAATTCATGTGCCATTTTCTCCTGTGCCATTATTTCCTGTATCATAAATTCCTGTACCATTATTTCCAACAGTCACTTACCTCACCGTCGCGCTGGCCACACCTGCCGCTAGTCCTGGCCACTCAATGACGCTTCTCCCCGGCAAACAGCACAACATATTAGGAGTCGGTGAACACGGGGTGGCGGCTCGGTGCTGTAATATAGAATGATAAGAAAGATTAATACAGAGCAGACTCAAGACCTTTTTTTTTTTTTAACAAATTTAACGCAGATTTATGTTCTCCATACGGTAATGTTTGATTTATGAGCAGGCACGCTTGTTTTCACTGTTAGGTAACGACCTTCATGACGCATTAGTTACATAGCAGGTATATATAGTTCAGTATGTAGAGTAGTATACAGTACATATATAGTATAGTATAGTACATATTATATGTAGTACAGTATGTATATAGTATGTATAGTAGGTAGTACATATAGTTACCTATACTTTCTACTATACTTACTACCGTCAATAACACTATAGTCGCCAGTCACTCGCCACTGCATATATGTCGCCAAGCACCATATATTACGAATTTTAGCATCAATACAGACTTTCATGTGCCACTGAAGACCTGTAGTGTGATGTACATAATATAAACTACTGTGCATGCCTCTTAAGTGGCACATAAAAGTCTGTAGTGAAGCTAAAATTCGTAATATATGGCATCTGGCGACATTAGTGCAGTGGCGAGTGACTGGTGACTATAGTGTTATTGACGATACTTATACTTAGTACAAGGATTTCGGCTTGACCTCCTACACTTGGCAGAGGTTGTTTTTGTTGTTGTTGCGTGTGTGTGTGTGTGTGTGTGTGTTGCTTTGGTTCATTCTAGTCGATTTATAACTTAGTATTCAAGTCATTTGTACTGTCATCAAGTCAATGTCTTTTAGAAGCTTCGAATATTTTCTTGCTACAATATAATAGTATAATAATGTCATATATTTACGTCCCACAGGCATGTCATTTTAATGATGAGACCGTGGTGTGATAGTGTTCAGAGCAGGTACTTTCTGGTGAACGATTATCCATAAAAAAAAGACATTGGCTCTTCATTTAAAGTTTTCCGGTGGTTTAGTTGCGCTGTAAAACACTTCAGGGATATTCTCGGAAAGTAAGGTTAGGTTGTATCTATCTCGGGACTTTCGACTCACGCATTTCCCTTGAGTCCCACAGGAAACATGAGACAGTATAAATGATTGGGGTGGAAAATTACACTTGACACAACCACATTTTATCCACCCGCTACAAGAACCGCATATCAACATCTACAACGATTCCTATAACATCTATAACGCATTTTCTTCAAGTCCCACAGGAAACATCAGACAGTATAAATGTTTTGCGGGAAAAAAATACACTTGACACATCCACAGAACCACCTTTCCTCCACCTGCTACAAGAACCGCTTATCAACATCTACAACAATTCAGCTGTAGTGGAAAATCGGAAAGCTATAAATAACCCCAAATCAGGCGAGTGCTTCATTGACACAGAGACGGTTCGGAGCCACCACGACGCTGCCTATCATGAGTGGCGGCAGTGTGGGACGCCTCAGACCACTCCTATCCTCCGTCGCCGCCACCCAACGACAACGCTCCGAAAGGTGAGTCCTGCCCTAAGAAATACCCTGGGTCGCGGAACAGCCCTTTGCCCCCGTCTTTGTAATTTCCTCCCCTACCGACCATGACTGGATAAAGCATGTAACAAGTAAAGCTGCCCACACTATCAGAAATGGGGGGTATATTAAGGGTAGAATTGTTACATCGCACCATCACTACCTTTTTTAAACCCTATGTCCAGGCTGGAGGGTAGATGCTGCCGATTATACCCTTCATCTACCCTTTTTAGACGAGAGTTGGAATAGGGTATATTTGCGTCGATCGGAAAGGGTAGATTTGTAAGGGTAGAAAAAGGGTAGCAGTATTCAATCCCTACAAATACCCTTTTTCTACCCTTTTCCTACCCTTTTTTTCTAAGAGTGCATGCTATAAACCCTCTTTGAATATATGACTTGCACGTTATATCGTCATTGGGGGTAAGTGTCATGGCGCTCCTTCAGTTACATGAACTCTTATTTATCACAAAAAAAATCTTATTATTTTGATATTGCGTTCTGAACCAGTTGAATATAGCAGTAATACTTGTCCCCCCACTCTTTGTAATTTCCTCTCCCTTTTCTCAATAAACTTATATAACTTGTAAACCTAGAAGTACCTTGGGTCGCGATACATCCCTTCGCAGAGACGTGGTCATGGCGTGTATTTGGTTAACATGATACTTGATAGTTTATTTGGCTTGGTGTAATACAATAAGTGTTCATAATCAATCTTAGTCATATAAGCCACGGTCCATTAAGCCGAAGCTCTTTTATGGACCTCATGCTATGATAATTTCGTAGTCTCTCGTGGACTAAAGTGGACTATTGATATACATTGACATACTTAATAATTTCAAGTAAGAGAAATGATTATAACAATAACCGTAATGTTACTGGGAGTAGTAGTAATAATAATAATAAAATTAAAAAACGCAAATATCATGAGTCATCAATAGTTGCTTATCCCAAATGACGAAATCCCACGTTGTTTACTGTACCGAGACTGATATAATTGTGGGTTGTGGGCTACAGAACGTTCCGTGCAATTAATGGTGTTCCAGGGGCTATAGTGTTAGTATAGTTATTATACAGGCACATTACATTAGTTATCATCTTGGCACAGTTATTATAGTACTAGTTCCAGTGGCTGCAGTGTTAGACTTCTGTTTGTTATCAATGGGGTCGGACTAAACACCGCAAACCACCAGCAAACCACTGAAACTCTCACATTGCATGCAAATCAATAGCAGAACATTAATATCTTTAATTCCTAACCTAACCTATTGACCTTGATAGCTAACTTGCTATTGATTTGCATGTAATAGAGGAGTTTCAGTGGTTTGTGGTAGTTTTTGGTAGTTTGTGATAGTTTTTGAAGTTTGTAGTTAGTTTGCTGAAAGATATTAATGTTTTGCTATTGATTGCATGTAATGTGAGGGAGTTTCAGTGGTTTGTGGTGGTTTGCTGGTGGTTTGCGGTGTTTAGTCTGACCGGAATCAATGTGCTAATTGATCTCATTAATTACAGCATCGGTTTTTGTGTTATCAGATTGCAGCAAAATTTAATATTAAGCCTGAATATCATACTGCACGCTGTGATTGTGAGCCGCTAAATGACATCCCGACTGTCACGAGGGAATTTTAGATTTTTTTTTACAATAACTCATAACATTTATCGCGTAGCAGAAACTATATTACAGTAGCCGTGTTTGAGGTGATGATCGGTGACTGCCTCGCACGCCACCCTTACACACCTCTGTGCTAACACATAGTTACCCGTTAGTGTGTTGCTGTGTTAACCTGAGGAACACTCCCTTGGCCGGGCCCTGCGTGGTGAGGCCCCCCATGTGCTGCCCCGTTCCCTTCCCTTGGGCTCACGGAAGGAACTGTAAATTAACTAATACGGTGGGTGAATTTTACTTTCCCCTCGTATAGATAAAACTAGTTGTGTTTTTGGGTATCAAAAGTATTTTATTAGGCGGTGCATGAAGCAGCTGTTAATTAATAGGCAGGTCATTAACTTGTTACGAGGGAGGTACCATTAAAGGGTTGGATAATTTATAGTTTCACCCAACCAACGATTTTCTGATGCGCCTTATGTTTTTCTGGTGTTTTTTTGTTTTGAATGAATATGCTAACCGTTTGTCGCAATTATTATTATTATTATAAATTTTTTGTTGTTGTTAGGTTTAGGTTAGGTTAGGTTTAGGTTAGGTATGGGTTAGGATAGGTATAGGTAAAGGTTAGGTTAGGTTTAGGTTCATTTTTTAGTTGTTTTTTTGTCATTTTTGCAAAAAAAAAAAAAAAAAAAAAAAATAAAAAATTTGCGACAGAAACGGTTAGCAGATTCATTCAAAACACATAAAAACACACCAGAAAAACATAAGGCGCATCAGAAAATCGTTGGTTGGGTGAAACTATAAATTGACCATAGGGCCTTGCACTTGCTTAACACTAATTTTAACAACTCTTTTACATCTAAAGTGATTTATCCAAGTGAATCGGTGAACACAAAGTAACTTTTCATTATTTTGGGACAAAGCATATTTATGGCATTTATAAACCGTATTGTTTCTTTGGTCGGCCAGATGAAGTGGCTGGCCCTGACCCTGATGGTGGTGATGGCGGGGGCGCGGACGCTGCCAAACACAGAACTAAAGCCTTCTGAAACCTACTTGAAGAGCTTTACCCCAGAACAGGTGAGCAGCAGCAGCAGTCTGAGAGCAGTTGCTTTCTCTTTGGGAGTTTTAAAAGGGAGGCTTTAGGGATTTTAGATTAGGAGTCAATAGGGAGTTTTAAAAGGAGGCTAGACAATTTCATGGATGGGGATGAAAGGTGGATGTAGGTAGTGGTAAGTAACAGGAACTACCACGTGTAGGTCTCCTAGCCTCTTGTAGCTTCCTTATGTTATGTTCTTTGTGCATAAGACTAACACATTATAACAAAGGAGTTCAAAGTGGCCGCCCGAAACATAACTCTTGAACAATGTAAGGCTGGCGCTCGCCCAGTGATGCAGCACAGCAGCACAACATTGCTAAGCTACCAGTAAAATAATTGTATCTGCGGGAGTGTAGACATGAACATAACTCATTACTTTTCAGTCACTATAGCCATATGCTCTTGATATCACTCTGGTTGCTGAAGTACGGTCAAATATGGCCAAGGCAACACTTAGGACATGATCCATTTGAAGTCTTTTTACTAATTCGACCCATGTCCCCATCCATGATTTGCTTAGGAAATCATCATCTAACAGTCTTTAACACTAAGAACTGTCGCTGCATCAACAGTTGGACTCTCTGGTAGAGATTAACAGGTACTACCACGTGTAGGTCTCACTGCTTCTTGTAGCTTCCTTATTTTGTTATGTTATGTTCTTATTGGTAAATTTTTACACTAGGACCGAAATTCCCTACACAATTGGGTGTGGTTTCTGTTCACCTTAATAGATTCTAAGTAACATTCTCTCCATGAACTTCCGTCGCAAATCACTACTTTCGGAGATATAAGACTTTTTTTTTGTATGTGATATATGAAAATTAAACTAACCTAATCCCACATTTAGACTGATTAATCTAACCTAACCTATTTCCACGCTTTAACCTCCTAACTAAAGTCAAATCTGCATTAAAAATTTCACCGGCAAGGGAAGAACAGAGGCGATGCAGGTGACAAGAGGAAGAAGAGTGTGGCGGACGTAAACACTTGTCTCTCTCCTCTCTATAAACAACATTTCATTATCTTCAAAAGTAATGAATTGCGACGGAAGCTCATAGAATGTTTCCTAGAATCCAATAAGGTAAACAGAAACCAAACTCCCAATTGTGTAGGGAATTTCGGTCCTAGTGTAAAATAATTCCTTCTTATTTACCGATGATGATTATTTACCGATTATATATATTATATTATATAATTTACCGATTATTTACCGACCAATGTCCCCATACGTTATTTGCTTAGGAAATCATCTAACAGTCTTCAACACTAAAAACTGTCGCTGCATCAACAGTTGGACTCTCTGGTGGAGGTTCGTCTGGAGGCGTTGAAGCAGGGCATCGCCGAGGGGTACGAGGACCAGCTGCGGCGCCACCACCAGGACCTCGCCGCCCTGGAGCAGCGCGCCGCCGTGGCCTTGGAGCAGGAGGTGGCTGACCAGTCCCGCTTCCGTCGAGGTGCCAACCCGAAGCAGTACTGGCACTCCTACAACTTCGACACCCACAGAGACAGAGAGAGTGAGTACTGCGCCCGGTTTCTGACTGTGCTGATGGCGACGGCGGAGTTGCACTTATTCATTCTTATTAGATCATTTTTGTCAGTGGTTTTGACCCAAGTAACAGCTTGCCAAGAGGTTTGAAGGTTAGAAGACATGCATGACAAAAGATTAGTCCTTCATAAGGTAGTAGCCCGTCAGGGTGGCAAGGTTGGTAGAGACGTGAGTTCGCAATGTGCAGCGTCCCTGTGCATTCGGTCAGCGGTTAGAGTCCGCCTAGTTCGTGCTGACGTGGCGGCGCTTTGTATAGTCAATAACCTTGTAGTTGGTACTTGCAAAGTGTCTAGATAGGATGAAAATTTTACCTTATCATAAGGTAGTCAAGCGTGATATGTGGCAGGGGCGATAAAATAAATCTTAACCATAAATGGGTCCACTGTGATAACTCTGGGTTTCTATACACGTATTCACCGCACGTTACGTTGGTGAAAATAGGGCCCCTTCACTCCCCCCTTCCGAACGCACGAGATTGGCTGAGGTGTCGGGTGAGAACAGGGACATATAGTTGACCCTGGGTGAGAATGCTTTACTCAAAGTTCCGCCCTAAAGCCCCAATACCCAACACATCAGCCAATACCGTCCGTTCAGAAGGGGGGAGTGAAGGGACCCCAATTTTGCCGACTTAACGTGCGGCGAGTTATAGTTCACGGTGTTGAGTTAAGATCACTGTATCACACATTTTTTTGTCATTGTCCCTCCTTTTACTATACTCTTGAGTGTGATGCTTCAGTCCTTAGAATGAGAATGTTTTCAGTAGCTCCATATGAAATAGTTAAAAAGATCTTAGATAAACAATGCACCGATGTACTACTAGTTAATGGAATACTGACCCATCCCTCACTCCTCCCCAAGCATGTTATTTTTACCTTAACCCCTTGACGCCCAGATCATTCCTTTACCAAAAAATGTATGTTGTCGAGCCATAAAATTACGAAAAGTAACTGAATATACCAAATTAGTTAGTCGACTAGGATATTAAACAGGTCATATCTATAAAATATTGCTTATACTCGCTAAAAATCTTCTAATGGTACCCAAATTACACATGTAAATTACGTTCTGGGTCTCACGGGTTTAAGGGAATAGTTAAGGCTGTCACAGTTTTAGATCATAACCAATTAAGGTGAGATGAGATTCTTGACAAATTCTGACACTGATCTTCTATATTTCTATCTTCGGCAGTGCTCAGGATAAAGAACATCACTGTGGACCAGGAATTGGATATCCTCGACATTGATAAAGTCATTCCACTCAACTTATGGAACTTCGCGGCTATATACAGGGTAACTTACTTTTTTCTGCGTTATAGTGTGATTGTTGGCTGAACTACTCAGTCTGCTCCTTGGCAACGTGACTTGAGTGTAAGCTTCTGACAAAAAAAATGCAACTGATCATACGATTAATGTAGCATCCACCGAGTAGTTCATGGAGTTACGGTACATTACGATATTAAGTTAGTTACACTTAAGTGTACAACTATAGTGAGAAATATTCTTGGACGAGAACTCGAATGTCTCAGTATTATCCATCTTCCTGCTCAGGTATATAGAACAATACTGTGACACGTTGTTCCTAATTGAAAGTACTTCCAGCTTTCTTAATGGACTTCAGGGCTTAATATACGGGTACTCGTTACTGCTATAAGGGCAGTTCAGTAACTACTGTCTTGCGTCTGGACTGGACTTGTATGAATGTTCTGCATGTCATACTTATTACAGTTTTGTCGAACCATGGAGTGAGTGTTAATGCTATGTTGATGATCAGGATGCACAACCGTAGATTGATTCTTGAAGTGTGTGTTTCACTGAACTACTGTGTACAGGACTACTGTTACAGGAAACAAACCTCGTGTTATGAGAACGTGTACGAGGAAGCTTCTGTAATTAACAAATCACTCTGTACAAACACTCGTGTACATTGAGCACTCGTGTATTTGAACCTCGTGTACATTAACACTGTGTACCTTACACCTGTGTACAGAACAACTCGTGTACAGGTACACGCTTGTACAGGACAACCTCGTTACATGAGACCCTCGTGTACAGATACGGTCAGACAACTCGTGTACAGGACTCTTACAGGAACCGTTCAGAACAACTGTGTACATGGAACAACCTCGTGTACGGACACCTCGTGTACATGAACACGTCGTGTCAGCTCGTGTACATTGACTACTATGTACAGCTCTCGTGTACAGGAATACTCGTGTAAGGAATTTACCTCGTGTACAGGACTATCGTGTCAGGAACAACCTCGTTGTAAGGATACCTGTTGTACAGGAACTACCTCGTGTACGGAACAACCTCGTGTACAGGAACAACCTCGTGTACAGGAACAACTCGTGTACAGGAACACTCGTGTACAGGAACAGCTCGTGTACAGGAACTACTCGTGTACAGGAACACCTCGTGTACAGGAACAACCTCGTGTACAGGAACAACCTCGTGTACAGGAACAACCCTCGTGTACAGGAACAACTCGTGTACAGGAACAACTCGTGTACAGGAACAACTCGTGTACAGGAACAACCTCGTGTACAGGAACACTCGTGTACGGAACAGCTCGTGTACAGAACAACTCGTGTACAGGAACAACTCGTGTACAGGAACTACCTCGTGTACAGGAACAACCTCGTGTACAGGAACAAGCTCGTGTACAGGAACAAGCTCGTGTACAGGAACAACCTCGTGTACAGGAACTACCTCGTGTACAGGAACTACCTCGTGTACAGGAACAACCTCGTGTACAGGAACACCTCGTGTACAGGAACAACCTCGTGTACAGGAACAACCTCGTGTACAGGAACTACTCGTGTACAGGAACTACTCGTGTAAGGAACTACCTCGTGTACAGGAACAACCTCGTGTACAGGAACAACCTCGTGTATAGGAACAACCTCGTGTTATAGGAACAACCGTGTATAGAACAACCTCGTGTACAGGAACAACCTCGTGTACAGGAACAACCTCGTTTTACAGGAACAACCGTGTTAAGGAACAACCTCGTGTACAGGAACAACCTCGTGTACAGGAACAACCTCGTGTACAGGAACAACCTCGTGTACAGGAACAACCTCGTGTACAGGAACAACCTCGTGTACAGGAACACCTCGTGTACAGGAACACCTCGTGTACAGGAACACTTCGTGTACAGGAACTACTCGTGTACAGGAACAACTCGTGTACAGGAACACTCGTGTACAGGAACAACCTCGTGTACAGGAACAACCTCGTGTACAGGAACAACCTCGTGTACAGGAACAACCTCGTGTACAGGAACAACCTCGTGTTACAGGAACAACCTCGTGTACAGGAACAACCTCGTGTACAGGAACAACCTCGTGTATAGGACAACCTCGTGTATAGGAACAACCTCGTGTATAGGAACAACCTCGTGTCAGGAACAACCTCGTGTTAAGGAACAACCTCGTGTATAGGAACAACCTCGTGTACAGGAACTACTCGTGTAAGGAACTAACCTCGTGTACAGGAACAACCTCGTTTTATCAGGAACAACCTCGTGTTACAGGAACAACCTCGTGTTAAGGAACAACCTCGTGTATAGGAACAACCTCGTGTACAGGAACTACTCGTGTATAGGAACTACCTCGTGTAAGGAACAACCTCGTGTAAGGAACACCTCGTGTACAGGAACACCTCGTGTTATAGGAACTACCTCGTGTACAGGAACAACCTCGTTTTATAGGAACAACCTCGTGTATAGGAACAACCTCGTGTATCAGGAACAACCTCGTGTACAGGAACAACCTCGTGTTATAGGAACACTTTCGTGTTATAGGAACAACCTCGTGTATAGGAACTACTTCGTGTTATAGGAAAAACTCGTGTAAGGAACACTTCGTGTATAGGAACACCTCGTGTTAAGGAACACCTCGTGTACAGGAACAACCTCGTGTATCAGGAAACCTTTCGTGTACAGGAACACTTCGTGTAAGGAACACTCGTGTAATGGAACACCTCGTGTATAGGAACTACTCGTGTAAGGAACTACTTCGTGTTACAGGAACAACCTCGTGTATAGGAACAACCTCGTGTTATAGGAACACCTCGTGTTACAGGAACTACTTCGTGTATAGGAACAACTCGTGTATAGGAACAACTCGTGTTACAGGAACACCTCGTGTATAGGAACAACTTCGTGTATAGGAACACCTTCGTGTATAGGAACAACCTCGTGTTACTAGGAACAACTCGTGTTAAGGAACAACCTCGTGTATAGGAACAACCTCGTGTTATAGGAACTACTCGTGTACAGGAACAACCTCGTGTAAGGAACACTTCGTGTACAGGAACACTCGTGTTATAGGAACAACCTCGTGTATAGGAACAACCTCGTGTAAGGAACAACCTCGTGTACAGGAACAACCTCGTGTACAGGAACACCTCGTGTACAGGAACTACCTCGTGTACAGGAACACCTCGTGTACAGGAACAACCTCGTGTACAGGAACAACCTCGTGTACAGGAACAACCTCGTGTACAGGAACAACCTCGTGTACAGGAACAACCTCGTGTACAGGAACAACCTCGTGTACAGGAACACCTCGTGTACAGGAACTACCTCGTGTACAGGAACTACCTCGTGTACAGGAACTACTTCGTGTACAGGAACTACCTCGTGTACAGGAACTACCTCGTGTACAGGAACTACTTCGTGTACAGGAACTACTTCGTGTACAGGAACTACCTCGTGTACAGGAACTACTTCGTGTACAGGAACAACCTCGTGTACAGGAACTACTTCGTGTACAGGAACTACTTCGTGTACAGGAACTACTTCGTGTACAGGAACTACTTCGTGTACAGGAACTACTTCGTGTACAGGAACTACTTCGTGTACAGGAACTACTTCGTGTACAGGAACTACTTCGTGTACAGGAACTACTTCGTGTACAGGAACATCGTGTTACAGGAACTACCTCGTGTTACAGGAACTACCTCGTGTTATAGGAACAACCTCGTGTTATAGGAACAACCTCGTGTTATAGGAACAACCTCGTGTTATAGGAACAACCTCGTGTTATAGGAACAACCTCGTGTTATAGGAACAACCTCGTGTTATAGGAACAACCTCGTGTTATAGGAACAACCTCGTGTTATAGGAACAACCTCGTGTTATAGGAACAACTCGTGTATAGGAACAACTCGTGTTATAGGAACAACCTCGTGTTATAGGAACAACCTCGTGTTATAGGAACAACCGTGTTATAGGAACAACCTCGTGTTATAGGAACAACCTCGTGTTATAGGAACAACCTCGTGTTATAGGAACAACCTCGTGTTATAGGAACAACCTCGTGTTATAGGAACAACCTCGTGTTATAGGAACAACCTCGTGTTATAGGAACAACCTCGTGTTATAGGAACAACCTCGTGTTATAGGAACTACTTCGTGTTATAGGAACTACTTCGTGTTATAGGAACTACTTCGTGTTATAGGAACTACTTCGTGTTATAGGAACTACTTCGTGTTATAGGAACTACTTCGTGTTATAGGAACTACTTCGTGTTATAGGAACTACTTCGTGTTACAGGAACTACCTCTTGTAGATCTCGCGGCCTCTTGTAGCTTCCTTATGTTCTTATGTTCTTATGTTCAGACTCAGACGAAGACGGGCTACGTGTTGACCAGAGGGGGACTGCGGCAACTCCTCGTGAAGAACCGGTGGACGAGGAGCCTGCGGGGGTGTGCCTGCAGCCGCGCCGACTACCAGGTGAGCGGCAGTGGCAGTGCGACGCTTTAACATTGCCCTTCCTCACTATGAAACAGATCCGTGCCACCATTCCTATTCCTAATTCCTAATGAACGGTAGAAATATGCCTGCTGAAATAGTCTGTTTCATATATATATCGAGTTATTATACTCGCCGCACGGTAAGTTGGCGAAAATGGGGCCCCTCCACTCCCCCCTTCCGAACGTACGGGATTGGCTGAAGTGTTTGGTGTTGGGTGAGAATGCCGTACTCCAAGTTCCGCCCTAAAGCCCCAACACCTCAGCCAATCCCGTGCGTTCGGAAGGGGGGAGTGAAGGTGTCCCATTTTCGCCAACTTACCGTACGGCGAGTATACCTCAATGAATAGTCCATAATGCTCCTTGATCCCTGGCAGGGGAGGGAGGACCCGGCGCCAGGGTACGAGGGGTGCGCCTGCTGTCACCGCGGAGGCTGTCTGTGTCCCTCGCGGCCAGACACGTGCGTTCCCTGCGAGGAGCTGTCCCAGGGGGCTTGTGAGCGACACAGTCAGTAACTTATTGCTTGTGTTGGGTGGTGCTGTGGTGTTAATGTTAACTTATTGAAAAGGTGAACGTTGAGTTATGCTATTATTGTATCAAGATGTGCATGGTATTCCCTGTGTTCAACTATACTCTCCACACGTTAAGTTGGCGAAAATGAGGCCCCTTCACACTCTCTCTTCCGAACGCAAGGGATAGGCTGAGGTGTTGGGTGAGAATGCCTGACTCAAAAGTTCCGTCCTAAAACTCCAACACTTCAGCCAATCCCGTGCGTTCGGAAGGGAGGAGTGAGGGAGTCCCATTTTCGCCAACTTAACGTGCGGCGAGTATAGGTGTGTAAAAATGTGCTTGTTCATTTATTACCTCCGCCAACGAAGTTGGAGAGTTTTGTTTTCACCCCGATCTGTCTGTCTCTGTTTGTTAGTGTACAGGATTTATCGAAAAGTTACGAATAGATTTGGACCAAACTCGGTATACCAAGTCTATTTGGTATAAGGAAGAACTGATTAAATTTTGGATGAAATCTATTGACAACTGTTGCCATGGCAACCAATTTATTAAATATTCGGCCGGAGGTATGCGCTCATACTGAGTGCATATATATATATAAATATATATATATATATCATGCAACCAATTGATGAAATATTCGGGCGGAGGTATGCGCTCTACTGAGTGCCTCCCCCCCTAGTTATTTTATGAATTTGTATCTTGCTGTCATTATTTCACTTCATATTTTTTTTTCTCATTTTTTTCTTCTATATCATAAAGTGTCTATATAATTGTGTCTCCAGAGACCTTCCCGCTGAGCCTGGAGAACGCCGCGGCCTTCCAGTACTACCTCGACTACTTCGACACCGAGCAGGGACTTCAGCGGGTCCTCATTGCTTACTTCGGCACCAAGCTGTCCATGTACACCATCGTGAGTGTGTGCATGTGATGAGGACATGACGTAAGAGGCTGTAGAAGTAAGGTTTAGGAAGCGGCTCCGGTATCCCGCACGTAGTACAATGCTATTCTTAAACTTTTCCAACCTTTTAGCCTCTTATTGTATGTGGTATTTTATTGTCTTTTAATGCGATTATGCTATTTTAACTGCTAAAATTTACTTGGTGTTAAGCTAATTATTTTGTATAGGTTCTTTTTACTTTTTACTTGAAATGTTTGTATTTTATCCCCTTTTATTGCGAAAGTGGGATTTGTATCTATAGACATTATTTTAGTATTATGGGTAAGGTTTTTTTTTCTTTGTTTTGTTATGTTAAGTCTTCTTGTTTTGCAAATGTTGTTTTTTATGGTTAATATATGGACCACGGACCATGACAACATTGCCGCATCGTATATTTGTATTTTTTGTGGTCAATAAATATCTAATCTAATCTATGCAAGTCTTTTCACTTAGTGCACGTCTGCTGTCGACTCTACATTTCTTACACCTTATTAATACTTATGAGGAACTTAACGATGTGCAGTTTTATTTCTTAACGTTGGACAGCAGCAATCTACCACTTAAGTGCAGTTTTTGGCCAGTCCTTTGTGATGTACAAAAAAAAGTGATGCAGAAAATTAAAATTGCTATTGAAAAAATATGGATTTTCTCCCAGGATGACGACGCCGGTGAACTGTCGAGGGTTGGAAGCGGCATAGACACTCAGAATTTCGAAAAGGCCGTCACGCACTTAGGCTACGGCGAGAAGTACAAAGACGTGGACGGCCACATCACCAAGGAGAGGTTCCTCTTCACCTTTGCTGCGGGCGAGGCGAGTCACCGCTGCTACTCCATAAACATCCAGGCAGGCTTCTCAATCACGTGAGTTAAGCTTGACTGGCAGCTTGGCTATACTTAACTATAGAGCTAAAGAACTGTTACATATGCAGTGGTTAACGTGGCAAAAGTCTTTCATCCCGCTGCTGAGGGATCATAGCCATCACTGTGCTCTTGAAAACTGTGTGGCATCAGCTTCAATCTGGCCAGTGTCCTCAGCCCGTCAGCCGTAATCTAGCGTTTCATTCATTGCCAGTATCACTACTAAGACTGCTTCACGCCAACATACTTTTTTTTATGTAAATGGCTGAGTGAGTGCTGTGGTTGGGTAAGCATGTGGTGGTGTGGTGTTGCAGGCTACACTTCTGGGATGCCCGCGGCACGGAGATGCAGGTGTGGCAGGTGGACGGCCGGGTGTTGATGGCGATCCTGGACTACGATGGACTGGCCGTCAAGGAACTCTTCCAGGTACCTTGACTTCCCATCAACACTGTCGTCAGGAGGCTGGTGAATGGGGTGCAAATGGTGTTATATTGTGTTGCTGCCTGACTTTCCTGGTCGACGCCTCCACAGTTGCCCCGGCGGACCATGTACGTTCTCAAAGACCTGCAAGTAATACGCGTGGCGCGGGAAGCCCCCATCATCTCGTGGTCGAGCTTCACCATGGCCTCAGAGAACTACCTGGTGGTGGTGACGGAGGGCCGGGCGACGGTGCTGAACCTGTGGAAGAATTACACCCATGTGCAGGACCTTGTGCCCGAGGGCGGACTTTCTGCTTTCTCTGCCGTGCTGCCCATCACCGTGAGTACCATGACTGTCTTCTGTGTGATGCCTTGAGTGATGCCTTGAGTGATGCCTGACTGATGAGAGAGATGGCGGGGCGGTGTTCCCTCAATCATGGTGGTGGGTGTCCGCAGGTGCCGTGGTGGCGTGGCCGCGCCGTGCTGGTGTCTGGGCAGGGGCGGCAGGTGGCGGCCCATGTGTGGAGCAGCACTACGCAGCGCTTCCACCTGGTGGGTGCTGCGGCGCACACACGCCACTAATTCGCCACTTACTGTTGCCTTGACTTTATGCAAGGGTCTGAACAACGCCAAAGACATATTCAAACATTCTTTTGTTAGCCACGTATTCTGAATGTGGTTGAAACACTACATTTTGTAAATAAAAGAATAGAAATAATTATAAAGATTAATTTTCGTAATAATAATAATTAAATCACTTAAATTCCAATATTTGTTTATCATTTTTTTTCATTAAAAATTTCAGCATCTTTCAAGCGGGACTAAAAGCTTTCATGGTTAATTTACAATATTTTCGCTGTGCTTCTCCCTCCAGATCTACATGACTCAACTTAAAGTCAATGTCCGCGACTGGAAGAAAAGTTTTGCCTTTTCCGACCCAAGCCGCAAGAGTTTTGTGAGTATATTTTCATGTAATGTGCTTACTAGTAATTCTACACAGATACTCTTAGTATTGAAGACCAGAACAAACTGGGTAAGAGTTTCACAAACTGTCTTTGTCAATCATGAAATATTATATTTGTTGGGATTAGAAAGTATACGAATGACTGAACTGTACCAGGTGTTCGTGCAAGGCGACAGCGGGCCCGTGACGCTGTGGGTGGACGCCAGCCTGGAGGACCTTGGGGACCCCGTGGCCAGGCAGATCAGGGCCCTGCATGACATCATCCAGCCGCTCAAGGTCAGTCCGCCGCCCACACTATTCCCAACCTGAACCTTCAAGCTTAAAGAACACCACAGAATGGATCGTGTGAAGGACATTTTTTGTTCTTCCAGACTGAGTTTGAGGATCAGTCGCGTGTGTTGGAGGAAGTGCGTATCGCCCTGCGACACAGCGTTGGCGACAAAGACATCATTGTTGGTAACATCACAGTGCTCGATGGCATAAATGTCGAAGGGGTGAGTATTGTCCCTGTTAACCTTGGCTGTACAGGAACTACCACGTGTATATAGGTTTTACGGCCTCTTGTAGCTTCCTTATTTTCTCATGTTCTTATGTACGCACATGGAAATTTTTGTACAGTCAAACAATACTATTCATGGTGCACTATATATATATTTTAATGTTTGCTCCAAGAGCTTACCAGACATTATTATTCCCGGCCAGAATCTCAGCACGGGCATTCTCGAGGCTGAGAGAATCCTGCTGGAGAGCCACTACCCGAGCGGCCGGGTCTCCCGGCACCAGTATGTGGAGGACACTGACACAGCATCGCGCTACCACACACTGCTAAACACACTCAACCAGACCCTCGTCGGCGTCCATCACAGACTGGAGGGTGAGAACACTTGCTGCTGAGATCGGGGGTTTGTGTCTTGAGACGAATCTTATGTGTGTGTGTGTAGCCTCTAGGGTGGGCGAGGGTCCTCTACTTGTCATCAGCGTGAGTCTCCATGTATTGACACTCAGATGCTGTGCCCGTCGACGGCAGCCGAAGGGTGATAACCGGCAGGAAGACCATTCTGCGGGGCGGCGTGCACGTGGCTGGCGCTCTCCGTGAACCGCCTGGCCGTGGGACGACCCCTGGACGCCCGGGGGGAGCCGCTGCCTCTGGACGACATACTGAGCAGCATAGTCAGGTGTTCGGCATGATATGGTTTTACTTTTTCACTAAATTGAAATATAAGTGATTCAATTACATAAAAGCCTCGGCTATTTAGATGTTATTTACTTTTTTTTTCCCGCTCAGGTATAATGATACGCGCGTCATCACTGGGAAGAAAACTTTCCTTCAGCCTCTATCTGTAGGAGACCTGAAGGCAGACTACCTGGACGACATCCCCGTGAGTGACATAGTGACCACCCGGGGCGACCACACGATAGCCGGGGCCACCACCTTCTCCCGCCTCACGGCCCACACGGTCACGCTCGCCCCGGGACACACGGTGGCCGGCCTGGATATCTCCGAGCAAGTAGTGACTCTGGACGGCGACGCGGCTCTAGGTGGGTGCTCAAGGTCAGGGTAAGTATTTTCTTGAACAAAATTTTTATTTACAATTAATTATATAGACTAAGAAGTACTTGCTAATAATCGATTTTTTTGCCAGGTATGTGCAAGTTTGAAGAAGTGAGAGTGGACGCTCTTACGGCAATATCCAAGATGATCAACGGCGTGGACCTGCAGCGCCTGAGCAGCCGCGCCCTCACAACCCTCGGGGGCACGGTGCAGGGGTCCCTCACCTTCGTCACCCCGCCGCTCATTGGCATCTTGAACGCCAACAGAATCATGGGAGTGAACATAGCCAACTTTATGTCGACCACAGTGTTCAAGCACAAGGCAGCGACCATGAACGGCCGCCTCACCGTTCCCTCGGTGGAGGTGCGCGGCGACGTCGTTGTAGACGGCTTACTCAACGGCAAGAGGTTCCCTGATGATTACGTGGTTAATACCGGCAAAACCATCGACTTTGGCTTCCAGTGGTATAAGGAAGTACACTTTAGGAGTCTGAGCGTGGGGCCGCAGTGCCGCGTGGACGGCCTCCTGCCCGACACTCTGGTCACCCTCCACACGCCGCAGACCATCACGGGACTTAAAAGATTCGCTCGAGGCGTGTACATCGAGGGTGACCTGGACATAACCTCCAAGATGATCGACGGAATCAACATGGACACGTTAAACAGTCACTTGACCAACATCAAATCAGGAAGCTGGAAATTTGACGTTGTCTTCGAGCATCCTGTGAGCGCGCCTTCAGTCTCCTGCCCAGGAACCCTTAACGGTCTCGACTGGGCCTCCTTCGTGAATGACTTGGTATATGACGACGTGCCCTCAGTGGTGATAAACTCCAGCAAAACATTTAGAAGTGGACTGAGTGTTGAGGAAGCAATATTCCGTAACACTTTCAATGGTGAAAGCTTCAGCAACATTGTGAACACCGCCACTCTCGGCAGCAGCACGTCTCAGATGATTACTGGTGGCAAAACTTTCCTAAACAGGGTCTCCTTTGATACCCTGACGACGCAGCTGGTGGGAGGCGTGGACTTGAAAGAGATGGCTGACAGGGCCGTGTACTTGAACAAGGCCGGACAAACTGTTTACGGGGTTAAAACTTTTACAGAGACCTTAAGTGTGAAGGAACTGGTGGTTACCGGGAGCATAACAAGTCTGGATATTGACAAAATAGTGAGAAAGAGCACCGACCAGACCTTTACTGCGCCTCAGTCTTTACGCTACGCCAACTTTAGCGACTTGGACGTCATCAGCATCCACATGCCGCACGGACACACCATCAACGGCGTGGACATCGCCTCGCTCAACATGAAGAGAGTGAGTCTTACTTCTCCAGTATACTATTCTGGCTCGCTAACCGTCGAGGGGTCTGTGTCGTCGCTCGCCGGCCTTACCGTTGGCACCATCAACGGCTACAAGGCGGACGAGCTCGCCAGCAAATTTGTGATGAAGGACGAGTCTTCCGTCATCACGGGTAATGTGAGGTTCGACGCCCTCACTGTGGACGGGCCGGTTTCCACACACAACCAGTCCGGCGCCAACGGCCTCAACATCAGCGACATCGGCCTGAGAGCCATCCGCCTGACGGACGATGTGGTGATGACTGGAGGGGCCACCTGGGATGACCTCTTCTTCAGGAATGACGTGGCGGTGGGCGGCCTGGTCAGCGGCGTCAACCTGCGGGAGCTGAGTCACAACGTGGTGTACCTGGACCAGGTCTCAAGCCAGGTCATCACAGGTTAGTGACTACCATTGCTTTCAGTGTTCTTTCTTCTGTATTTTAGTGTAATTAACTTTACCCATCAGATGGTGGTCGGCGACATAATGTGCATATAGTGTTATCATACTAAACAACGCACCACGAAAAAGGAAACTCTTCTGATTGACTTAACGCATGATACACACAATGCAGAGCAAATCCCTGCCTGTATGCGTGTCTTAAGTAAATACTTTACACGGAAGCAGATAGTTAGTAAGTATTTGTTGCGGCTATTCATGCAATGCCGTAACTTTCAAAGCTTCTCGAAATTCTCGCCCACGTACTTTATATTTTACTTATTATCCATGTCACTATCGAAGGTGACAATTTACGAAAACCCTGTTTACATAGTATAATTTAGTATCATTAGACTTCACTTTGCAGGATATATATTGTAGGGAAGACTGCAGATTGTAAGAAGTACTTTAGATTCATTGTATTGAGGACAAAAGAGTGATTTTTAGAAAGATAGATCAGAGTTTTTGGTCTTATTGCTCAGGCGCTTCTAGGATCAGAAGGGTCGCGTTACTTCGGGTCAGAGTGAACGTTTGGCAAAGTTTCAGCCAGGGGATGTGGAGATTGACAGATAAGAGACATAAAAGCTTGACCCGGCAGGCTGTAAGCATAGAGGCATGGGTTCTAAGGACAATGGGAGACTTGATAGAGACTAAAAGCCTTCCGAAGGTCAAAACCATTAAGGGTTCGAGTATGATTAGTGTGTGACATAATTAGGTCAGAAGGTGTCGGCCCGGTGGTGTGAGCAGGAACATGAAGTAGGTCTTCTACTTGTGGGGAGTGTTTAAGAAGATAACTTTTGTTTACAGGGAAGAAAAAGTTCGCAGGTGGCCTGTCAATACAAGGCAACCTGGAGGCCAAGACCATCAACTCAATCGACTTGAAGTCTCGCCTCCTGACCCGCCACACGGAGCAGGTCATCACGGCGCCTTACTCCTTTGTGAACGTGGAGGTCAAGGCTGCCCTCCGCATCCAGGGGCTGTACAATAACCACAACCTCGCCGGCCTGGCGTCCCTGGGCCTCAGCGGCAACGGCGTCATCCAAGGTTTGACTGCTTTATGAATTTTTTTTATCTGAGTTAACATTCTATTCAACATTAGGACGACAGGGCATCTTCAATATCAAAGGCCTCTGCATCTGGTTCTGTCTCCCTCTTGGCAAACTTCTGTGCTTTAGATCTCTGAATGTACTATTCCAGGTACTCTTGAATATCAAAACTGCATTGCAATATTCTTTTATCGTACATACATACATTTCTTCAGGAAACGTGGTATTTCACGGTGACGTGAGCGTGGGCAGCCTGCACCTGGCCGGCCACTACAACGGCGTGGACACAGCCAGACACATGCACGACGCCATCTCCCTCTACCAATCCAACGTGACCATCACAGGGCCCAAGATCTTCATGGGCAACGTGACCTTCAAATCTGTGGACATTAACACCATAAACTATGTGCCCCTCAAGCCATACCTCCACCACGTGGTCCTGAAAAGCTCAAACATCCATTTCAGCCGCACTGTGGTCGTGAAGGGCACGGTGTGGGCGCCCTTGGTCATCGCGGACTCTGTCATCGTGGAGGCAGGTGACGGTGGCTCGGCAGGGCGTGGCCAGCCGTTACCTTAAGACTTGACTGTAGACGAAACTAATTTGAACTTTGCGGGGGAGAGGTTCTTTCTCATTCAATATACTCTGCGATGACCAATTAACGCTGTGCATAATTATATTTTTACCATCTAACTTTAGAGTTGGTTCTCAAAGGTATTTTTTAATCCTTTTGTGGTTTGCCCTCAGGGAAGTGTAAGCGGTGTGGACTATGACAGAATGATGAGGGAGGCGATTTACCTGAACAGTAACCAGAGCATCGCCAGCAGCTTGGTGAGCTGAAACACTCGTGACAGACAACGCGAACAAATGAAATTAGTTTTTGCAAAAATTTGTTTACCAACATTGAAATTAAAGGAACGAAAATATTGATACATACGCTGACCGAAGGAACATTTCCCTCCACGAGTGCAGCAACATTTTTTTTTGTGTGTGCATGGTTAACATTACGGTGATGTTCACTCTTGCAGGTATTCACGAAAGACATAGAAGTGCAGGGAGCAATCCACACCGCACTTTTGAACAGCCTGAACCTGACGACGCAGTACCTGACGACCAACACCGCGCAGAGCCTCGCCGCCACCCTGGTGCTGGGCGCGGCCTCCACCGCCCAGGTCAACGTGGCTGGCTTGGTCAACTCTTGGCGCCTCCCGGACGAAGTGGCGGCCACCATGAAGGTATGCGGGAGGCGGTCCTTCAGGCCAGGTCACAGGGGCGGACTGAGACTTAATTTCGGCCCAGGACTTTTGATGTTGACCAGCCCACTTGGAGGAAGGGTGGGGGGAGGGGGCGTTGGCGATGAGAGCCAACCAAGGAAACTAGAGAGACTCTAGCTTCCTTGGAGCCAACGCAGCTAGGGGGTTTAGGGCGCAGCTAACCTGTTTCAGTGTTGTTTTATGCTTATGTATCTGCAAGTATTTACAGTCGTTCCAAATTTCACTAGTTTTTTTTTCGGGCGACGACAGACACCAGCTGACGGGAGGACATAACACTAGCTGGCGATCTTAGTGTATCAGTTTCCGTTACCAACGTCGCCACTCGGTTGTTATTTTAGTAATTTGTTCATTTATAGCCATAAACGCAGATGAAGACACAAAATGACACTCTCTCCAGATAGCCCCCTTCTAACTTTCCTGAAATCATGGATGTAGAAATGTAAGTATTAACGCCACCAGACTTCTGTAAAGCGAAAAGAAAAGTTGTCCTGGTGACTTGTGTTATATACGGTGGACAAGTTACAGTTTTAGTAAGTTATATAAGAAATATGAGCCTGAAAGTTTATATTTATTTATTTTACTTTCATATCTATATCCTTCAAATTTTGCTAAAGTACTGTCAGACTCAGCATAACACAAATTAAATGTTGAAATACGGCTTTGATCCTCAATTCGTTGACAATTCCTAATCATCTTAGGGAGATCTATCAGATATTGATAGATAAAAATAATAATTAATACGAAAATCAATGCAACACAGTACACACCTCCCACGCCACGGGCACTACAAATCAATAACTAAATGACTGTGACAACAGCGGCAGACGGCAGTCCTACTACTGTTGCCACAAGGAATTGTTATTTGTTGAAATGCGCAGCATATTAGTCCTTATCAATGCACATGATGCATTTTAAATAAGGTATCGTCCCAGTGTATGCATTGACATGCATAGCATATACTCCGTTAACTTATATAAAATACAAGAAATCTGAAAACAACAAATTAGATGACTATTGAGAATCTTGAAAATTGACTCGTGACGAGTGTACGCGTACGATACTCTTTAAGTTGTTGAGCTCTCTGATCTCTCGTCAGTCGTCACCCCTCTCTCAGCTTTGTCTCTCTCTTTCTCTTTCTCTTTCTCTCTTTCTCTTTCTTTCTCTTCTCTCTCATTTATTTTGTGTTTTACCTTATTCTTCAGATATTTAATTTTCACTCCTTCATTTATATATTCATTTTCCTTTTTAATATTTATTTTATATTATCTTTTTTTCCCTCTCAGACCGGCCCGCACGACCCAGCGGCCCAACGGGAAATGTCCCGTTTGTCCCTATGGCCAGTCC
>JACEEZ010025617.1:29533-117033 GCA_016584305.1 Chionoecetes opilio | reverse complement strand
AGGCAAACACTTGGCAGCTGATCCCCAAGACTGTCGACTTGAAGTTCCGCGCCCACCAGTGGCTCTTCCTCGGCGGCACCGCACAGGAGGTAAGTCTTAAAGTGTTCAGCATAACCACAAGATAACCGAGACATTAAAAAGACTAGACATTGGATAAAACATATGCGTGTTCTCCATTTCTGTGTCTGATTCCTGCTGCCTTGATAACGTGCAGGTGTACGTAGCGGCCGCGGCCTCTGGGGACCGGGAGCAGTGTGGCGTCGTCAGTGCCATCTGGAAGATTACCAACACCGCCATCACGGTATGTGGGGCAGGCAGGGAGGGGAGGGAAGGGGCGGGATAAGGACGGGAAGGGCACTTAGTTAGCATTGTGCCATGCTAAGTACTTAAAGTTTATCTCAAAACATTTTTCAGTATTAGTTTCTTTTAAAACTCCTATACTTTGGAAATGAACAAATCAATAATTTACCACAGCCTTTATATATACTTAAGATCGTTGGCAAGAACAGACCTGCACGGGAGAAGCCAACCAATCATTTGCTATAATGTCCCCACAGAAACACTCTTCCCTGATGGCTGGGCAACGCCTGTCGATGTTCACGGAGGGGCGACAGGTGACGCTCAGGGTTCATGCCCCTGAAGGCACCGCTGTCTACAAGCTCGACCTGCTGTCAGGCGGTCTATCGTCCATGTCGACACTACTCTCCGCCTATGGTAATTAACTAAACTGGAAAAGAAACCAAAGGCAGCGATCATTCCACCTGTTTATCTGAATCGTGTTATCCGGAATGCCCCAGAGCACTAAGATTGATCACTCAGAAGTTTTTTTATTCACTAGAAAATAATAATAAAAGGTTCTGAAGTGGCAGCGCCTCTACATGTAGTCTCCCCTCTCCCAGACCTGTACACGACCACCCTGACTCAGCAAGGCCAGACAGTCAGCTTCAGGAGCCTCGCGGGCCACGGCGTGCTGCTTGTGGACGACTACAAGGGGGAGGAGGTAGAGGCGGAGAAGAGTATCGATGACGCTGTGTTTTTGCAGGAGGGCGGACGCTTGTACCTCCTCCTGGCCGTGACCCGAGAGCAGGTGTACAAAGATGAGTTCCTACTGGAGGTAAGCCTTGAAGGGGTGATTGTGTGCTCTCTGACTTCTGTTGATGGCTTGATGCTTGGCTTGGGTTTGGGATGGACTTGGCTTGGGTTTGGGATGGACTTGGCTTGGGTTTGGGATGGACTTGGCTTTGGTTTGGGATGGACTTGGTTTGGGATGGACTTGGCTTGGGTTTGGGATGGACTTGGCTTGGGTTTGGGATGGACTTGGCTTGGGTTTGGGATGGACTTGGCTTGGGTTTGGGATAGACTTGGCTTGGTTGATGGCTCTGTTTGAATACTCTTGACATGTTGTGGCTTGTGACATCACTGAGAAACTAGGGATCCGGTGTTACCATAGCCTTTTATGTTAACAGTTACACTCGGTGGACGTGGCAACGAGGACCCTCACGTGGGAAAGCGTGCATAGGATGGCTGCCAGGACGCGACTGACTCCTTTCTTCGCCGGCAGCCGCACCACGGGCGCCTACATCGTCGTGGCACTGCGGGAGAGCCACACACCTCTTGTGTACAGCCTCGTGGGTCAGTGTTTTTTTTTTTTACATTTTTAACACCGCGCCCCCTTTAGTAGTTGGTCCTTGCCTCCATACCCCCCCTCCCCTTTCACATCTCAGTCTCTTCCAAATCTCTAAGCTTTTAATAATAACTCGAAACCCACATTTTCGTTTTTATTGCATCACTGAATTCATAGTATACGTAGATGACAGTTTCTAATACTCCTGTTTGCATTCCAGGAGCGACCTTGAAGGAGTTTGCCTCTCTGAGCACCCCGCGAGTGTCCTGGGTGGAGTACATGGCCGTGCCCAGCCCAGTCACGCCCCACTTCCCCGACCACTACCTGCTGCTCGGCCAACACAACAGAACCTACGTCCTCACCCAGCTGGTCATGCGGGGCGGCGCTGTGCCTCACCTGGACCACGTGTGTGACACAGAGGAACTGTATGCTCCATAGAGGATATCCACAGCCCACCAAGACTCAAACCACGTGTAACAATGCATAGTGGCCCTGACTGTTCCATTTGAAGTTTGTTATTCATAAACTAGACGACCTAATCTAACGAGGGAAAGACTCCCCTGACACAGATAAATTTATTTAATTAGTATTTGTAGAATTTATATAAAGGCTATATTTAAAGTTACAATCTTTCATTTATGCTATCCAATGAGCGCTCGCAGAGGAAAGAAAACTGTTTTTCAGTAAATGAATGGACCTGTGGCGCTGTCGGAAGGGTTATTGAAAGGGTTCCTGCTGTGCTTTCAATTTGTTTTTTTCACTTTCTTTGATTTATGAACATTTGTTTAATCATTAAAAGATAATTTGCTAAACATAAATCAGGATAAAGAAAAAAATTATCCGCTTTGTCACAATCACTAAGTCTCAAATATTGTTCTATAAAAGCAGATTGGAAGAATTTCAATTTTTTTTTAGGTCAACTTGGCTTTCCAGGGTTGATTATGGCGGTGATCATTTATCTATTCAATATTTAAGCCCGAGGCGAAACCGCGAATGGTTCATTGAATCGGCTATGACTAATTTGATCGGTGCCTATATTTCCTTAGATAACTATAGTAATTTTAGAGTTACTACACGCACCATTTCTCTGATTGCAAGGGAAGATCTCGTATTAGTCCAAAACCGGTCAGGCCTCAATCTGTCCTCCACCGTGCATGTTGAAAGTACGAATCTCCGCACCGCGCCATCTGCTGCAAGTGTCTGCCCTATCACCGCGCCACCTGCTTAAAGTGTCTGCCGTATCACCGCGCCACCTGCTTAAAGTGTCTGCCGTATCACCGCGCCACCTGCTTCAAGTGTCTGCCGTATCACCGCGCCACCTGCTTAAAGTGTCTGCCCTATCACCTTTCGATGGAGGTTATACGCCTACAATGGCTGCACCGGGGAAATGAAAATTCCGGAGAGGATTCCCGAGAAGCTGCCGTCCACCTTTAATACGGCCGTGCCCTCGTGATCGAGCCGTGCCTGGCGGCGTGCACGGGCCGGGAAATCCATCATCGGGCAAACCAGCCGAATGCCCGAGCCCATATTTGAGCGAAATCACCAGACGCTGCCCGGTAGTTCAAAGTCTCATATGGAACGACGAAGCAGCCACACAAACAAAGTTGCTCATGAACCCTAGAGCCCTGCTGTCTTTCCAGAAATTAATCTGACATGCCCTCAGTCCCTGTATAGAACAGTGGTCTAGAGGAGACCATGCAGATAATTAGGACTTTATTGCAAACGCCCTTGGCTCCGAATTGTCAAAACTGACGCGCACAAAGAAAGGAACAAACGAGTGGCGGCATTCAAGATTATTGCAGAGCATCGGAGGAAAATTTGCGCGTCCGTGACCGCAACTGAGGTAAGAGTACGAAGGTAAATTGACAAAACTTCTTGCTGTAACTATCCGGTGATCATTTTTGATGCCCAGCCTGCGGAACACTTAATAACTTTGGGCACTACCAGACTCTTGACTGGTAAGTCGCCGCCGGGTAGACAACAACTCAAACATGCCCGACAGACTTTGCCCTGTGAGGGGCTAAGCCGAGGCCCCCGATCTCTCGCGTGGGCCTCGGCTAAGCCCGCTGGGCACTGCTTGATCGGATGGACGCGGCAAATTTCAGACTGACAATTCGCTGCCCGCTACCCATTGTCACGCTTTGAACAGCCTCAACAGAGACCTAAGAGTTTCTGAACAAGTTAGTTCTCACCTATAGGTAGGACAGTGAACTGTACCTAATAGTGCTGAATCACAGTAGTGTCATTGCTTTGTTTTGGTGTGTGTGTGTGTGTGTACATGCACGTGCGCGCGTGCATGTCATAAGTGAACGCGCGTGCGTAAGCGTGAGCGCTGCAATGATGCCTGTGAACATCACTACTGACATGTGTGAAATACAAACTTGAATACCTCAAAGTTGAGGTCACTTTTCTTTGTCAGACTTACATAGATGCTACATTATTGTTATCGAAATGGAGTGCAAACAATAAAAATTGCATAAATATGTATTCAAGGCATTACAGTCTTATACAAAAGTCATTACAAAATAAGAGCTACTCAATAACGAACAGATCATCATAGCTTTGTTTGGAAGATCATATAGTTAATATTGTCGGAGATTCCCTTTCCTTCACGCATACGTAGAGGATCAGTCCAGCCCGGTGTCAATCATGCTGCCCTTCCAAGCTACTCTTCCTTCCCTTGCACCCCGCCCGGACACTATGTGGATGAGTTACTTGGTGGTGGCACAACCCGCGTCCTGGGCATAATCGCACACCTGAAGCTGCGGGTTGAAATGCAGGCCGGCGGGGCAGTGCTGAAGAACCGCCATGCCGTTGGGAAGGCAGGCGTAAAAACTGGTGCATTCTTCTGGGTTGGGGATGAAGAACGCGATGTCATAAATGGGAGGGCACTGGGCAGCTACTTCGGGAGGGGCAGTGATGATACCTGGCTTGCTGGTGGTGGTGTTGAGGGCTGGGGCATGAGTGGTGGTGGTGTTGTGGAGCGGGGCATAAGTGGTGGTGTTGTGGAGCGGGGCATAAGTGGTGGTGTTGTGGAGCGGGGCATAAGTGGTGGTGTTGTGGAGCGGGGCATAAGTGGTGGTGTTGTGGAGCGGGGCATAAGTGGTGGTGTTGTGGAGTGGGGCATAAGTGGTGGTGGTGTTGTGGAGCGGGGCATGAGTGGTGGTGGTGTTGTGGAGTGGGGCATAGTGGTGGTGGTGTTGTGGAGCGGGGCATGAGTGGTGGTGGTGTTGTGGAGTGGGGCATGAGTGGTGTGGTGTTGTGGAGCGGGGCATAAGTGGTGGTGTGTTGTGGAGCGGGGCAAAGTGGTGGTGTTGTGGAGCGGGGCATAAGTGGTGGTGTTGTGGAGCGGGGCATGAGTGGTGGTGGTGTTGTGGAGCGGGGCATGAGTGGTGGTGGTGTTGTGGAGCGGGGCATAAGTGGTGGTGTTGTGGAGCGGGGCATAAGTGGTGGTGGTGTTGTGGAGCGGGGCATGAGTGGTGGTGGTGTTGTGGAGCGGGGCATGAGTGGTGGTGGTGTTGTGGAGCGGGGCATAAGTGGTGGTGGTGGTGGTGTTGTGGGGTGGGGGATAAGTGGTGGTGGTGTTGATGGCTGGGACATAAGTGGTGGTGGTGTTAAAGGGCGGGGGATGAGTAGTGGTGGTGGTGGGGGTAGTGAATAAGTCGTGGGTAGTATTATGAACTGGCGCTGTGGTAGTCGTGGTAGTCGTGGTAGAGGCGGTACAGTTGGCCTGCGACGGGTAATCACAGACCTGCAGCGTCGGGTTGAAGTGCAGTTTGGGAGGACACTGCTGTAGGAAGGCGGTGTTCCAGGAGCACATGTAGAAGGAGCCACAGTCCACCGGGTTGGGGAGGAGCAGAGGGTGTTCTCCGGGGGGCATGGGGCACAGGGCTGATATCTCTGGGGGCGCCGTCTTGTATGCTGGACCGGCATTGCTCTGGCCCGTTGCTAGCATGACCCCCAAGCATACCTTAAATATCCTGTTGGGGCAATTTCTAGGTTACTACGGGAATATATACGAGTATGGCGTGGTTACCTGTGATTCACTAAGATCTGGCTTTATATATGTAACTATTATTTTTGTGTTTTTTATTTTATGCCTCCGTTGTATCCATCATTTCAATTACATACTTGCTACCAAAAAATTACGGTATACTATACCATGGTGTTTTGTCTTTTATTACCATTTCAATCATGAGGCATTCAATGCAGAGGTCTTTCCCTCCCCTCTCTTGTACTAAAACATTCAGAAACTTATAATTTCAAGTGACTTTGGGTTTACTTATACTTACGAGATCATCTGCATGGTGGTGATTTGTTCCGTGTCTGCTGTCAAGGTGCTGTTGTTCTGCTGCTTCGGCTTCTGTGCTGTGGTTGACACGGCTCCCCGCCTTATATTCACTGCAAGGGATGCTTATCGCCCTTGCCGCGTGCGTCAGGCAGCGTCACGCATGTGAACTGATACGGACAATCATTTCCTGCGGGATTTTCAGTCTGTGATCAGTGGAACTGCTTATCGCCACTAGTACCTGATAAGGCGGCTTCGTTCTGACGTACAGGAAGGCGCAAAACATTATCTTCTCATCTCAAGGAAGTTGTGTGAGTTATCAATATCTACACTTTCCTCATTTTCTCCGAACGTATTAACCAGTGCCACCAGTGGCCATGCCATCGTTTCAAAATTAATGGGCGGGATAAGGCGGAAGGACGGATAGAGAATGTTTTGGGATTTGGCGCCACCACTAGGACACTCAATGTAAAGAAAAAAAGAGAATACAGTGAATACAATTATCGTATCCGGAGCGTGGTGTCACGATGGAGCCCGTGCGTGTGTGGTGTCCGCCCGCACATGACGTACGCTGCACCACGTGTAATGCATAGCATGACCAGAACTGCTTGGCTAGTGGGTATACCCTATTAGCTCGATTGATAACGTTCTCGCCCAGGAGAGAATATTCTGGTGAAGGTCGGTTCGAATCTCGGCCACGGCTGATATGACAAAAAGGGAATAATTATTTATTTATAAATTATGATTACCAACCTGAGTCAGATTGTCTGTTGGAAGGACATACTGACGGGATTTCAGAAGGTAACTGTGGCCCAGGGCAATGTAATGTGGCCCAGGGCCAAATGAGGCTCTTTTCGGTCTTGGCCAACCTCCCATGGCAGCCTTAAAAGCTCCACCAACCACTTGGTTGTGTCGACAGGGCACTTACTCCCCCCTTGTCCAAAACTGCCCCCTGCAGGAATCCCCCTCATAATACCATCACAACAACAAGTTAGAAGATAAAGAGTAATAAGAAGTAAGCAGATTAGAAAGAGTGACTGAAGAGCCCCTCCCCCCGGCACTACACACGGATATCTCGACTTCCGTCCACTCGGCCCAGCTCACCGCGACAGTCTCAAGTCTCAACCCCTATCAGCTATCAACCATAAAGGGAATCTCCAAATGTGATTCATGGGTGTGACCATTATATTTTTTCCCTATAGCCTATAGTTCACCATGGATAGACAAAACTAGACAACAGCCAAAAATAAGACCCCGACTACATAATGGAACCATAACACAAAGGGTAACTCACTCGGTATTGTACAATGTACAGTACCCTAAATATCCCAGCAGACAGACGATATTTTGGGGTTGGGTCACCGCGGGCTTCAACTGAATCCAATAGTGGAAAAGAAAGAAGCAGAATTCCACAAGAGAACACAAGAAGCCTGAGTCCACAAAAGACAAAAGGAGAAGCAATAGAAGAGTGGTCTTGAGCAAGTCTTGACAAGAGGAGCTATACGAAGGAGGCAAGATGGTACTACAGCTGTTTTTGTCCCTGGTTATGCAGAGTAATCGTTTACTTTACTAAAGGCCGCTGTTTGTGCATCAGACTTTTACGAATAGAAAGTGTTCGAGTCACCAGTGTTAGGTGAGAAATAGGTATTACGTGTGTTCAGGGACAATCACATGTATAACAGTTTTACAAAGAGACATTCGTGTGTATAGGACAGTAGGTGTTGCAGTGGAATGTCATGTATGTATGTAGCCTAACACGTGCATTGAGAATAACTGCTACACCTTAACTATTATAATTATAAGTTATACGGTTTATATATATATATATCAAGTATAGGCGTCCAGCCTCTGGCCCCTTTGCTTTTGGCTCAGTTCTTGCGGTTGGAACGTGGCAGCGAGCCACGTTCCAGCCAATTAACTCATTACGCGAATTACTCATTAAGGGCTTGTTCTACGCAAAAAGTTTGTTTCACAGACCCCATTGATTTTGACAGCACTACTTGCATGTCAAATTTCAGCTCAATCCGACAATATTTAGGAGTAGTTATTAACTTTTTGGCTTAAACTTGGTTCGCTCGCTGCCAATAAAATGCGGTGTCATAATTTCCGCATTCGTACATTTAAGGTGAATGCAATACTGACTGTTTTATAGGTGAGTAAAGACAGACTATTTAGGCGATTGAGGCACAACATTGGCTTCTTATGACCTCTTGACTTCAACCTCCTCGTATCAGCCATGACTTACAAGTTACAACCACGTGTTTTCTGCTGCCTCCATGACTAAAAAAGCAGAATCTTTAGAAGGGCAAGGCAATGGCGTGGTGGATGTCATCGAGACGCATAAGACGGCGTGAGTTGCTTAGGAATATAACTGAGAATATCAATCCAAATTAGATAAAATAAAAAGAGCGATATAGGTACCGTAGATTAAATAAATCGCGCTAAAACAAAAAAACGTTTGGTGCTGGAGGAGAGGAGAGGAGAAGTAGGAAGAGGAGGAGGAGAGGAGAGGACCTACGAAGCGATACTAAGCGAGAGGTCACAAGAAGAAGAAGAAGACTGCCGATGATAGCGTTCCTCCTCCTCCTTCTCCTGTATTCCCGCTGCTGCTGATAAAAACTTATTTCAGCAAGATGACGCCACTGCTTCTGCTATTTGTTGCTATAGGTGACGGTGGGAGTGGTAAGTTTTATGACGATGATGATGATGATGACGATGACGGCTATTGAAAGTTATAAATGAATAAGTGAACGATAACTGAATAGACTACATTAATGACGGTGTCCGTCCGTTTGTCACTATCCAGTCTTACGGTAACTTGCTAGGATTTCTTCTTTCATGAGCCATCTTATTAATTGTAAAGTAGCTAATTGATGTTTTATGATAAGCATTACAATAAGTTTACATGTGCTGCTGCTTCCGTCAAGGCGGATGTCGAGATAGCGTATCAGTGGCAGGCATCAGTATTTCCCGGGCGGGGGGTGGGTGCAGATAGCAGTAACTACACCAGGATGCAGTCGTGATGATGATATTAGAAAAAGAAATAAGACTACCTCAGCTTGCCTTTTTTTTTAGAGAGATTTAGGTATGAATGATGGAGCGGCATATGGGACACTTTCTCTCCCTCCTCATCGTTAATACTATAAAGGGCGGTATACAACACCTCTTATTGGCCGGGAATCAGTAATTACCAGTGAGGCGCCGAGGTTCTTAAGACTCAACAAACGTCTCCATGACTGCATGACCATTACCTTACGTGTACTGACATTTTAGGATAATGTGTGTGTGTGTGTGTGTGTGTGTGTGTGTGTGTGTGTAATACGTAGCTACACAAATATAAGGCCAAGAAAAGTTTTGCTGTGTACATCCAAAATGCGAGACAAGTGCATAATATAGTAGCTACATCAGCGGTTCTTAACCTAGGGGGGGGGCCCCCGGTACCTAGGGGGGCGTGAGTCAAGAGAGAGAAAAAAAAGAACTGTCAAGTATATAACTTGAAGCTCGGCCTTCGCTTTAACATAAAGCTCGCTCGCAAGAGTGAGCGAAGAAAGTCGCTAGAGAAAAGTGTGGCTGAAAAACTCTGCGGTGACGCCTTGCCAGGTTTCACTAACGCCGTAGGCTTAAGGGAATATGTAATCTGCTGGATATATGCAAGGTGTTAATGAATAATTATGTGCACAATAAATGCAAACACTCATTTTTTCAAATTTTCTTTCTGATTCAGAGTAATTTTGAAATATCTTGGTTGAAGAAGTGAAGTGAAATCTCATGGAGGCAAGGAAGGACCAACTACTAAAGGAGGCGTGGTGGTAAAAGTTAAGATACACTGAGTTACATCATTTTACGATTGGTGCTGAATTGCATCCAATAAGTAAATAACAATGTGGTGCCAACGCTTTGTTAATCATATCTCTTTGAAATATAACTTCATTGTTTTGAGGCTATGTCCAATTTCTTCACATAACTGTATAATGCTGTGTAACTGTGTACAGCTGCTTGTATAACACGGCGGCGTCACGGCAGGCGGAAACACAATTAGGAACTACCACGTGTAGGTATCGCGGCCTCTTGTAGCTTCCTTATGTTCTTAAGGAAGGAAAGCGCATCTCCCTTGGCCGTTCTGTCGCCACACAGTTGTTATGGCTGATTGAGAGAATGACTGGTGTCCTGTCTAAATCTATCTTAATTCTACAAGTTACAACCCTCCCCCCCTTAACCACTGTGATATGCAGGCGTGCGTCGCTTACTAATCTGGAACTTTTGTACAATATTGAGTATCTACTTACGTAAATACTGTTCGACATATATCTTTGGTCGTAGAGCAATTATATAGCATTGCTTTGGAAGGAGATAGAGGTGCCGAAAAAGTGTAATGGTAAATATGTATCAGTATAACTCGCATGTCAATAAATAAAAAAAAACTGCAACATTAGTCACTACCGTAGATAAGTTAAGTCGCCAGGACAACTTTTTTTTTGTTTACAGACGTGTGGTGGCGTTAATACTTACATTTCTACATCCATGATTTCAGGAAAGTTAGAAGGGGCTATCTGGAGAGTCTGTGTCATTTTGTGTCTTCATCTGTGTCATAGTATGGCTATAAATGAACAAATTACAAAAATATCTACAAAGTGGCTACCAACAGTAGAGTCGCCATCTAGTGTTTATTTACCGAGTGTCGTACCGCCGTCGTCGTCGCCCGAAAAAAAAATGCGTAGCGAAATTTGAAACCGTATATACTCGCAGATACAAAGCATAAAACAACGCTGAAACAGGGTAGATTATACAGTCATGATATAAACTACTGTGTATCACCTTCAGTGGCACATAAAAATCAGTAGTAATGCTATAATTCGTAATATTTGGCGGCTGGCGACATCACTGCAGGTGGCGACTTTACTGTTATCTACTGTAGAATACGACTATTAGAGAAGACTAAGGTGAAGAAAGCAAACAGAGAGAGAGAGAGAGAGAGAGAGAGAGAGAGAGAGAGAGAGAGAGAGAGAGAGAGAGAGAGAGAGAGAGAGAGAGAGAGAGAGAGAGAGAGAGAGAGAGAGAGAGAGAGAGAGAGTTATAAATGTTTTGTACTCTATCTACGTAATCTCTAATCTACGAACCAATACAAAATAAGTCTTTCACAGTTATCACTCTACTACAACCTCCCAGATCTACAAGAATAAATCAGAGCGGTTCAACACGTCACATACCTCGGTAGCATTCTCTGAGTCCTGGTTCAATGGCTTCAACCTCCCTATAGGATGTCTGCCTTGTCTTCAGCCTCACCTGGGAAGACAAGAACACTCACGATAAGACCAACGCCAGAACACAAGCCACTACGGTGAAGACAACAATAGGTCCTGGCCACACCTTACCGTCAATAACACTATAGTCGCCACTGCACTAATGTCACCAGGCGCCATATATTACGCAATTTAGATCACTACAGACTTGTATGTGCCACTGAAGACATGTAGTGTGATGTACATAATATAAATTACTGTGCATGCCTCTTCAGTGGCACAAACAAGTCTGTAGTGGTGCTAAAATTTGTAATATATGACTCCTGGCGACATTAGTGCAGTGGCGATTATAGTGTTATTGACGGTAGAATAGTAGATGCCACGTGTGTGTGTGTGTGTGTGTGTGTGTGTGTGTGTGTGTGTGTGTGTGTATCTAAAAGAGATATGTATGTGTACGGGCCATTGAGAGATGATAAAATAAATACCTCGTGACTGAAAACTGGGGCTGCGTCAGGAAGAGCATCCGGGGCGTAAAACTCATGCCGCAAATTAGCATGATGAACGCTGACAATAGACTTGGAAGCGTATCATCGACCGTCTAACCTCATAAGACATTATGGGAGAGTCTGACGTAAAACAGAAAGCTGATGATGATGATGATGAGTGGCTATGGACAAAAGTTCTCTTCTTGCTCTCATAGCCTTTGATTCCCTCTCACTCACTTATTGATGACAAAATAACATTGTTTGATTAAGGAATTTCGAGGTATCACTGTTAGCAGCTCACCTCACTTCTCGCCAGGTGGCCATAGATAGTGTCGTCTCAAAAATATGTGGACAACTTAAAATCTCTCAATACATGAACATTTTTCTCTATACATTTAACCAGTGCATTTTTCTCTTTCTTTTTATGTATGTTGGGTAATATATATATAATCTTTTAATTAAATGATCAGCAGTACAATATCTACCCAGTACGCTGCTCGTTACCATGACAACCACACCACGTTTTCCTCTTAAAATTAGGTTGCCAAGTTGTGTCATTATTGTCGACATACTTCCCTCCATTCTCTCTCTCTCTCTCTTATAGCTATTAACTGGTACTGTTCAGAAGACTTAAAATCTGAAATGAAATTAAATGAAATTAAATGATAATTAAACTTAAAATCTTTAATCTGGTACTGAGGGAGAGAGAGAGAGAGAGAGAGAGAGAGAGAGAGAGAGAGAGAGAGAGAGAGAGAGAGAGAGATTATTAATGTGAAAGGTAAGAAGGAAGGGAAGGAAGGAAGGGAGGAGAGAAGGAGGGAGGAAGGACGGGAAGGAGGGGGAGAAGGAGGTAACACGACTCTCCTCCTCCTCCTCCTACATACGATTTATTGTAATATAATAAATACTACTATTACTACTATCATTTGAGAGAGAGAGAGAGAGAGAGAGAGAGAGAGAGAGAGAGAGAGAGAGAGAGAGAGAGAGAGAGAGAGAGAGAGAGAGAGAGAGAGAGAGAGAGAGAGAGAGAGAGAGAGAGAGAGAGAGAGAAGAGAGAGAGAGAGAGAGAGAGAGAGAGAGAGAAGAGAGAGAGAGAGAGAGAGAGAGAGAGAGAGAGAGATGAGAGAGAGGGGAGAGAGAGAGAGAGAGGAGAGAGAGAAGAGGAGAGAGAGAGAGAGAGAGAGAGAGAGTTGATTCAGTTAACACAAACACAAGTCATCGTACTTCTAATGTTTATGGCCAGCCGGCCCAGCCCTGACATGCGAACTATCGTGCGCCTGGCAGCGTCAAAGGCTGCGGCATATGGTTGCCACTGAAGCCCCAGCCTTTATAATGTATGCCATTATTTCAATAGTTCCAGACAATGACATGTGTTTTCCTTTCAGGAGTTGGCTCAATATAGTCCCTAGTTGCATTGCATTGGCATGTCTGTAAGAACTGACTGTTGTAACATTGTAACAGGCCTCACTATTGCTATTTGTTAAATGGCCTTATAATTTTTTTAGTTTTCACACAACGATGAAATTCGTTTATTAATATTAGAGTATGCATATTATGATATACATTGGATACTAAAAACTTCATTGAAGTACAGCATCAGCTGATAAACAAAACAATACAAATGCCTAACTGATTACTTTAAAGGACCTTGGCCTCATTTCTGAGAGACGACACTATGGACATCTGGCGAGAAGTGAGGTAAACTGCTAACAGTGATACCTTGAGGCTTAACCCCTTCACTCCCAGCTGTTCACTCCCAGCCCAGCTGTTCCCTCCCAGAGTCTCCCAGACTCCCATCTTTCCTTTGCTATAAAAAATTGAATGTTGTCGAGCCATAAAATTAAGAAGAGTCACTTAAAATACCAAATTAGTTACTCGACAAGGATTGTGAACAGGTCATATCTATATAACATTGCTTATAGTCACTAAAGGTCAAATGGCACCCAAATTACAATGTAAATTACATTCTGGGTCTCAAGGGGTTAAGAGTAATTAATGGTATGACAATGGTATGAAGTCAGTAACAATACGTAATTAGAATGATGCTGTTGGTTGTAATGATGCAATGCAAAATAATAAAGATGACAACATGAATGAATGAAAAGGTAGTGAATCTTTTTAATGATGTTGAAAAGTAATCATGCTGATGCTGATGATAATGGTCATGAAAAAAAAGATAGTAATAAAGCCTAGTCATGAAAAAAAGATAGTAATAAAGCATAGTAATGAAAAAAAAGATAGTAATAAAGCCTAGTAATGAAAAAAAGAGTAATAAAGCCTAGTAATGAAAAAAAAGAGTAATAAAGCCTAGTAATGAAAAAAAGATAGTAATATAGCCTAGTAATGAAAAAAAAAGATAGTAATAAAGCCTAGTAATGAAAAAAAAATAGTAATATAGCCTAGTAATGAAAAAAAGATAATAATAAAGCCTAGTAATGAAAAAAAGATAGTAATAAAGACTAGTAATGAAAAAAAAGATAGTAATATAACCTAGTAATGAAAACAAAGATAATAATAAAGCCTAGTAACGAAAAAAAAAATAGTAATAAAGCCTAGTAATGAAAAAAAAGATAGTAATAAAGCCTAGTAATGAAAAAAAAATAGTAATAAAGCCTAGTCATGAAAAAAAAGATAGTAATAAAGCCTAGTAATGAAAAAAAAGATAGTAATAAAGCCTAGTAATGAAAAAAAGATAGTAATAAAGCCTAGTAATGAAAAAAAAAAAAAGTAATAAAGCCTAGTAATGAAAAAAAGAGTAATAAAGCCTAGTAATAAAAAAAAGATAGTAATATAGCCTAGTAATGAAAAAGATAGTAATATAACCTAGTAATGAAAAAAAAGATAGTAATAAAGCCTAGTAATGAAAAAAAAGTAATAAAGCCTAGTAATGAAAAAAAGAGTAATAAAGCCTAGTAATGAAAAAAAAGATAGTAATATAGCCTAGTAATGAAAAAAAAGATAGTAATATAGCCTAGTAATGAAAAAGATAGTAATATAACCTAGTAATGAAAAAAAAGTAATATAACCTAGTAATGAAAAAAAAAGATAGTAATAAAGCATAGTAATGAAAAAAAGATAGTAATAAAGCCTAGTAATGAAAAAAAAGATAGTAATAAAGCCTAATAATGAAAAAAAAAGATAGTAATAAAGCCTAGTAATGAAAAAAAGATAGTAATAAAGCCTAGTAATGAAAAAAAATTAGTAATATAGCCTAGTAATGAAAAAAAAGATAGTAATATAGCCTAGTAATGAAAAAAGATGGTAATAAAGCCTAGTAATGAAAAAATATAGTAATAAAGCCTAGTAATGAAAAAAAAGATAGTAATAAAGCCTAGTAATGAAAAAAAGATAGTAATAAAGCCTAGTAATGAAAAAAAAGTAATAAAGCCTAGTAATGAAAAAAAGATAGTAATAAAGCCTAGTAATGAAAAAAGATAGTAATAAAGCCTAGTAATGAAAAAAAAGATAGTAATAAAGCCTAGTAATGAAAAAGATAGTAATATAGCCTAGTAATGAAAAAAAAGAGTAATAAAGCCTAGTAATGAGAAAAAAGATGGTAATAAAGCCTAGTAATGAAAAAAAGATAGTAATATAGCCTAGTAATGGAAAAAAAGAGTAATAATTATTAGCCTAGTAATGAAAAAAGATAGAAATATATCCTAGTAACGAAAAAAGATAGTAATATAGCCTAGTTATGAAAAAAAGATAGAAATATAGCCTAGTAATGAAAAAAAGATCGAAATATATCCTAGTAATGAAAAAAAGATAAATATATCCTAGTAACGAAAAAAGATAGTAATATAGCCTAGTAATGAAAAAAAAGATAGAAATATATCCTAGTAACGAAAAAAGATAGTAATATAGCCTAGTAATGAAAAAAGATAGAAATATAGCCTAGTAATGAAAAAGATAGAAATAAAGCCTAGTAATGAAAAAAGATAGAAATATAGCCTAGTAATGAAAAAATATAGTAATATAGCCTAGTAATGAAGAAAAAAAGATAGTAATATAGCCTAGTAATGAAAAAAGACAGTAATATAGCCTAGTAATGACAAAAAAGATAGTAATAAAGCCTAGTAATGACAAAAAAGATAGTAATAAAGCCTAGTAATGAAAAAAAAGACAGTAATATAGCCTAGTAATGAAAAAAAAGATAGTAATATAGCCTAGTAATGAAAAAAAAAGTAATATAGCCTAATAATGAAAAAAAGACAGTAATATAGCCTAGTAATGAAAAAAGATAGAAATATAGCCTAGTAATGAAAAAAGATAGTAATAAAGGCTAGTAATGAAAAAAAAGATAGTAATAAAGCCTAGTAATGAAAAAAGATAGTAATAAAGTCTAGTAATGAAAAAAAAGATAGTAATAAAGCCTAGTAATGAAAAAAAGATAGTAATATAGCTTAGTAATGAAAAAAAAGATAGTAATAAAGCCTAGTAATGAAAAAAAAGATAGTAATATAGCCTAGTAATGAAAAAAAAGATAGAAATATAGCCTAGTAATGAAAAAAGATAGTAATAGTCTAGTAATGAAAAAAAAGAGTAATAAAACCTAGTGATGAAAAAAAAGATAGTAATAAAGCCTAGTAATGAAAAAAAAGATAGTAATATAGCCTAGTCATGAAAAAAAAGATAGTAATAAAGCCTGGTAATGAAAAAAAAGATAATAATAAAGCCTAGTAATGAGAAAAAAAAAGATAGTAATAAAGCCTAACAATGAAAAAAAGATAGTAATAAAGCCTAGTAATGAAAAAAAAATTGTAATAAAGCCTAGTAATGAAAAAAAGATAATAATATAGCCTAGTAATGAAAAAAGAGAAATAAAGCCTAGTAATGAAAAAAAAGATAGTAATATAGACTAGTAATGAAAAAAATAGTAATAAAGCCCAGTAATGAAAAAGAAGATAGTAATAAAGCCTAGTAATGAAAAAAAAGATAGTAATATAGCCTAGTAATGAAAAAAGATAGTAATAAAGCCTTGTAATGAAAAAAAAGATAGTAATAAAGCCTAGTAATTCAAAAAGATAGTAATATAGCCTAGTAATAAAAAAAAAGATAGTAATAAAGCCTAGTAATGAAAAAAAGATAGTAATAAAGCCTAGTAATGAAAAAAAAGATAGTAATATAGCCTAGTAATGAAAAAAATAGTAATAAAGCCTAGTAATGAAAAAAAAGAGTAATAAAGCCTAGTAATGAAAAAGAAGATAGTAATAAAGCCTAGTAATGAAAAAGAAGATAGTAATAAAGCCTAGTAACGAAAAAAAAGATAGTAATATAGCCTAGTAATAAAAAAAAAGATAGTAATAAAGCCTAGTAATGAAAAAGATAGTAATAAAGCCTATTAATGAAAAAAGATAGTAATAAAGCCTAGTAATGAAAAAAGATAGTAATAGTCTAGTAATGAAAAAAAAGAGTAATAAAACCTAGTGATGAAAAAAAAGATAGTAATAAAGCCTAGTAATGAAAAAAAAGATAGTAATATAGCCTAGTCATGAAAAAAAAGATAGTAATAAGCCTGGTAATGAAAAAAAGATAATAATAAAGCCTAGTAATGAGAAAAAAAAAGATAGTAATAAAGCCTAACAATGAAAAAAAGATAGTAATAAAGCCTAGTAATGAAAAAAAATTGTAATAAAGCCTAGTAATGAAAAAAAGATAATAATATAGCCTAGTAATGAAAAAAGAGAAATAAAGCCTAGTAATGAAAAAAAAGATAGTAATATAGACTAGTAATGAAAAAAATAGTAATAAAGCCCAGTAATGAAAAAGAAGATAGTAATAAAGCCTAGTAATGAAAAAAAAGATAGTAATATAGCCTAGTAATGAAAAAAGATAGTAATAAAGCCTTGTAATGAAAAAAAAGATAGTAATAAAGCCTAGTAATGCAAAAAAAGATAGTAATATAGCCTAGTAATGAAAAAAAAGATAGTAATAAAGCCTAGTAATGAAAAAAAGATAGTAATAAAGCCTAGTAATGAAAAAAAAAGATAGTAATATAGCCTAGTAATGAAAAAAATAGTAATAAAGCCTAGTAATGAAAAAAAAGAGTAATAAAGCCTAGTAATGAAAAAGAAGATAGTAATAAAGCCTAGTAATGAAAAAGAAGATAGTAATAAAGCCTAGTAACGAAAAAAAAGATAGTAATATAGCCTAGTAATAAAAAAAAAGATAGTAATAAAGCCTAGTAATGAAAAAGATAGTAATAAAGCCTAGTAATGAAAAAAAAGATAGTAATATAGCCAAGTAATGAAAAAAAGATAGTAATAAAGCCTAGTAATGAAAAAAAAGATAGTAATATAGCCTAGTAATGAAAAAAAGAGAAATATAGCCTAGTAATGAAAAAAGATAGTAATAAAGCCTAGTAATGAAAAAAGATAGTAATATAGACTAGTAATGAAAAAAAGACAGTAATAAAGGCTAGTAATGAAAAAGATAGAAATATAGCCTAGTAATGAAAAAAGATAGTAATAAAGCCTAGTAATGAAAAAAAGATAGTAATATAGCCTAGTAATGAAAAAAGATAGTAATAAAGCCTAGTAATGAAAAAAAAAAGTAATATAGCCTAGTAATGAAAAAAGACTAATATATCCTAGTAATGAAAAAAGATAGTAATATAGCCTAGTCATGAAAAAAAAGATAGTAATATAGCCTAGTAATGAAAAAAAAGATAGTAATAAAGCCTAGTAATGAAAAAAGATAGTAATATAGCCTAGTCATGAAAAAAAAGATAGTAATATTGCCTAGTAATGAAAGAAAAGATAGTAATATAGCCTAGTAATGAAAAAGATAGAAATAAAGCCTAGTAATGAAAAAAAATAGTAATATAGCCTAGTAATGAAGAAAAAAAGATAGTAATATAGCCTAGTAATGACAAAAAAGATAGTAATAAAGCCTAGTAATGACAAAAAATATAGTAATAAAGCCTAGTAATGAAAAAAAAGACAGTAATATAGCCTAGTAATGAAAAAAAAGATAGTAATATAGCCTAGTAATGAAAAAAAAAAAGTAATATAGCCTAATAATGAAAAAAAGACAGTAATATAGCCTAGTAATGAAAAAAAAGATAGAAATATAGCCTAGTAATGAAAAAAGATAGTAATAAAGTCTAGTAATGAAAAAAAAGATAGTAATAAAGCCTAGTAATGAAAAAAGATAGTAATAAAGTCTAGTAATGAAAAAAAAGATAGTAATAAAGCCTAGTAATGAAAAAAAAGATAGTAATATAGCTTAGTAATGAAAAAAAAGATAGTAATAAAGCCTAGTAATGAAAAAAAAGATAGTAATATAGCCTAGTAATGAAAAAAAAGATAGAAATATAGCCTAGTAATGAAAAAAGATAGTAATAGTCTAGTAATGAAAAAAAAGAGTAATAAAACCTAGTGATGAAAAACAAGATAGTAATAAAGCCTAGTAATGAAAAAAAGATAGTAATATAGCCTAGTCATGAAAAAAAAGATAGTAATAAAGCCTAGTAATGAAAAAAAAGATAATAATAAAGCCTAGTAATGAAAAAAAAAAGATAGTAATAAAGCCTAATAATGAAAAAAAGATAGTAATAAAGCCTAGTAATGAAAAAAAAATTGTAATAAAGCCTAGTAATGAAAAAAAGATAATAATATTGCCTAGTAATGAAATAAGAGAAATAAAGCCTAGTAATGAAAAAAAAGATAGTAATATAGACTAGTAATGAAAAAAATAGTAATAAAGCCCAGTAATGAAAAAGAAGATAGTAATAAAGCCTAGTAATGAAAAAAAAGATAGTAATATAGCCTAGTAATGAAAAAAGATAGTAATAAAGCCTTGTAATGAAAAAAAAGATAGTAATAAAGCCTAGTAATGCAAAAAAAGATAGTAATATAGCCTAGTAATGAAAAAAAAGATAGTAATAAAGCCTAGTAATGAAAAAAAGATAGTAATAAAGCCTAGTAATGAAAAAAAAGATAGTAATATAGCCTAGTAATGAAAAAAATAGTAATAAAGCCAAGTAATGAAAAAAAAGATAGTAATAAAGCCTAGTAATGAAAAAGAAGATAGTAATAAAGCCTAGTAATGAAAAAGAAGATAGTAATAAAGCCTAGTAACGAAAAAAAAGATAGTAATATAGCCTAGTAATAAAAAAAAAGATAGTAATAAAGCCTAGTAATGAAAAAGATAGTAATAAAGCCTAGTAATGAAAAAAAAGATAGTAATAAAGCCTAGTAATGAAAAAAAGATAGAAATATAACCTAGTAATGAAAAAAGATAGTAATATAGCCTAGCAATGAAAAAAAAGATAGTAATATAGCCAAGTAATGAAAAAAAGATAGTAATAAAGCCTAGTAATGAAAAAAAAGATAGTAATATAGCCTAGTAATGAAAAAGATAGAAATATAGCCTAGTAATGAAAAAAGATAGTAATAAAGCCTAGTAATGAAAAAAGATAGTAATATAGACTAGTAATGAAAAAAAGACAGTAATAAAGCCTAGTAATGAAAAAGATAGAAATATAGCCTAGTAATGAAAAAAGATAGTAATAAAGCCTAGTAATGAAAAAAAGATAGTAATATAGCCTAGTAATGAAAAAAGATAGTAATAAAGCCTTGTAATGAAAAAAAAAAGTAATATAGCCTAGTAATGAAAAAAGACTAATATATCCTAGTAATGAAAAGAGTAATATAGCCTAGTAATGAAAAAAAAATAGTAATATAGCCTAGTAATGAAAAAAAAGATAGTAATAAAGCCTAGTAATGAAAAAAGATAGTAATATAGCCTAGTCATGAAAAAAGATAGTAATATTGCCTAGTAATGAAAAAAAAGATAGTAATATAGCCTAGTAATGAAAAAAAGATAGTAATAAAGCCTAGTAATGAAAAAAAAGATAGTAATAAAGCCTATACATTAAAAAAAAAGTAATAAAGCCTAGTAATGAAAAAGATAGTAATATAGCCTAGTAATGAAAAAAAAAGATAGTAATAAAGCCTAGTAATGAAAAAAAAGATAGTAATAAAGCCTAGTTATGAAAAAAAGATAGTAATAAGCCTAGTAATGAAAAAAAAGATAGTAATAAAGCCTAGTAATGAAAAGATAGTAATATAGCCTAGTAATGAAAAAAAATAGTAATAAAGCCTAGTAATGAAAATATAATAATAAAGCCTAGTAATGAAGATAGTAATAAAGCCTAGTAATGAAAAAAAAAGATAGTAATAAAGCCTAGTAATGAAAAGATAGTAATATAGCCTAGTAATGAAAAAAAAATAGTAATAAAGCCTAGTAATGAAAAGATAATAATAAAGCCTAGTAATGAAAAGATAGTAGTAAAGCCTAGTAATGAAAAAAAAAATAGTAATATAGCCTAGTAATGAAAAAAAAGATAGTAATATAGCCAAGTAATGAAAAAAAAGATAGTAATAGCCTAGTAATAAAAAAAGATAGTAATATAGCCTAGTAATGAAAAAATTTAGTAATAAAGCCTAGTCATGAAAAAAAAATTAGTAATATAGCCTAGTAATGAAAAAAAAGAGTAATAAAGCCTAGTAATGAAAAAAGATAGTAATATAGCCTAGTAATGGAAAAAGATAGAAATAAAGCCTAGTAATGAAAAAAAAAGATAGTAATATAGCCTAGTAATGAAAAAAAGATAATAAAGCCTAATAATGAAAAAAAAGATAAAGCCTAGTAATGAAAAAAAAAAAATAGTAATAAAGCCTAATAATGAAAAAAAAAGTAATATAGCCTAGTAATGAAAAAAAATAGTAATATAGCCTAGTAATTAAAAAAAGATAGAAATAAAGCCTAGTAATGGAAAAAAAAGATAGTAATAAAGCCTAGTAATGAAAAAAGATAGAAATATAGCCTAGTAATGAAAAAAAAATAGTAATATAGCCTAGTAATGAAAAAAAAAGATAGTAATGTTGCCTATTATTTTTTTAGCATATTAGAAATGATGTTGATGATAATGATAATTAGAAAGTCATGATTAGTGATCTTGTTAACCCCATAATGTGACCGCCTTTGACCTGACAACCGCCACAGACTAGGAGGAAATGGTCAATGTTCCCCACGAAGGTACAAGTTAATACTAATCATTACATCATCATTTATAGCTGTGATATAATGATAAATGTGGCACGAGTACAAATCAACGTGAAATGGTATAGCTTTGGAAGGGAATAGAGGTGCCAAAAAGGTGTAGGTAATGGACCTAAATATCAGTATAACTCGCATGTCATATAAATATAAAACAACTGCAACATTACAATGACTAGAATGTGACTTTAATAGAGCAGACTATGATGAAGAAAGCAAACAAGAGAAAGTTCTCAATGTTTTGCTACTCTATCTACACAATCTTTAGTTGTAGTTTGGCATGAACACAAGACATTAGATTAAAAATATAGGCTACATAACAGTTCTGGTCTGGTTATAAAAGAGAGAGAGAGAGAGAGAGAGAGAGAAGAGAGAGAGAGAGAGAAGAGAGAGAGAGAGAGAGAGAGAGAGAGAGAGATTGTAATGCCAAAAAGGGGGAAATGTACCAGACAGACAGACAGAGAGAGAGAGAGAGAGAGAGAGAGAGAGAGAGAGAGAGAGAGAGAGAGAGAGAGAGAGAGAGAGAGAGAGAGAGAGAGAGAGAGAGAGAGAGAGAGAGAGAGAGAGAGAGAGAGAGAGAGAGAGAGAGAGAGAGAGAGAGAGAGAAAAAAAAAAATTATTGAGTACGAGAAAACAAAAAATATTGTATGAGAAAACAAAAAATTCGATCAATTCGCAAAAATGCCTTGTTACCCCTGCTGTTAGTGGCGTTGGCTGCTGCTGATGAGCACATATTTCAAAATTGAGTCAAACACCCTGATAGTAGTGAGCTTGACCTCTATAAAGCCAGCCACACACACACCGGCGCGGCGCCGACAAAAAGTGGCGGGGCATCGTTCGCCGGACGAGACCCACACACACACACCGGCCGCCTCATGAAAATATACAGTACACGTCGGACCACCGCGGTGACAACATGAATCCGCTGTCTGAAAATGACTTGTTGGTGATGGCTGCATGTGCAGCCATATATAATACCTATATATAATATGTCATACTACAGGGAGGTCCCGAAGATACGAGCAGTTAGGTTCCACCTGGCATACTCGTAAAGCGAAATCTCGTATAACGAAACACATAACTAATGGTAAAATATAGGTTTGGTTCCAGGACCCCATCAATTAATCGTAATCGTATATCGAATGCTCGTATAACGGGACCTCCCTGTATATATAATACGTCATATATAATACCTATATTATCATAAATACAATTATAACTGGTACAATTAGTCATTATCTGGCCGAGCGAGGGGCGGGCCGCGCCGGAAGGCACCCACACACACGCAGGCGGCAGGCCGCGCCGGACGGAATTTTCAAGCGCCGACTGATTTTCATCCGGCCGCTGCGACAGGCCCCGCCGGATGAAAAACAGCCCCACACACACACCGGCCGCCTCTAGCCACACCCCTTTTCGTCAGCCGGACAGGCTGCGCTGGTGTGTGTGTGGCCGGCTTAACACCCGGGCAAACCTTTTTTATTTCTTTGACAATAAAACATTACTCATCCTGACTAAAATTTCTGAGCGGAATCTTTAAATGAGTTTCAATGCTTTGTCAATAAAAGTTACACATTTATATGATCCACACTATACTGGGTACTGGCAATTAAGCGGTTTGATATATATACCTATATATATATATATATATTTTGCCCTTGGTCAGTCCTTTGTGATGTAAAAAAAAGAGAGAAAACCTAAGTCAGGCAAAACAAAAATACATAAAAAACCCAAACATTTAATAACACAATCATTCATTCATTGAAAACACAAGGACGATACACCAGAAAAATAAAGTTGTACATACAATTACGCCCTTCCCCGGGGGTTCGTTATTCACCACCGAACTACCGTCAACACTCCAAATCCAGCCGGGTTTCGGGGCAAGTACCCGAAGTACCCGAACAAAGCTTTGAGACACGCCGGGCTTCACTCAAGAAAAAAAAAAAAAAAAAATCCTTCTGTAATAGTGAAAAGAAAGAAAAACCCGAGGAAAAATGAACCTGTAAAAAAAAATAAGGAGCTCGGTGGCCCAAGAACTGGTCAGTCTCATCTTGTACCCGTCTGGAGTCTTAGTTTCCATGTGGTGGTAGTGTTGAGCCGGACATCGCTCCTCACCCGTTGATGTCGGTAATATTAACTAAATGTATATTGCAGAAGGTGTGGGGTTAGGTAATTCATTCATATTTACTTTGATTTATTATATTATTGTTGTGTTAACCCCTTGAGCCCCAGAACGTAATTTCCATCGTAATTTGGGTACCATTAACGATTTTAGTGAATATAAGTAATGTTTTATAGATATGACCTGTTTAGTATCCTTATCCACTAACTCATTTGGTTAATTTAGTTACTTTTCGTTATTTTATGGTTAACAGTATACAATTTTATATAGCAAAAGAAAGATCTGGGCGTGAAGGGGTTAATAAATATTGCTTCTTGCTGATTCATTGCTTGTAACTGTCTTGTCTTGTCTTGTAATTACTACGTGGGGATATATATTATGTTAATGTCATTTTATTAGGAATATTAAGATTTATATAAGTTTTCCTCTTCGTGTCCATAATCCTCACGTAATTGTAGTGAAGCGTTAGTCCTTTTCTCATCAACCCTTAGAAAATCACTAATGGTCATAACATTAACAATACACATGGTTTCTTGAACAGTTCTCTAGATCTTTACTTGTCATCATTTTCTGACAGTGTATCATCATCTTTATTGTCATCATTTTCTGACAGCGTATCATCATCTTTATTTGTCATCATTTTCTGACAGCGTATCATCATCTTTATTTGTCATCATTTTCTGACTGTGTATCATCATCTTTACTTGTCATCATTTTCTGACAGCGTATCATCATCTTTACTCATCATCATTTTCTGACAGTGTATCATCATCTTTACTTGTCATCATTTTCTGACTGTGTATCATCATCTTAACTTATCATCATTTTCTGACAGCGTATCATCATCTTTACTTGTCATCATTTTCTGACAGTGTATCATCATCTATACTTATCATCATTTTCTGACAGCGTATCATCATCTATACTTATCATCATTTTCTGACAGCGTATCATCATCTTTACTTATCATCATTTTCTGACAGCGTATCATCATCTTTACTAATCATCATTTTCTGACAGCGTATCATCATCTTTACTTATCATCATTTTCTGACAACGTATCATCATCTTTACTTGTCATCATTTTCTGACAGCGTATCATCATCTTTACTTATCATCATTTTCTGACAGTGTATCATCATCTTTACTTATCATCATTTTCTGACAGTGTATCATCATCAGAGTCTAGAGTTGAAGAATCTGATGATGATTCACCCTCCGAATCATCTTCCTCCTCACTGGAATCATCACTACTGTCACTCGAGTCATCACTGTCCTCCTCACTGTCACTATCAGTACTGGAGGAATCACTGTCACTTAGATGAGGCACTCCTTCCCTATGCTTCTGCACTGCGTTGGCGCCTGGGGATTCATGGGACAGAGCCTCATTCATCCCTCCCAACACTCCTCCATTCTCTATAATAGTCAGCCCGGCCAGGTCTGATGCAATAGCGTTCATGTTTTGGCCTGGTATCATCGCTGCTTTCTCCTCCTCCTCCTTCAGTACATAACATGCAGCGGCTTCCAAGTCATCCAAGTCAAGAGCCACGTCTGCTTTTGAGAGCCGTACCTGAGGAAAAATGTGGGAATGTCAAAAAAAAAAAAAAAAAAAAAAAAAAAAAAAGCCTCATGTAACGGAAAAAAAAAAAAAAAAAAAAAAAAATCAATCCTCATGTAATTGTGGAAAAAAAAAAAAAAAAACCAAAGGAGAAAATGTTGTGTTGTGCATTTCCACTCATTTATGTAAGTATCAAATTCCTGTGTAGTTATTCCACCAACAGTCTGCAGGGTATTATTATTCCAGTTTGATACCGAATTCACTTTGGTGGACGAAACAATTTTTTTCTGGTGAGTTTTGATGTGTTTTAAATATATATAGGTATAGGTTAGGTATAGGTTAGGTCAGGTATAGGTTCGGTTAGGTTCAATTTGTTTTTGTTTTTGTTTTTTGTAGCAAATCACTTTAAAATAATAATAATAAAAAATAAAAAAAATGCCACAGAAACGGTTAGCAGATCAATTCCAAACACATCAGAACTCACCAGAAAAAAATAGCTTCGTCCACCAAAGTGAATTCGGTGTCAAACTGGAAATTTACCGTCTCAAGTTTCTAAAGAAGTCCTCTACGAGATACCTTACTGAACCCTTTAAAAATCCTGGGAGAGCATCCATCCAGCCTCTCCTTCCTTGCATAATGTCCACAACTATGCTATAAAAACTTCTGGAACTGGTCTTGTATGATGATATTTCCAGAAGGTCTAGCTAATACTGCCTTACTGTCTGCCTGGAACCAACACCATTTTTTGTAACCCTTCTCACACAGTCTGGCACATTTCCCCCTTTTTGGCATTAACCCCTTCACGCCCAGATCTTTCCTTTGCTATATAAAATTGTGTCGTTAGCCATAAAATAACGAAAAGTAACTGAATATACCAAATTTGTAAGCTGACAAGGATACTTAATAGTTCATAGCTATAAAATATTGCTTGTATGAATTAAAATCGTCTAATGGTACCCAAATTACAATGGAAATTTTGTTCTGGGTCTCAAGGGGTTAAATCAATCAATCACTCTTCCCACCGTTCAAAGACTACATGTATCACTGTACTGGTTAGGGACACTGACCTATCATTCAGTCCTCTTCTATCTCTTCTATTGCAGGTGAGTACTACGTATATCACATCTTTTCCTTTCACTGCCACTTCTTCACATCAGGAACCTTCAGTATCAAGCACTTGGTCTGCTATTCTTCATCTTAACTTCATTTCTAACTTCATTTTTGGTCTGCTGGCTGGTCTGCATATTCACTTCAAAATCCACCTAACGCCATATCATTCTGCTGCTTTGATCACACTGAGCTCCCTCGTCATACCTATCTACGTGATCCTCCCGAGTCAGAAGCTCCGGAAAATTGTCCTTGGTCTTCAATACTGATTTGTAGCAAACTATTCTTTATCTTATCATGTATATCATTCTCGTACCCTTCAAATGGACACAAAATACCTCTTATTCTCATTTTCACTCACAAAGAACAGTTTTTGAAGGTGTCTAACTGTCTATAGTATAAAACTGTAAACAGAGTGAGTGGTGCGAGCATGAAAAGCGTACACAGAAGATTAGCCACGTCAAATCTAGGGCTGAGAACTAGAAGGGCCAATGTCAAAAAATGGCTAATTTTAGATAAGTCCACCACCGAACTGGAAATGTATGTACCTATCTATCATTGCAAGAAATGATAGGTTATAATCTAAGTAATTACTGAAAAAAAAAAATCTTGCATCTGCTGTTATAACCTGATGCCATGATGAAGGATGCAATATTTCAAACGCATTTTTCTCAAAACATAGATTTGTGACATTGGCCTTTCTTGTTCTCAGCTCTAGAAATGAGGGTAAAGAAATAAGCTGCAGAGTGATGCAGGAAGGATAGGCCATGTGAAATATAAGGACAGCCAGGGAGTGTTCAGAGCATAAGAACAAGGGAATGGCCACGACAGAAGAATCTCCATTTAGTCCTTGCATGCTTTAACCCTCCCATTCTTCTCTCGCCCCTTACTCTCACCTACTCCAGCATTCTGTCCTGCCATATCACTGGGGGTCGTCCTCTAGTACCCACCACATCTACTACACTCATACATATACACTACAGGAACTACCACGTGTAGGTCTCGCGGCCTCTTGTAGCTTCCTTATTTTCTTATGTTCTTATACTCTCTTAGTCGTCTCACTTTCTGCCATCCTTCCTATATGACCAAACCACCTCAGTGCTGTGCTTCACCCCTTCCACCACTCCACATGTCATCCCCTCACCCTTACTTGACACACCCAACCTGTTATACACACTTCCTCACTCCATTGTCACACACACACATACACACTTCCATTACTGTCACCACCCTTACCTGACACACCCAACCTGTTATACACACTTGCACACTCCATTGTCACACACACACATACACACTTCCATTACTGTCACCACCCTTACCTGACACACCCAACCTGTTATACACACTTGCACACTCCATTGTCACACACACACACACACACTTCCATTACTGTCACCACCCTTACTTGACACACCCAACCTGTTATACACACTTGCACACTCCATTGTCACACACACACACACACACACATCCATTACTGTCACCACCCTTACTTGACACACCCAACCTGTTATACACACTTCCTCACTCCATTGTCACACACACACATACACACTTCCATTACTGTCACCACCCTTACTTGACACACCCAACCTGTTATACACACTTGCACACTCCATTGTCACACACACACACATACACACTTCCATTACTGTCACCACCCTTACTTGACACACCCAACCTGTTATACACACTTTCACACTCCATTGTCACACACACACATACACACTTCCATTACTGTCACCATCCATTCTTCCCACACCACAGGCACTTCCCATATATGTCAGTGCCTAGGCGAGTTCTTTAGTGCTTAAGTGGCCTATGGAAACCCCTGGTAGTCATATCAGGCGCCTAGAATTGAAACGGCACAAGCGCCACTTTTAAAAAACTGAGAAAAATGTGATTAAAGTTTAATCTAATATCTTCATTTGTTGCTGATTTACTTTGAAAACACTTTAGGTGCATTTTTTTCATTGATATAAAGTGGCGCTTGTGCCGTTTCATATCTTGATTTTCTTAGATTCAACTTTAAGCGCGTTTTTCTCAGTTTTTTAAAAGTGGCGCCTGTGCCGTTTCAATTCTAGGCGCCAGATATGTTTACTGCTGTGTGTTGTATTGTGTTGGTATTGGATTCTCACGTTCAATGTCCATGTTTTTATGTTTTTGTTTTCATTACCGTCACCATCCATTCTTCCCACACCACAAGCACTTCATTCCAAATTTGTGCCCGGCTTGCATAGCTATATCAGTGTTGGCCCTAGAATGCTATCATGTTAGGCCCTATCTATTCACAATGATATATTCTTCTAGAGTTGTTATGTAAAGGCTTGGCAACAGGCTCAGAATACACCTATACCTCATTTAACACAACCTCACTTAACAAAAAATTAAGAGTTAAATTTAGAAAGAAACTACCAAAATATTGTATCAAAATTTGTTTGTCGTTTATTGTATCGAAGTTTGTCGTCAAAAACTCCGAAATTACGCCCAAAATTGTTCTTAAATCTTGGGAAATAATTGGGAAACAAAGAATTAGTCTAACGCATGAAAAACTCCGAAGTTACGCCCAAAATTGTTCTTAAATCTTGGGCAATAATTGGGAACATAGAATTCGTTTAACGCATTTTTCGCTGAACGCACGATTTTCCAGGAATGTAACTCGTGCGTTAAATGAGGTGCAGACTTAAAGCATATTATGGACTAAGTTTGTGAAGACAGAGTAACAGGAAGGTCTATATTTACCTTCTCCCTGTATCAAAGAACAGAGATTACAAACATCAGCCCACAGTAGCACATTGTGATATGCATAGTCTCAATGATTCCTGGAACTAATCATGATCTGATATATGAGGCAACCAACAGACAGCAAGTATTAATGCAAGAGTTAAGCAGTATCTTCACTCTTTCATCCCCTTCACTGGTAAGCTCTGGAACTCTCTTTCTGTTTCTATTTTTCCACCTTCCTACGACTTAAACCCTATTCTGTCCATCTCCCTAATGCAAGAGTTAAGCAGTATCTTCACTCTTTCATCCCCTTCACTGATAAGCTCTGGAACTCTCTTTCTGTTTCTATTTTTCCACCTTCCTACGACTTAAACCCTATTCTGTCCATCTCCCTAATGCAAGAGTTAAGCAGTATCTTCACTCTTTCATCCCCTTCACTGCTAAGCTCTGGAACTCTCTTTCTGTTTCTATTTTTCCTCCTTCCTACGACTTCAATCTTTTTCATCAGAGTAACCACACCTCCCGAACTAAATTGGCCCACCCCTCTTTTTATATTATCTTACTGTCTTCTTTATAGGGACTGGCAATTTAGCGGGGTTTTTGTTACTTTTTTTTTTTAATGCCCTTGGCCAGTCCTTTGTGATGTAAAAAAAAAAAAAAAAAAAAAAAAAAAAAAAAAAAAAAAAAAAAAAAAAAAAAAAAAAACTCCCGAACCAAATTGGCCCACTCCCCTTTTTATATTATCTTACTGTCTTTTTTTTATAGGGACTGGCAATTTAGCGGGGTTTTTGTTACTTTTTTTTTTAATGTCCTTGGCCAGTCCTTTGTGATGTAAAAAAAAAAAAAAAACAGTAAAGGAAAACCTGTCTTCATACCTTTCTTAGTGAGTCGCCCAGACTGATGAATTTGTTGTCCTTCACCCTCTGGAGCCACACGCAGTAGTCGTTGATGTACAGCTGGTTCAGAATGTATCTTTGGTCTGAAGAATTGAATAATCTCCGGATTTCAAAGAGACATTTCAAAACTTTTTTTTTTCCTGCAAAGGAGAAATCACAGCATCACAGAAAGGAGAGACAGAAAGGAAAGGCAGAAAAGGAGGACTTAAAATATTTTCTGTTATGGTGCCCAGCCTACAGTAATGAAAGAAAGAAAAGTGTGAGGCTACAACAAGCTTACCTAGAGGAGGAAGAGGCTATAGTGGGGGAGTATTTGTTTGGAGAGGGGAATGTGGAAGAAGCAAAAAGAACAATCAACAGTTTTTGGATGACCAGAGAAAATAAGAAGAAAAAAAAGAAAGAAACTAATAAGATAGAATAAGAGAAGACAACTAATTAAAGACCCAGACAGCAAGAAGAAACACGCCAGGGAGTGCCGTTGAAAAAGGCCTGACTCTCGACCCACAACTGAACTGAATTATATAAGTTATTCACTTTTATTCAGGGAAGAACAGAGGACTTCCACTCCAATGATCATGACTCATTGTTTAGTCTTTACTTGAAATTTAGGTTAGGAATCTCTCTCTCAGTGAATGGCTGGCTGATATGAAATCTACTAGCTGGAATGTATATAAGTCATTCACTTCTATATAAAGAACAGAATACTTATTGATCATGACTCATTATTTTAGTCTTAACATAAGTGTAAGCAAATATAAAAAATAATTAAATCACTTCATATACGGAAAATAATGCAAGAAAGTTGAGATTTACCGTAAGTGATGTGACTGTGTGCAGCACGAGTGTGTGTATTGCCCTGTGTCAGTGGTGTTCATAGTGGTGTACAGCAACACAATATGAAGAGTATTGATGATGAAAATATGTAAATTAGTACGGAAACCCAACTTCACATCAGCACACATCTTCACATCATTGGGGAGGCGGTAGTGGAGTGGTTAGCGTCTCTGACTGGCGTTCTCGGTGACCCGAGTTCGATCCCCGAAGAAAACCAAAATCTTTCTGCACCGTCGAGTGGCCTAAGAACACCCACATGCCCTGCCTATCAACTCTACCTTCGACTGTGAGTGCATCGGAGGACACAGGGGGGCGGCATGAGCCTCACAGGTGTCACTATAAGAATCCTGCCTGCGCCACCACGGGCAAGGACCAACCATCAGAGCCCTCAAGTGAACCTCCAGAGCCTACCATCCGAGCCCTGGGTCACCACTGCCTACAGGCGCTATAGGCACAAATGTAAAAAAAAAAATAGTTCCAACCAGGGATAACATATTGGACCTTGATATAAGACCTCTTTAACCCCTTGAGCCCCAGAACGTAATTTCCATTGTAATTTGGGTACCATTAGATGATTTTTAGTGAATATCAGCAATATTTAATATATATGACCTGTTTAGTATCCTTGTCCACTAATTTAGTACCTATATTAAGTTACTTTTTGTAATTTTATGGCTAACAACATACAATTTTTTCAATAGCAAAGGAAAGATCTGGGCGTGAAGGGTTCATATTATCCTTGGTTCCGACTGTAATTTGGGTTAGGAATCTCTCTCTCAGTGAATGGCTTGGGTCCACAACAACATGCTAATACATAGAGGTAGAGAACATACCTAACGACAACACCTGTGCAGTGTCCTTGAGAACTTGCTGAGACAACAGCCAGTTTCTGACCAGCGGGAAGGTGAGGGACCTGCGGACACTGCTCACAGCAACGTCCTTCAAACTGGTGAACGACTGAAAATATCCAGGAGTGTTTAAAACGGATGAATTAATTGTACACCAACACTTAACCCCTTCACGCCCAGATCTTTCCTTGGCTATAAAAAATTGTCTGTTGTTAGGCATAAAATTATGAAAAGTAACTAAATACACCAAATTAGCTAGTGGACAAGGGTACTCAACAGGTCATAGCTATAAAATATTGCTTATATTCAATAAAAATCGTCTAAGGGTAGCCAAATTACAATGGAAATTACGTTCTGGGCCTCAAAGGGTTAAAAACATATGAATTAACCAACACTTAATTCAAGGATATTTTGTGAATGAGGAAAAGTCTAGCATAGATAGTATCACGGCCTCTAATTCCTTCAGTAATCTCCTTGATGAATCCCTAAACGAAATCCCCCATGACAGGCCACTGCTTTCAAAGAGTGGTGAAGACAGAATGCTATGAGATACCTGCACTAGGCTATCCTTTTATGCCCGTATTCGTAGTCACATACCATCATTGTACGTGGTCATTGTTCACTTTTTGTCTTGTCCTAATTAAATCAATATGTCATGCCAGCTCTGTTGTGATTGCAATAGGAGTACTGTATGATTGCTCTAGTACTTTCCATGGCAGCTACAAGATCTCTGTTGTGATTGCAATAGGAGTACTGTATGATTGCTCTAGTACTTTCCATGGCAGCTACAAGATCAAGTGAATAATTTTGACTGAGTAGAAATGGAACAAAATCATAGCAATTACCACGAGCAATCATGGTATGTGACTACGAATACGAGCATGATAAATGTCTTCCGGAACTAAAGAATATTACTGGGAGTGATGTACTGACAGGGGAGAACAGTATTTTGAGGCAGACATGTCAAATCTTGTACATGATTAAATTTCTATATTCTTTTTATGAATGAAGGATTATTTTTGGAAAGACTTCATAGTACAGGGAGGTCCCGTTATACGAGCATTCGATATACGAGAATCCGATGATACGAGATGTGTAAATTAGGGTCTATTTTCAATATACGAGATCGAAAATCCAATGTTACGACATTCAAACTGGGGTGAGTAAAATGACCAAGTTATTTACTAAACTAAATTACAAATTATTTACTAAAATTATAAAGTAATTTACTGACTATATGATTTTACCTAAGGTTGTACGATATAATCAATCTGAAAATATGATAATTCTGGTGGCTCAGTACAACAATGTGGCCTACAAAAATTCACAACCCTGGGCGAGAAGCCAGCAACGGAGGTAGTATGGCCAGCAACAACCTGCTCTCGCACTACCTAGATACTACTTTCCCTAATGACGGAAGCTACAAAGCTGATTGAAAGCTCCCTCGATAGGTCGTAAACGAGTAGGAAGGTTGTGACTGGCTAAGACGTCACCAGCCAATGACAAACTGTTTTTAAAACTTCTCGACCAATCACAAGCCAACGATACATATTTCCGGGCAAGAATGGCATGCCAGACTGCCTCTCTGCCTTCTGTCCCCGTCATCTAAAACTAATCCTCGTTTTATTTGGAATGCTTGCGTTTTAAGTAGTTTTAATGTATCAGATAGTAAGATATATAAGTAAGGAGCCTGTGTTGCTAGTGTATTGGTGGTAGAAGGTGTGTATGTGTGTTAAAATGGTGAATATTTGTGATATGGGGCGGCTCCGCGGCAAGTATTTCTCAGTCACTCTCTGCCCCGCCAGCTCGGCCAGCAGTCACCTCATCATAACATCTTTAAATCACCCTTATTTAAGGTGACACACGGTGCTACATTGAGTTAGATAATGACACGTGGATATAACATCTCACCATAATCACTAAGTTGTATAATAACGAGTGATAAGACGTTTAAGCCTGCCCAAACCTACCTTGGCGGAGGTAAAAAAGCCTCTCAAAAACCGCCGTCATCCGCCTCACCTGTGCCTTCCTGAAGAAGACAGTCAGCTCCTACGCCTGTGATAGCACCATAGGATATCACCAGTGATCATAGGATTCCTCAAAGGGTCCTCGCTTTCCTACTAAATAATTACCAAGGAGATTTCCGCTGGCGGCGGACATCGGCTGCCGCCCGCACAACACAACACCTGTATATGAGCTGTATAATATGGGCCTTCCTGAAGAAGTCAGGTCAGCTCCCACGCATGTGATGGCACCATAGGATATCACCAGGGCCCATAGGATTCGTCAAGGGGTTCTCGCACCCCTACTAAATATTACCAAATTTAATTTTAGCTTAACATGTCTTTTTTTTTTTTTTTTTTTTTTTTTTATTGTTGGGGTCCTGGAACCAAACCTATATTTTACCATTAGTTATGTGTTTCGTTATACGAGATTTCGCTTTACGAGTATGCCAGGTGGAACCTAACTGCTCGTATCTTCGGGACCTCCCTGTATATAAAACTGATGTGTCATTCGGACGACAACATAGAGGGAGAATGACATACACCAAGCCTACATAACTATCAGGAGCTAACTTGATTGGTGTATAAATAAATATAGGTCGGTAGATATCCTTTGCTTTTAAAGTATTCCTTGAAGCCACAGTTTATCAAATACTCATAAGAACATGAGAAAATAAGGAAGTTACAAGAGGCCGTGAGACCTACACGTGGTAATTCCTGTTACTGAACACTACCTACATCCACCTTTCACCCCTATCCATGAATTTATCCAGCCTCCTTTTAAAGCTCCCTAATGACTCCGCACTGACCTGACGACTGAGTCCATTCCAATCATTTACTTTATTTGTGAACCAGTTTTTCCCTATTTCTTTTAATGTATTTCAATGTTGGTTCGTTGGATCTCTCACTTGCCTCTATCTCTACCCACGTCCCTTGCTATTGCCCCTGTTTATACACTCCACGTCCCTTGCTATTGCCCCTGTTTATACACTTCTATGTCCCTTGCTATTGCCCCTGTTTATACACTCCCACGTCCCTTGCTATTGCCCCTGTTTAACACTTCTATGTCCCTTGCTATTCCCCTTTTTATACACTTCTACGTCCCTTACTATTGCCCTGTTTATACACCCCAATCCCTTGCTATTGCCCTTTTTTAAACATTCCATTTCCCTTGCTTTTCCCCCTGTTTATACACTTACGTCCCTTGCTATTGCCCCTTTTTTATACACTTCTAGCCCTTTTGCTATGCCCCTGTTTATACACTTCTACGTCCCTTGCTATTCCCCCCTTTTTTAACACTTCTAGTCCCTTGCATTGCCCCTGTTTATCCCTTTCTTTTCCCCCTTGCTTTTTCCCCTGTTTTAACACTTTTTTGCCCCTTGTATTGCCCCTGTTTATAATTTCCCCACTCCCTTGTATTCCCCCGGTTTATACACTCCCACGTTCCCCTTGCTATTGCCCTGTTTATACACCCCACGCCCCTTTCATTCCCCCCTGTTTATACACTTCCCCGCCCCTTGCTATTGCCCCTGTTTATACACTTCTACGCCCTTGCTATTGCCCCCTGTTTTCACTCCCAGTCCCTTGCTATCCCCGTTTATACACTTCACGCCCCCTTGCTATTGCCCCCTGTTTTACACCCCAAACGCCCCTTGCTTTTCCCCCCTGTTTATACACTTTCACTCCCTTGTATTGCCCTGTTTATACACTCCCCCCCTTGCTATTCCCCCTTTTATACACTTCCACGTCCCTTGCTATGGCCCCTTTTATACACTTCTACGCCCCCTTGCTATTGCCCCGTTTTATAATTTTCCACCCCCCTTCTTTTGCCCCTGTTTTTTAACCTAGTCCCTTGCTTTTCCCCCTTTTATACACTTCCACTCCCTTGCTATTCCCCTTTTAACTTCTACGTCCCTTGCATCCCCCTTTTAACACTTCTATGTCCCTTGCTTTTTCCCCTGTTTATACACTTCAGTCCCTTGCTATTGCCCCTGTTTATACACTTCTACGTCCCTTGCTATTGCCCCTGTTTATACACTTCTACGTCCCTTGCTATTGCCCCTGTTTATACACTTCCACGTCCCTTGCTATTGCCCCTGTTTATACACTTCCACGTCCCTTGCTATTGCCCCTGTTTATACACTTCAAGTCCTTGCTATTGCCCCTGTTTATACACTTCTCAGTCCCTGCTATTGCCCGTTTATACACTTCTATGTCCCTTGCTATTGCCCCTGTTTATACACTTCAGTCCTTGCTATTGCCCCTGTTATACACTTCCACGTCCTTGCTATTGCCCCTGTTTATACACTTCAGTCCTTGCTATTGCCCTGTTTATACACTTCTACGTCCCTTGCTATTGCCCCTGTTTATACACTTCCAGTCCCTTGCTATGCCCCTGTTTATACACTTCCTACGTCCCTTGCTATTGCCCCTGTTTATACACTCCACGTCCCTTGCTATTGCCCCTGTTTATACACTTCTACGTCCCTTGCTATTGCCCCTGTTTATACACTCCCACGTCCCTTGCTATTGCCCCTGTTTATACACTTCCACGTCCCTTGCTATTGCCCCTGTTTATACACTCCCACGTCCCTTGCTATTGCCCCTGTTTATACACTTCCACGTCCCTTGCTATTGCCCCTGTTTATACACTTCCACGTCCCTTGCTATTGCCCCTGTTTATACACTCCCACGTCCCTTGCTATTGCCCCTGTTTATACACTCCCACGTCCCTTGCTATTGCCCCTGTTTATACACTTCTACGTCCCTTGCTATTGCCCCTGTTTATACACTTCTACGTCCCTTGCTATTGCCCCTGTTTAGACACTCCACGTCCCTTGCTATTGCCCCTGTTTATACACTCCACTGTCCCTTGCTATTGCCCTGTTTATACACTTCTACGTCCCTTACTATTGCCCCTGTTTATACACTCCACGTCCCTTGCTATTGCCCCTGTTTATACACTTCTACGTCCCTTACTATTGCCCCTGTTTATACACTTCCACATCCCTTGCTATTGCCCCTGTTTATACACTCCCACGTCCCTTGCTATTGCCCCTGTTTATACACTCCCACATCCCTTGCTATTGCCCCTGTTTATACACTTCCAGTCCCTTGCTATTGCCCGTTTATACACTTCTACGTCCCTTGCTATGCCCGTTTATACACTTCTACGTCCCTTGCTATTGCCCCTGTTTATACACTTCTACGTCCCTTGCTATTGCCCCTGTTTATACACTTCTATGTCCCTTGCTATTGCCCCTGTTTATACACTTCTACGTCCCTTGCTATTGCCCCTGTTTATACACTTCTATGTCCCTTGCTATTGCCCCTGTTTATACACTTCTAAGTCCCTTGCTATTGCCCCTGTTTATACACTTCTACGTCCCTTGCTATTGCCCCTGTTTATACACTCCCATGTCCCTTGCTATTGCCCGTTTTATACACTTCTACGTCCCTTGCTATTGCCCCGTTTATACACTTCTACGTCCCTTGCTAATGCCCCTGTTTATACACTTTCACGTCCCTTGCTATTGCCCTGTTTATACATTCTACGTCCCTTGCTATTGCCCCGTTTATACACTTCATGTCCCTTGCTATTGCCCGTTTATACACTTCTACGTCCCTTGCTATTGCCCCGTTTATACACTTCTACGTCCCTTGCTATTGCCCCTGTTTATACACTTCTACGTCCCTTGCTATTGCCCGTTTATACACTCCATGTCCCTTGCTATTGCCCGTTTATACACTTCACGTCCCTTGCTATTGCCCCGTTTATACACTTCCATGTCCCTTGCTATTGCCCTTTTATACACTTCTACGTCCCTTGCTATTGCCCTGTTTATACACTTCACGTCCCTTGCTATTGCCCCTGTTTATACACTCCACGTCCCTTGCTATTGCCCGTTTATACACTTCACGTCCCTTGCTATTGCCCCTGTTTATACACTTCTACGTCCCTTGCTATTGCCCTGTTTATACACTTCCATGTCCCTTGCTATTGCCCCGTTTATACACTTCTACGTCCCTTGCTATTGCCCGTTTATACACTTCTACACGTCCCTTGCTATTGCCCCTGTTTATACACTTCTACGTCCCTTGCTATTGCCCGTTTATACACTTCCATGTCCCTTGCTATTGCCCGTTTATACACTTCTACGTCCCTTACTATTGCCCCTGTTTATACACTTCCATGTCCCTTGCTATTGCCCGTTTATACACTTCTACGTCCCTTGCTAATGCCCCTGTTTATACACTTCTACGTCCCTTGCTATTGCCCCTGTTTATACACTTCCACGTCCCTTGCTATTGCCCCTGTTTAGACACTTCTACGTCCCTTGCTATTGCCCGTTCATACACTTCTTCCTCGTCAACTACAGCTTAAACCTTGATAGAATTACAGTGAGGGAGGTTATTTGAGTAGTGGTTAAATACTCACGTCAAACCATGTGAGTGTTGAGCTGAGTTTAGCCACATTCCAGGCTGACTCCACACAGTTGTCGCCCAGCGTGATTCTGTGATTGTAGCTCCAGGCGTACAGGATGTCCGCCAGGCCCAGGAACACCAGGGACTTGGTGCCCTTGTCTAAGAGGTGCTCCTTGCGGGGTAACTTCAGCATGTCTTCTTTGTCTTCTTCCGAGAACTCAACTACAGGAACAGGAGATACGTGTGAATTAATCCCTTCACACCCAGGCCTTTCATTGGCTATATAAAATTGTCTGTTCTTAGCCATAAAATTACAAAAACTAACTGAATATACCAAATTAGCTAGTCGACAAGGATACTAAACTGGTCATATCTATAAAAATTGCTTATATGCGTTAAAATTGTCTTATGGTACCCAAATTATAATGAAAATTACATTCTGGGTCTCAAGGGATTAAAGGATCATAATCACAGAAATAGATATGGAAAAGGTACACTATGTTACAGCAAGCAAAATTATCAGCAGACTGTATGTATAGTATTTAATTTTTGCTTTTAGTACCGTAGATACAACTACAGGAACAGGAGATACGCATGAATCAAAGGGTCACCATCACAAAATTAGTTAGACCCTTTACGCCCAGACCTTTCCTTTGCTATATAAAATCATCTGTTGTTTGCCATAAGATTAAAAAAAAGCAACTTAATATACAAGATAATTTAGTCGACATGGATACTAAACAGGTCATATCTCTAAAATATTGCTTATATTCATTGAAATTGTCTACTGGTAGCCAAATTACAATGGAAATTACGTTCTGGGCCTCAAGGTGTTAAACAATATTAGATAAGATACTTTGATCCTATCTAGACAATTTGCAAGTACCAACTACAAGGTTATTGACTATACAAAGCGCCACCACGCCAGGACAAACTTGGTGGACTCAAACCGCTGACCGAATGCAGGGACTCTACACTCATGTCCACGACTCTACCAACCGCGCCACCCTGGCGGGTAGGGGTTAAACAAGGATAAGGTACAATATGTTACACCAAGCAAAATTATCAGCAGACTTGTATGCAGTAAAACCTCTCGTATTCTGACTCTCATTATTCGGACTTTGACGTTATTCGGACCTCCTCTTTTTTTGTTCTTTTTTTTTGGGGTTGAAATTTCTAGCCTAATTATTTTTTTTTTTTTTTTTTTTTTTTTAGGGGTTGAAATTTGCTAGTCTAGATTTTTTTTTTTTTTTTAGGGGTTGAAATTTCCTAGCCTAGAATTTTTTTTTTTTTAGGGGTTGAAATTTCCTAACCTAGAATTTTTTTTTTTTTTAGGGGTTGAAATTTGCTAACCTAGATTTTTTTATATTTTTAGGGGTTGAAATTTCCTAACCTAGATTTTTTTAATATTTTTAGGGGTTGAAATTTCCTAACCTAGAATTTTTTATTTTTAGGGGTTGAAATTTCCTAACCTAGATTTTTTTTTATTTTTAGGGGTTGAAATTTCCTAACCTAGATTTTTTTTTTTTTTTTTAGGGGTTGAAATTTCCAAACCTAGATTTTTTTATATATTTTTTTTCATATCGAAATACCCCATATAATCCCCCCATTATTCGTATCCTTGCATTACTCGGACCACTCCTTGGCCTAATTAGTCCGAATATGAGAGGTTTTACTGTACTGTAGTTTTTAATTTTTGCTTTTAATAGTGTTGTTGAATTTTTAGATTGAGCTGATAGGAACTGCCATCTATATCACAGGGAAGTATAATCTTAATGTGAAAACAATACTAAAGCGCCACAACGTTTCACTTATACAATTTTTTTTTATAGACACTTGATACTTTTGTTAATTACTGACATTGCTGGTCCAGGAGGGATTTTGGTATATTACGTAATTCATTTTTATGCATTTTTGTGGACAATAAAATATCTATCTAACTATCTATAGGGTTACGCTGTTTCATACATGCCCACCAAATTGAAAAAGAAAAAAAAAAAAAAAAAAAAAAAAAAAATAGAGATGTAAAAAAATGTAAAAGAGATGTAAAAAATAAATAAAATATATAGATACAAAAAAATGTAAAAAAATAATAAAATAAATAGTCTGTAAAAAACAAAACAAAACAAAAAACAACTATGATGACTAGGGTTACGCGGCGTTTCGTATCATACCCCCCCCTATCAGGACCTCTCACCCTCGTCACGGGATAGGCTGTAGGACTCTGGGATGAAGAGTTGGAAAAACATGTATAAAAAAAAAAAAAAAAATATAAAAGATGACGGGGAAAAAAAAAAAAAAAAAAAAAAAAAAAAAAAGGACGTAAAAAAAAAAATAAAAAAAAAATAATGAGAGAAAAAAAAAAAAAGTCTATAGTTCAGTGCATTTTGTAAGCAAATATTATTGGGCTGACATTTTTTGGATATCCAGAAAGGTAAATGCCTACTACCTGTTAACCCTTCGAGACCCAGAACGTAATTTCCATTGCAATTTGGCTACCATTAGATGATTTCTAGTGACTATAAGCAATATTTTATAGCTATGACCTGCTTAGTATCCTTGTCCACTAATTAATTTGGTATATTCAGGCACTTTTCGTAATTTTATAGCTAACAACAGACAATTCTATACAGGAAGGAAAGATCTGGGCATGAAGGGGTTAATTAAAATATAGTTTTTCGGATACATCAACTTCACCCTTTTGTATGTTGTGTATAAATAAAGATCCTATGCAGTAATAAGAATGCACTTCTGGATCTAACACACACAGATAAGATGAACCATTGTATCCAGGAAGGATTTTATGAACATGTCGCCCAGTAGCTTAAAATTGTTCTTACTGGGCGGCAGTTTTCCATCACTGGGAGACATTTTGGTCGCCCAGTTGTGATGTTAAAAAATGCACTGATATAGTTACGCTGAGCTTCATGTCAGGACCATCGCTATTACAACACCCGTAGTATAATATTAACCACAACCTCTCACCCTCGTCACTGGATATGCTGTAGTACTCTGGGATGAACTCGGTGAACTGCTGCGTCATGTCCGAGTCAAAGTAGTCCGCCAAGTAGTGGTCTTCGTCAAACAGACTCATCTCCTGCGCCATTCTCTCCTCCCGCCGCTGAGATGCAGACTTGTTATCCGGGTCCTTCACATCCACCACATCCTTCAATTCGTCCTGGAAATCATTCATACGTGTACTCAAAAAAATGTTATCCCTCTTGGTCTAAAATACATCCCTCAATTCATGCTGGAAATCATTCATACGTGTACTCAAAATACATCCTCCAATTCATCCTGGAAATCATTCATACGTGTACTCAAAATACATCCTCCAATTCATGCTGGAAATCATTCATACGTGTACTCAAAATACATCCTCCAATTCATCCTGTATATCATTCATACGTGTACTCAAAATACATCCTTCAATTCATGCTGGAAATCATTCATACGTGTACTCAAAATACATCCTCCAATTCATTCATACGTGTACTCAAAATACATCCTCCAATTCATCCTGTATATCATTCATACGTGTACTCAAAATACATCCTCCAATTCATCCTGGAAATCATTCATACGTGTACTCAAAATACATCCTCCAATTCATCCTGGAAATCATTCATACGTGTACTCAAAATACATCCTCCAATTCATCCTGGAAATCATTCATACGTGTACTCAAAATACATCCTCCAATTCATCCTGGAAATCATTCATACGTGTACTCAAAATACATCCTCCAATTAATTCATACGTGTACTCAAAATACATCCTCCAATTCATCCTGGAAATCATTCATACGTGTACTCAAAATACATCCTCCAATTCATCCTGTATATCATTCATACGTGTACTCAAAATACATCCTCCAATTCATCCTGTATGTCATTCATACGTGTACTCAAAATACATCCTCCAATTCATCCTGTATGTCATTCATACGTGTACTCAAAATACATCCTCCAATTCATCCTGTATGTCATTCATACGTGTACTCAAAATACATCCTCCAATTCATCCTGTATATCATTCATACGTGTACTCAAAATACATCCTCCAATTCATCCTGTATATCATTCATACGTGTACTCAAAATACATCCTCCAATTCATCCTGTATATCATTCATACGTGTACTCAAAATACATCCTGGAAATCATTCATACGTGTACTCAAAATACATCCTCCAATTCATCCTGTATATCATTCATACGTGTACTCAAAATACATCCTCCAATTCATCCTGTATGTCATTCATACGTGTACTCAAAATACATCCTCCAATTCATCCTGTATGTCATTCATACGTGTACTCAAAATACATCCTCCAATTCATCCTGTATATCATTCATACGTGTACTCAAAATACATCCTCCAATTCATCCTGTATGTCATTCATACGTGTACTCAAAATACATCCTCCAATTCATCCTGTATATCATTCATACGTGTACTCAAAATACATCCTCCAATTCATCCTGTATATCATTCATACGTGTACTCAAAATACCTCCTCCAATTCATCCTGGAAATCATTCATACGTGTACTCAAAATACCTCCTCCAATTCATCCTGTATATCATTCATACGTGTACTCAAAATACATCCTTCAATTCATCCTGGAAATCATTCATACGTGTACTGAAAATACATCCTCCAATTCATCCTGGAAATCATTCATACGTGTACTCAAAATACATCCTCCAATTCATCCTGGAAATCATTCATACGTGTACTCAAAATACATCCTCCAATTAATTCATACGTGTACTCAAAATACATCCTTCAATTCATCCTGTATATCATTCATACGTGTACTCAAAATATATCCTCCAATTCATCCTGTATATCATTCATACGTGTACTCAAAATACATCCTCCAATTCATCCTGTATATCATTCATACGTGTACTCAAAATACATCCTCCAATTCATCCTGTATATCATTCATACGTGTACTCAAAATACATCCTCCAATTCATCCTGTATATCATTCATACGTGTACTCAAAATACATCCTCCAATTCATCCTGTATATCATTCATACGTGTACTCAAAATACATCCTTCAATTCATGCTGGAAATCATTCATACGTGTACTCAAAATACATCCTCCAATTCATCCTGTATATCATTCATACGTGTACTCAAAATACATCCTCCAATTCATCCTGTATATCATTCATACGTGTACTCAAAATACATCCTTCAATTCATGCTGGAAATCATTCATACGTGTACTCAAAATACATCCTCCAATTCATTCATACGTGTACTCAAAATACATCCTTCAATTCATCCTGTATATCATTCATACGTGTACTCAAAATACATCCTCCAATTCATCCTGGAAATCATTCATACGTGTACTCAAAATACATCCTCCAATTCATCCTGGAAATCATTCATACGTGTACTCAAAATACATCCTCCAATTCATTCATACGTGTACTCAAAATACATCCTCCAATTCATCCTGGAAATCATTCATACGTGTACTCAAAATACATCCTCCAATTCATTCATACGTGTACTCAAAATACATCCTCCAATTCATTCATACGTGTACTCAAAATACATCCTCCAATTCATCCTGGAAATCATTCATACGTGTACTCAAAATACATCCTCCAATTCATTCATACGTGTACTCAAAATACATCCTCCAATTCATCCTGTATATCATTCATACGTGTACTCAAAATACATCCTTCAATTCATCCTGGAAATCATTCATACGTGTACTCAAAATACATCCTCCAATTCATCCTGGAAATCATTCATACGTGTACTCAAAATACATCCTCCAATTCATCCTGGAAATCATTCATACGTGTACTCAAAATACATCCTTCAATTCATTCATACGTGTACTCAAAATACATCCTCCAATTCATTCATACGTGTACTCAAAATACATCCTCCAATTCATCCTGGAAATCATTCATACGTGTACTCAAAATACATCCTCCAATTCATTCATACGTGTACTCAAAATACATCCTCCAATTCATTCATACGTGTACTCAAAATACATCCTCCAATTCATCCTGTAAATCATTCATACGTGTACTCTGCTTTTATGGGCAATGGGTACCAGTAAAAGGACTCCCAACTTCCACCCTCATCCCTTTTAGACACAAGGAATAAATGAAGACACTCTACGTCCCCTGTCTTACCTGGCTGAATGCTTAATCCCCCCAGCTGTCCTAAACTACCATTCTCATTCTTTTTGTGCCCATACAACTATTACATCACTTAACCCCTTGAGGCCCAGAACATAATTCCCATTGTAATTTGGGTACCATTAGACAATTTTTAGTGACTACATGCAATATTTTATAGCTATGACCTGTTTAGTATCCTTGTCGACTAATTAATTTGGTACCTATATTTAGCTACTTTTCGTTATTTTATGGCTCAACAACAGATAATTTTCTATAGCAAAGGAAAGATCTGGGCTTGAAGGGGTTACTACAGCATTGTCTTTCTATTAATGTTTACATATATGCATGCCTATACCTATTAGACGACACAGACACACAGTTACGAATTAGTTATGTGGTTGTCCAGAAACATTTCCCTCTTCAACCCTCATATTAATCCCCTTCATGTCCGAGTTTTATTTTACAAGGCTTCATGGATCATATCTACTTGTATCATTGTGATCCTACTGTAGACTAAATTAGGGTGCAAATTAGTCTATCTCGTATCCCTGAATCCCTGTTCATAGCCCCGTGCTCCCTTCATCATTGGGACACAGTAGTGATGATAGATAGTGATGATAGACAAGACAAACTTATGGTAGACAATTACTACCAATCAGGATAAGATAAGATTTTCATCCTATTTAGACACTTTGCAAGTACCAACTACAAGGTTATTGACTATACAAAGCGCCGCCACGTCAGCACGAACTAGGCGGACTCGAACCGCTGACCGAATGCACAGGGACGCTGCACATTGCGAACTCACGTCTCTACCAACCTTGCCACCCTGACGGGCTACCAACCAGGAAGTTATCATTGCCGATTCTTCCATTTATCTATCACTTGATATAAACACAAATGAACTATACTACAATGATAAATAAAACTAAAACTAAAACTAAAAACAGGAATAATAACATGATGTCCTTGGCTAGTCCTCATTACAGAGTTATTGCACTTCATTCTATAAGATGCAACATTAAGTGACACGTGTGGCACCTATCATGCTGGTGGTATTCATGACAACTTGCATCCATATGAAAACTCTCACTTCCTTTGTGTTCAGGACATTTGGCATAATAATAGTATAAGTATTAGCTAAGTATTAATTATCTGACCTTGGGGGGACCGAAGGTAGGTCGGATAATTGGAATAGTCGGATGTTCGGATATCACAGTAACCATAAACGTAAGGACAAAATGGTATAGAACATAAAAGATGCAGCTCTTGAAGGCCGGTCCAGTGGTATACGCGAAAGTAAAATTCATGCATAAATAAAGCCACAACTCAATCTTTTCTAAAACTAAAAAAAAACTAAGTAAAATAAATGGCCAAAACAAGACACAATGTGGTGGTGAAAAAAGTCGGATGTTTGGAGGTCGGATGTTGGGAATTTGGCTGTATCAACTTACTTGTAGAGCGGAGAAAACATCCGTTGCATTGTTCCCAAAGCCATACTTGCAGCCCATGGTCACTGTGTTTCCCGCCGGCAAGGTCTGCTCATAGGTAAAATCAAAGTCTTCTTCTGTGTCTTTCTCTGCGCCACAGCCTGGAAAATAACAAGTACAAATTTAGCAACGTCTTATAACTACGTCATAATTAGAAATAGAGCGATGAAACTTGGCTAATGCAGAGACAGAGGGTATACTATGAAACTTGGCTAATGCAGAGACAGAGGGTATACAATGAAACTTGGCTAATACAGAGACAGAGGGTATACTATGAAACTTGGCTAATGCAGAGACAGAGGGTATCTATATGATGAAACTTGGCTAATACAGAGACAGAGGGTATCTATACGATGAAACTTGGCTAATACAGAGACAGAGGGTATACTATGAAACTTGGCTAATACAGAGACAGAGGGTATCTATACAATGAAACTTGGCTAATACAGAGACAGAGGGTATACTATGAAACTTGGCTAATACAGAGACAGAGGGTATACAATGAAACTTGGCTAATGCAGAGACAGAGGGTATACTATGAAACTTGGCCAATGCAGAGACAGAGGGTATCTATACGATGAAACTTGGCTAATGCAGAGACAGAGGGTATACTATGAAACTTGGCTAATGCAGAGACAGAGGGTATACTATGAAACTTGGCTAATGCAGAGACAGAGGGTATACGATGAAACTTGGCTAATGCAGAGACTGAGGGTATACGATGAAACTTGGCTAATACAGAGACAGAGGGTATACTATGAAACTTGGCTAATACAGAGACAGAGGGTATCTATACGATGAAACTTGGCTAATGCAGAGACAGAGGGTATACTATGAAACTTGGCTAATGCAGAGACAGAGGGTATACGATGAAACTTGGCTAATACAGAGACAGAGGGTATACTATGAAACTTGGCTAATACAGAGACAGAGGGTATACGATGAAACTTGGCTAATGCAGAGAGAGGGTATCTATACAATGAAACTTGGCTAATGCAGAGACAGAGGGTATACAATGAAACTTGGCTAATGCAGAGACAGAGGGTATCTATACGATGAAACTTGGCTAATGCAGAGACAGAGGGTATACTATGAAACTTGGCTAATGCAGAGACAGAGGGTATACAATGAAACTTGGCTAATGCAGAGACAGAGGGTATACAATGAAACTTGGCTAATGCAGAGACAGAGGGTATACTATGAAACTTGGCTAATACAGAGACAGAGGGTATACGATGAAACTTGGCTAATACAGAGACAGAGGGTATACTATGAAACTTGGCTAATACAGAGACAGAGGGTATCTATACGATGAAACTTGGCTAATACAGAGACAGAGGGTATACAATGAAACTTGGCTAATGCAGAGACAGAGGGTATACTATGAAACTTGGCTAATACAGAGACAGAGGGTATACTATGAAACTTGGCTAATACAGAGACAGAGGGTATCTATACGATGAAACTTGGCTAATACAGAGACAGAGGGTATACAATGAAACTTGGCTAATGCAGAGACAGAGGGTATACAATGAAACTTGGCTAATACAGAGACAGAGGGTATACGATGAAACTTGGCTAATGCAGAGACAGAGGGTATCTATACAATGAAACTTGGCTAATGCAGAGACAGAGGGTATACAATGAAACTTGGCTAATGCAGAGACAGAGGGTATCTATACGATGAAACTTGGCTAATGCAGAGACAGAGGGTATACTATGAAACTTGGCTAATGCAGAGACAGAGGGTATACAATGAAACTTGGCTAATGCAGAGACAGAGGGTATACAATGAAACTTGGCTAATGCAGAGACAGAGGGTATACTATGAAACTTGGCTAATACAGAGACAGAGGGTATACGATGATACTTGGCTAATACAGAGACAGAGGGTATACTATGAAACTTGGCTAATACAGAGACAGAGGGTATCTATACGATGAAACTTGGCTAATACAGAGACAGAGGGTATACAATGAAACTTGGCTAATGCAGAGACAGAGGGTATACTATGAAACTTGGCTAATACAGAGACAGAGGGTATACTATGAAACTTGGCTAATACAGAGACAGAGGGTATCTATACGATGAAACTTGGCTAATACAGAGACAGAGGGTATACAATGAAACTTGGCTAATGCAGAGACAGAGGGTATACAATGAAACTTGGCTAATGCAGAGACAGAGGGTATACGATGAAACTTGGCTAATACAGAGACAGAGGGTATATGATGAAACTTGGCTAATGCAGAGACAGAGGGTATACTATGAAACTTGGCTAATGCAGAGACAGAGGGTATACGATGAAACTTGGCTAATACAGAGACAGAGGGTATCTATACGATGAAACTTGGCTAATACAGAGACAGAGGGTATACGATGAAACTTGGCTAATGCAGAGACAGAGGGTATACTATGAAACTTGGCTAATGCAGAGACAGAGGGTATCTATACGATGAAACTTGGCTAATGCAGAGACAGAGGGTATACTATGAAACTTGGCTAATGCAGAGACAGAGGGTATCTATACTATGAAACTTGGCTAATACAGAGACAGAGGGTATACTATGAAACTTGGCTAATGCAGAGACAGAGGGTATACGATGAAACTTGGCTAATACAGAGACAGAGGGTATCTATACGATGAAACTTGGCTAATGCAGAGACAGAGGGTATACAATGAAACTTGGCTAATGCAGAGACAGAGGGTATCTATACGATGAAACTTGGCTAATGCAGAGACAGAGGGTATACGATGAAACTTGGCTAATGCAGAGACAGAGGGTATACTATGAAACTTGGCTAATGCAGAGACAGAGGGTATCTATACTATGAAACTTGGCTAATACAGAGACAGAGGGTATACTATGAAACTTGGCTAATGCAGAGACAGAGGGTATACTATGAAACTTGGCTAATACAGAGACAGAGGGTATCTATACGATGAAACTTGGCTAATGCAGAGACAGAGGGTATACTATGAAACTTGGCTAATGCAGAGACAGAGGGTATCTATACGATGAAACTTGGCTAATGCAGAGACAGAGGGTATACGATGAAACTTGGCTAATGCAGAGACAGAGGGTATACGATGAAACTTGGCTAATGCAGAGACAGAGGGTATACAATGAAACTTGGCCAATGCAGAGACAGAGGGTATCTATACGATGAAACTTGGCTAATACAGAGACAGAGGGTATACGATGAAACTTGGCTAATGCAGAGACAGAGGGTATACTATGAAACTTGGCTAATGCAGAGACAGAGGGTATACAATGAAACTTGGCTAATGCAGAGACAGAGGGTATACAATGAAACTTGGCTAATACAGAGACAGAGGGTATACAATGAAACTTGGCTAATGCAGAGACAGAGGGTATACTATGAAACTTGGCTAATGCAGAGACAGAGGGTATACAATGAAACTTGGCTAATGCAGAGACAGAGGGTATACTATGAAACTTGGCTAATACAGAGACAGAGGGTATACTATGAAACTTGGCTAATACAGAGACAGAGGGTATACAATGAAACTTGGCTAATGCAGAGACAGAGGGTATACAATGAAACTTGGCTAATGCAGAGACAGAGGGTATACTATGAAACTTGGCTAATGCAGAGACAGAGGGTATATGATGAAACTTGGCTAATGCAGAGACAGAGGGTATACTATGAAACTTGGCTAATGCAGAGACAGAGGGTATATGATGAAACTTGGCTAATGCAGAGACAGAGGGTATACAATGAAACTTGGCCAATGCAGAGACAGAGGGTATCTATACGATGAAACTTGGCTAATACAGAGACAGAGGGTATACGATGAAACTTGGCTAATGCAGAGACAGAGGGTATCTATACGATGAAACTTGGCTAATACAGAGACAGAGGGTATACTATGAAACTTGGCTAATGCAGAGACAGAGGGTATACTATGAAACTTGGCTAATACAGAGACAGAGGGTATCTATACGATGAAACTTGGCTAATGCAGAGACAGAGGGTATCTATACGATGAAACTTGGCTAATACAGAGACAGAGGGTATACGATGAAACTTGGCTAATGCAGAGACAGAGGGTATAAAATGAAACTTGGCTAATGCAGAGACAGAGGGTATCTATACGATGAAACTTGGCTAATACAGAGACAGAGGGTATACGATGAAACTTGGCTAATACAGAGACAGAGGGTATACGATGAAACTTGGCTAATGCAGAGACAGAGGGTATACTATGAAACTTGGCTAATACAGAGACAGAGGGTATTCGATGAAACTTGGCTAATGCAGAGACAGAGGGTATACTATGAAACTTAGCTAATGCAGAGACAGAGGGTATACTATGAAACTTGGCTAATGCAGAGACAGAGGGTATACTATGAAACTTGGCTAATGCAGAGACAGAGGGTATACGATGAAACTTGGCTAATGCAGAGACAGAGGGTATACGATGAAACTTGGCTAATGCAGAGACAGAGGGTATACTATGAAACTTGGCTAATGCAGAGACAGAGGGTATACTATGAAACTTGGCTAATGCAGAGACAGAGGGTATACTATGAAACTTGGCTAATGCAGAGACAGAGGGTATCTATACAATGAAACTTGGCTAATACAGAGACAGAGGGTATACAATGAAACTTGGCTAATGCAGAGACAGAGGGTATACAATGAAACTTGGCTAATGCAGAGACAGAGGGTATCTATACGATGAAACTTGGCTAATGCAGAGACAGAGGGTATACAATGAAACTTGGCTAATGCAGAGACAGAGGGTATACAATGAAACTTGGCTAATGCAGAGACAGAGGGTATACAATGAAACTTGGCTAATGCAGAGACAGAGGGTATACAATGAAACTTGGCTAATGCAGAGACAGAGGGTATCTATACGATGAAACTTGGCTAATGCAGAGACAGAGGGTATACTATGTCATTGCTTAAGAACAATTTCAGATGGTGTTGGTCATGGCCTCCAAAAACCAATATCGATTTATTTAATATTATATACTGTCTATCTTTCTTCTTATTTATCTTATTTACTATTATCTTATTCATTCTTTATTATCTATCTTTATATAATGATCTAACTATACTTACCGCCGATGACTTCGATTGACGGCGTGTTGACTCCCGTGGCTCCCTGTGGCGCCAGGAGCATGGTCAGCAGGTCCAGGTTGGTAAACTGTTCACCGGCGGTCTCCTTCTTGCATGCTATAATAAAGGCTCCGGCGTCTGCATCAAACTTTGCTGAATATTCCTCAAGTTCGCTGTCCACCAACTTGCCCGAGAATGTCAGCCTGGGATTCAAATGATTTCTGTGACTTCAAAGCACGTCACATAAACCTGAACAAAAAACTGTGCAGCTTGGGCTATTCACAATGTGTAAAAATGCTATAACTGTAACATGTAGAGAACTGTAACTGTGTAAAATTGTTGTGCCTGTAACTGTAACTGTGTAAAATTGTTGTGCCTGTAACTGTAACTGTGTAAAATTGTTGTGCCTGTAACTGTAACTGTGTAAAATTGTTGTGCCTGTAACTGTAACTGTGTAAAATTGTTGTGCCTGTAACTGTAACTGTGTAAAATTGTTGTGCCTGTAACTGTAACTGTGTAAAATTGTTGTGCCTGTAACTGTAACTGTGTAAAATTGTTGTGCCTGTAACTGTAACTGTGTAAAATTGTTGTGTCTGTAACTGTAACTGTGTAAAATTGTTGTGTCTGTAACTGTAGCTGTGTAAAATTGTTGTGCCTGTAACTGTAACTGTGTAAAATTGTTGTGCCTGTAACTGTAACTGTGTAAAATTGTTGTGCCTGTAACTGTAACTGTGTAAAATTGTTGTGCCTGTAACTGTAACTGTGTAAAATTGTTGTGCCTGTAACTGTAACTGTGTAAAATTGTTGTGCCTGTAACTGTAACTGTGTAAAATTGTTGTGCCTGTAACTGTGTAAAATTGTTGTGCCTGTAACTGTAACTGTGTAAAATTGTTGTGCCTGTAACTGTGTAAAAGTGTTGTGCCTGTAACTGTAACTGTGTAAAATTGTTGTGTCTGTAACTGTAACTGTGTAAAATTGTTGTGCCTGTAACTGTAACTGTGTAAAATTGTTGTGTCTGTAACTGTAGCTGTGTAAAATTGTTGTGCCTGTAACTGTAACTGTGTAAAATTGTTGTGTCTGTAACTGTAGCTGTGTAAAATTGTTGTGCCTGTAACTGTAACTGTGTAAAATTGTTGTGTCTGTAACTGTAACTGTGTAAAATTGTTGTGCCTGTAACTGTGTAAAATTGTTGTGCCTGTAACTGTAACTGTGTAAAATTGTTGTGCCTGTAACTGTAACTGTGTAAAATTGTTGTGCCTGTAACTGTAACTGTGTAAAATTGTTGTGCCTGTAACTGTAACTGTGTAAAATTGTTGTGCCTGTAACTGTAACTGTGTAAAATTGTTGTGCCTGTAACTGTAGCTGTGTAAAATTGTTGTGCCTGTAACTGTAACTGTGTAAAATTGTTGTGTCTGTAACTGTGTAAAATTGTTGTGCCTGTAACTGTAACTGTGTAAAATTGCTGTAACTGTGTAAAATTGCTGTAACTGTAACATGTAGAAAACTGTAACTGTGTAAAATTGCTGTAACTGTAACATGTAGAAAACTGTAACTGTGTCAAAATGTTGTGCCTGTAACTGTAACTGTAACTTGCATCATTTAGCAAGACATGGTTGTGCCAGGTAAAACAATGAATAGCTAACTACAGTCAAGCACATTACTGCGAGGCCACCTAACGATGCCATTTTTCGTGAACAGTGTTGTTAAGATAGCTATCTGAATGAATATACAGGTTGAAGTTCCCAAACTCGGCATCCCAAGACTCGGCAACACCCAAAACTCGGCTATGGTTCCGGATTTTCCAAAACACGGCAGAACACCCAAAACCCGGCGCGTAGTTGCCGGGTCGGCCGCTGGGTGCCACCACACTAGGCCGCTTGGTTTCTTATCGGTGAAATATAGCTTTTTTCCTACATATTGAAGTATACAATCCTCTTTTTAGAATAATTTTGTCACCCTCACCACATTATAATGGACTCAGTGACCTAGTTTCGGGGTAGGGAGGGATTATCTAACTACCTTAATTTTTTTCATGGGATTTTCATGCTTTTTTTCCCCTTAATATATCTACGTTCTAAAAGTCGGAAAATTCCATTACTCGGCTCGGCGCTGGTCCCGAGGTTGCCGAGTTTGGGAACTTCAACCTGTAGCTGTTAGACTCACAGGATGAGTACCATAGTCTATTTTTCTTAATGAGGTTAAAGTTCCATTCTATCTTAAGGTCTCATAATTCAAATTATAAGAACATAAAAACATAAGAAAATAAGGAAGCTACAAGAGGCCATGAGACCTACACGAGGTAGTTCCTGTAAAAGTATTTTATTTTATTTTATTTTTTTATTATTTTTACGTTTAGCCTATAGCGCCTGTAGGCATATGGAGTCTTGATATTGGTCGATCTCGCCCGATGGTGGCGCAGGCTGGATTTTTTGTTATAGTGACACCTGTGGTCTCAGGTCACGAAGATTCCATTTTCTGTGATGTTCAGGTCTTCATTTAAGGTGCATGCAGCCCCTAGAGTCCACCGTCACACTCGCAATCGGCAGACAGGTATATGCTGCATGTGGGCTGCTTCGGACACTCGACAATGGCTTTGATAGTTGCTCCTTGATGAGACTTGAACTCGGGACCTTCTGCTCCCCTACCAGGCTCTTGAAAGAGTTGTCCCCGGCAGGATTCGAACTCGGGACATTGAGTTCAGCACTCCAAGACGCTAACCACTCGGCCACCGCCTCCCCTAAATGCCTATATATACCTGATAATATGATTAACTATGATAAAATACAGCTGAAATTAAGAAAAACTGTAGTATTCCCTTCTCCTGGCATCAAATATCTGTCAGTAAAAAACAAGGGGTCAGGGTTTTACGCCTTGTTAAAAAACAGACTATGTCTAGGCTCTTTGACAGGTTTCCACAAGGGTGAAAATCATTGTTAACATCTTTGTTTAGGTTCAGGAGGTTCACTGATGCAGCTATCGACTTATATTTGCTTTTAACAGTGAAAATATCATATGGAGTTACGTACTTTGTAAAAGAATAATAAAGCAAATCACCTTTGAAGCTCATAAAAATCTACACCACTTGAGAATATATATTGGTTACATGCCACCTCAGTGAGAGCAATTGTTGATGTGTTTGGGTCAACTAAGGATGAACAGTCTATATATTTGCATAAACAGTCTATAGTTATATTTAGTCTATATATTCAGTCTCTATATTTGCCCTCAGCTGCAAAGATAACCTTCACTTTCATTTACTCTGCAATTTTTTTTCAAACCCTAAGCTGGCAAAATGGAGTTGGAAAATAAATGACCTCTGAAATTTTGAGATAAACTGCTATTCAAAATTGCTACTGTGTATCCATAATTTCACTTTTCATGTTTAAATGACTGCGTTGTGTACATAGGGTAATCATAGTGTTATTTGCAAACTTGTACCCTGAGCAGTGAAACTATAGTCTATTTTTTTTATTATGGTCAAAATGCACTAAGGAAGCCACGCCCCCTGCCTGCCCTTCTATTCTACGGGGCAGCTGATTGGGCATTCCTCGTATCATCACTACCAATCACAGTATCTCACTACTTAACAGCGGCGTGACCACTGGGTAGACATCTTCACTACAGAGGGTGACATCAAAATCCCTCTGTAGTGAAGATTGCTCTCTCCAGTGGTCACGCCGTTGTTAAGTAGTGAAGATACTGTGATTGGTAGTGATGATACGAGGAATGCACCAATCAGCTGCCCCGTAGAATAGAAGGGCAGGCAGGGGGCGTGGCTTCCTTACTGCATTTTGACCATAATAAAAAAATAGACTATAGTCATCATTTTGCAGCGGCTTTCTTTTTCTTCTTCTTTCTGTTTAATGTCAGATTTTCCCATTATATCTTATGAGGTTAGACGGCCGATGATACGGTTCCATTTTGCAACTGCTTTACAATAGCATTCTAACTACAAGCTGTTAAGAATGTGAGAAAGTTAATGACCTTCAAAACTGTATCTCTAACTTTATACCTTCCATGTTTAAATGATTTTGTTGGTAGCCACTTAAGGTCTTTTCTCTTAGGTCCACGTTTTTGGTTGTGAGCCTGGAATATTAACTACTCCTAAAAACATGTATTTCAATGTGTGCTACAAAGAATGACATAACAAACATGGTCCTGGCACACTATAGCCGCAAGGTGAGCGTGGCGAAGATGGGGCCCCTTACCTCCCCCCTTCCGAAAATGGGACCCCTTACTCCCCCCTTCCGAAAATGGGGCCCCTTCACTCCCCCCTTCCGAACGCAAGGGATTGGCTGAGGTGTTGGAGCTTTAGGGTGAAACTTGGAGTAAGAATTCTCACCCAACACCTCAGCCAATCCCGTGCGTTCGGAAGGGGGGAGTGAAGGGCCATTTCGGAAGGGGGAGTGAGGGCCCCATTTTCGGAAGGGGGGAGTGAAGGGGCCCCATTTTCGGAAGGGGGGAGTGAAGGGGCCCCATTTTCGGAAGGGGGGAGTGAAGGGGCCCCATTTTCGGAAGGGGGGAGTGAAGGGGCCCCATTTTCGGAAGGGGGGAGTGAAGGGGCCCATTTTCGGAAGGGGGGAGATGAAGGGGGGCCCATTTTCGGAAGGGGGGAGTGAAGGGGCCCCATTTTCGGAAGGGGGGAGTGAAGGGGCCCCATTTTCGGAAGGGGGGAGTGAAGGGGCCCATTTTCGGAAGGGGGGAGTGAAGGGGCCCCATTTTTGGAAGGGGGGAGTGAAGGGGTCCCATTTTCGGAAGGGGGGAGTGAAGGGGCCCCATTTTCGGAAGGGGGGAGTGAAGGGGTCCCATTTTCGGAAGGGGGGAGTGAAGGGGCCCCATTTTCGGAAGGGGGGAGTGAAGGGGTCCCATTTTCGGAAGGGGGGAGTGAAGGGGCCCCATTTTCGGAAGGGGGAAGTGAAGGGGCCCCATTTTCGGAAGGGGGAGTGAAGGGGTCCCATTTTCACCACCTTAACGTGCGGCGACTATAAGCTTGTTGTACTGGACGTGTATCAGTCTGTCTTAATTGTACTTCAAAGGGAGGAGCCAGGATAAAGGGTCGGTGATAAGGATTTAAGCAAGACTAATTGTAAGCAAGGAATTACCTATGCCCAAGCACTTCACTTCAAGCTGGCATTTGAGTGGCAATGATCTGATGTCAATTAATTGACTGATACACCAATCACTACTCAAGCCACAGCTGCTTCCATCCAAGTTTTTAAAGTTTTATAATTAAACATGTCTTTATGATGCCTTGAAGTGGTTACCTTAAGTAGTATGGTGAAGAGTAAAAGGTGAATATTTCTTCCGTGATACTGACTTCTGCATCTGAGATTCGAGCATACAGTGCAAAGATCTTCACCGTGATGTGGGTGTCACTCTGATCCACCTCAAACTTTGGAGTCAACATGTTTCTGGAAGGAAAAGAAACCAGTTACACATAAGATATAGGTATAGGAAGATATTTGCCCCCAAATGATACATTAATATACATTACATTGCATTGGTTTTTACTTTAATTATTTCAAGATCCTTGCACTCATGTGTTTTAGAAATGCATAATAACATTTCATGCAAAACTTTCACATCTGGGCAAGTGTTCGGTAATGTTATCACCTCTAAGACTTGAAGATCATGAAAGTATCACATTGTAAGAGTGTCATTTAAACTTTGCACCCAATTCTCAGTATTGTTAAACTCAAGTAACCAGTAACAAATAATTGATTTAAGACCTGACATATCACTGACATGATATGACAATGGTATATGGTACTCTCGTTTAACGGATCTCTCGTCCCCGTCAGTGAGAGTTCCAACTTTTCACTTCGTCGAGTATTCTATTTTCTACGACTCAGTATAGTATATATATCTAATAAGCTTTTACGGGAAATATTACGCAGGGGTTGGCGGCGCCGGCCAGCAAGGGCTGCCGGGCAATCGCGCAATATCATATTCCCTTGTTTAACCTAAATTACTCTACAAAACCTAACCTAACTTAGCTATTAACTAGATAAAAATTAGTGCTATATTTTTGGTTTCCGCAGGTGAATAACTGCTGCACATTATACTGTACCGAAAATAATAGCGAAAAAGTAAGCTGTAAGGCCTGTGGAGCCCGTCAACTCCTGCAGAATATCAACCGCTTTTACCCATGTTTCTGTAAACCTAACCTAACCTTTACCTAACCTAACCATTACCGTCGAAGAGTTTCCGGTTTGTGTCGGGATGAGAGTACCAGGTACCAAATGAAGGGACCCTCTCTCGAAACGTAAGAGTGAAGGGCATGTAAAAACTAAACCTAACCCCGCCGCATTATAACCTCCTAACTTGATAGTAACCAAGCCCTCTATAATAGTAACCAAAACATACCCCGGGTACATGTGCAGTTTAAACCAGCACACGATCGAGGGTTTTAAGTATCCTGAACATTTCGTTCTCATCATAAGGAGTATTTCTACCCCTACAACAGTCGTCGGAAATGAAAAAATAACTCAAGGGGGGTCTGGGGGGGTGGATCCCAGCTAGATTAGGTTACATAATCAATGCCCAGGTTAGATTAGTTAACTGGCAGGGGGTCTCTGGGTCAGTTACGTCAGGAGAGTATTGGTCAAAGGGGACGATTGATTGAAACTGCATATTTACCCAGACCCCCACGTAGGAATGTCCTCAGTCGTAATAAAACCCCAGATTGGTGATCACCTTGGTGGTGGAATAAAAGGAAGCGCGAGGCTGGCAGAAAAAGTCCACCACTGGGTCAGGGTCACTCGCAGCTTCCTTCCTCCACTGTCCCGCCACACACACACACACATACACACCAGTGACAGTGACAAGTGTTCTTACCTCAGCGATGTACACTGCGGACACACAACAGTTACTAAGGGACGAACAACACTAGCTTGAGACAAAACACAAGTGGGAACAATGGAGCAGCTGGAGGCTGGAGCTGCATGCGATTAAAGAGCCACTGTTGTTGTTTGTGTCTTTTTCTTCTTCTTCTTCTTTGTGTGCTCAAGAACCTTCCCAACAGCACCCACATCTTCTCTCTCGCTCTCTTTCTCTCTCTCTCTCTCGAAGCATCAAAGAATACGTCTATGGCCACATATATAATAAGGATTATAGTCAGAGGTTAATACTGAGCATATAAGTACTTAAATATAGCGTCTGGCACCAGTAATACAATAATCCAAGGGGCATATTTCAATCATTCAGGAATATATCAGGCACAGACACCTCAACCACATGAATAATAGTGTAATAGGAGATGTCTAATGCCAATCTCATGGGCATTATTGTTTATTTGCCTTTAAATAAGCAGTAAATCCCTGAGTGGACACCTCACCACAAGGATGTCACTTCACGGCGGACGTTTCCTCACGGGTGTTGTTGTTGTCATCAGCTGATCGCGGCGAAGGCTCGAGACGCCCTTCACATTTTCCTTCATAAATCCTCAACGCCATGGAAGACGTAACTCAGAGTGAGGAGGTGAGTGGCCTAGGGACTCATACAACCCTATGGTGTATTATGAAGTGTGTGGAATCTAGTAATAGTGAGATAAAGGTTTTAATATGACTGCCCCTCTCTCTTGGGTGGGTCGCGATGTTCAAGATGTTTCGTCAATGTACTAAATATGACTCATCCAATTTACTAGGATAGTTTGGTACATGTTACACTTACTCTTTAGCATGTAATGTTTCCCCCAGTGTACTATGGGTAACGTCTCCGGTGTAGTAATGTGGTTTAGTAACTACACCCAGTTTTGACGTGTAATGAATTGAATTCCTCGTTATTCTTATGTCATCAAGAGGCAGAAACGGAAGCAGAACCCTGTATGCTGTAACACATAAGTACATAGGTCAATACACACACACACTACTGTCTCACTCCAACCAGCTCACACCTCTCACTCCTACACAGCTCTTAACGGTTTACGGTCTTTTCGCCCACACGTCAGTTCGCCCACAAGTCATTTCGCCCAAATCTAGAGTTATTGCGCCCACATTAAAGTTGGTTCGCCCACAAGTAATATTCAATACACAAATCATGTAGTAATAACTATATTAAAACCTAATACAAATATAAGAACATTAAAACTTAAGAACTCATTTTCCTTCCAAAAACTTAAACTAATCTAAACTTTACCTTAACCTAACTTTAACCTCTAAATATTACAACTATAATCTAATTGTGGGCAAAATGACCGGATACCGTTCCTGTTACTTAACACTACCTACATCCACCTTTCATCCCCGTCCATAAAACTGTCTAGCCTCCTTTTAAAACTCCCTATTCCCTATTGACTCCGCACTAACTACTTGACGACTGAGTCCATTCCATTCATTTACCACCCTATTTGTGAACCAGTTTCTCCCTTCCTCTCACTCCTACACAGCTTTTAACACCCGATCCTCTTCCCCTGCAGCATCAGTTTGTGGTGGACGAGGTGAGCACCATCATCAAGGAGAGCATAGAGACGGTGATAGGGGGCAATGCCTACACCAGCGCCAAGGTGAACAGCTGGACGGCGCAGGTGGTGGAGAATGTACTGGGCAACCTCTCCAAGCTCAACAAGGCCTTCAAGTATATCGGTAAGGAGCGTTTCAATGTTATTGTAATAGGGGGAAGAAATTAGGGTAAATTTTCAGATGAACACCGAACTCACTTTGGTGGACGAAACTATTTTTTTCTGGTGTATTTTTATGTGTTTTGAATGAATCTGCTAACCGTTTCTGCTGCAATTTTTTTTTTTTTTTTTTTTTTTTTTTTTTTTTTTTTTTTTTTTTCCACCTAAACCTAGCCTAATGTTTACCTATACCTAACCTAACCTATACCTAACCTAACTCATACCTAACCTAACCTATACCTAACCTAACCTTTACCTAACTAAAAAAAAAAAAAAAAAAAAACATTTGCGACAAAACGGTTAGCAGGTTCATTCAAAACACATCAAAACACACCAGAAAAATAGTTTCGTACACCAAAGTGAGTTCGGTGTTCATCTGGAATAATACCGAAATTAGTGGTAAACGAACAATGAGCAAAGTAGATAGTAGGCTAGTTCGTTTTTTTTCTCACATCCTAAAAGTGCACCTAGTGGAAAGAATATGCAGATGAATATTGAACAAGTGGTTAGCGCGGTAGACAGGCTAGTTGAGGGTGTGGTGGAGGCTAGTTGAGGGTGTGGTGGAGGCTAGTTGAGGGTGTGGTGGAGGCTAGTTGAGGGTGTGGTGGAGGCTAGTTGAGGGTGTGGTGGAGGCTAGTTGAGGGTGTGGTGAAGGCTAGTTGAGGGTATGGTGGAGGCTAGTTGAGGGTGTGGTGGAGGCTAGTTGAGGGTGTTTGGGGAAGGCCTAGTTGAGGGTGTGGTGAAGGCTAGTTGAGGGTGTGGTGGAGCCTAGTTGAGGGTGTGGTGGGGGCTAGTTGAGGGTGTGGTGAGCTAGTTAGGGTGTGGTGGAGGCTAGTTGAGGGTGTGGTGAAGGCTAGTTGAGGGTGTGGTGGAGGCTAGTTTTAGGGTGTGGTGGGGGCTAGTTGAGGGTGTGGTGAAGGCTAGTTGAGGTGTGGTGAAGGCTAGTTGAGGGTGTGGTGAAGGCTAGTTGAGGGTGTGGTGGAGGCTAGTTGAGGGTGTGGTGGAGGCTAGTTGAGGGTGTGGTGGAGCTAGTTGAGGGTGTGGTGAAGGCTAGTTGAGGGTGTGGTGAAGGCTAGTTTTAGGGTGATGAAGGCTAGTTGAGGGTGTGGTGAAGGCTAGTTGAGGGTGTTTTGGAAGGCTAGTTGAGGGTGTGGTGGAGGCTAGTTGAGGGTGTGGTGAAGGCTAGTTGAGGGTGTGGTGAAGGCTAGTTGAGGGTGTGGTGAAGGCTAGTTGAGGGTGTGGTGAAGGCTAGTTGAGGGTGTGGTGAAGGCTAGTTGAGGGTGTGGTGAAGGCTAGTTGAGGGTGTGATGAAAGGGTAGTTGAGGGTGTGGTGAAGGCTGTTGAGGGTGTGGTGAAGGCTAGTGAGGTGTGGTGAAGGCTAGTTGAGGGTGTGGTGAAGGCTAGTTGAGGGTGTGGTGAAGGCTAGTTGAGGGTGTGGTGGAGGCTATTGAGGTGTGTGAGGCTGTTGGTGTGGTGAGGCTAGTTGAGGGTGTGGTGAAGGCTAGTTGAGGGTGTGGTGAAGGCTAGTTGAGGGTGTGGTGAAGGCTAGTTGAGGGTGTGGTGAAGGCTATTTGAGGGTGTGGTGAAGGCTAGTTGAGGGTGTGGTGGAGGCTAGTTGAGGGTGTGGTGAAGGCTAGTTGAGGGTGTGGTGAAGGCAGTCGATGAGTGGACACGAGAAGGTGCAGGAGGAGAAATAGGGAAAAACTGGTTCACAAATAGGGTGGTAGATGATTGGAATGGACTCAGTCATCAGGTGGTCAGTGCGGAGTCATTAGGGAGTTTGAAAAGGAGGCTAGATAATTTCATGGATGGGGATGAAAGGTGGATGTAGGTACATAGTATTAAGTAACAGGAACTACCACGTGTTGGTCTCGCGGCCTCTTGTAGCTTCCTCATTTTCTTATGTTCTTATATTGAAACAGGACATTTAACACTCTCTCTCTCTCTCCTCTCCTTGCCTATCCCAGTGCCCTGCGTGATCATGCAGAAGAATGGCGCCGGCCTGCACACCGCTAGTTCCTGCTACTGGAACAATGACACTGACGGCTCCTGCACAGTGCGTTGGGAAAATAAAACCATGTACTGTATTGTCTCTGTCTTTGGTCTAGCTATTTAGGCTGTGTAGTAGCTAATAGGTTATCTCTCTCTCTCTCTCTCTCTCTTCTCTCTCTCTCCTCTCTCTCTCTCTCTCTCTCTCCTCTCTCTCTCTCTCTCTCTCTCTCTCTCTCCTCTCTCTCTCTCTCTCTCTCTCTCTCTCCTCTCTCTCTCTCTCTCTCTCTCTCTCTCTCTCCTCTCTCTCTCTCTCTCTCTCTCTCTTCTCTCTCTCTCTCTTTTTAGGCTATGTTGTCGCATATAGGTTATCATTATCTCCTTCCCACACCCTCTCTCTTTTTTTTTCTTCTTTCTGTAGTTTTTTTGTTTTGAAGAGAGAATTAATGTGATTTTGTGATTTTCTATTATTGGTTTTTCTGTTTTCATTTTCTTCTCTCTCTCTCTCTTTCTCTCTCTCTCTCTCTCTCTCTCTCTCTCTCTCTCTCTCTCTCTCTCTCTCTCTCTCTCTCTCTCTCTCTCTCTCTCTCTCTCTCTCTCTCTCTCTCTCTCTCTCTCTCTCTCTCTCTCTCTCTCTCTCTCTCTCTCTCTCTCTCTCCTCTCTCTCTCTCTCTCTCTCTGTGAAGTTTTTTTAAAGGGGGAATTAATGTGATTTTGAGATCCTATTCTTTCTATTATTGATTTCTCTTCATTCTCTTCCCCATTTTCAGCCTTTTTTTTCTCTGTTTTGTATTTCATTGGTTGGTAAGAATGAAGATCTTTTTTCTTCTTTATCTTTTCCTTCTGTAGGATCTTCATAGGAATCTTGTTATGTGATTAGATGCACGAAAATCTGCTCATAGGATATTAATTTACTAATCTGTCCATGTAGGTATGTAAGTAGGAACAAGGTATTTGCGTCTCTCTAAAGCTAGTGTGTGTGTGTGTGTCGTGTGTGTGTGTGTGTGTGTGTGTGTGTGTGTGTGTGTGTGTGTGTGTGTGTGTTGTGTGGTGTGGGTGAGTTGGTGACTTGCATTGTGTGCTGTCTGTTGTGTTGTATGTGACTGAAAGGACTAGTAAAGGGTTGAAGGTATAAGGTGAAATATATCGTTCAGAAATGCATTTGTTCCAGCCTTGTCTTGCTCTGACTCAAGCTTAATAGAGTAACTTGGTCTGACTCAAGCTTAAAAGAGTAACTTGGTCTGACTCAAGCTTAATAGAGGAACTTGGTCTGACTCAAGCTTAATGAGTAACTTGGTCTGACTCAAGCTTAATAGAGTAACTTGGTCTGACTCAAGCTTAATAGAGAAACTTGGTCTGACTCAAGCTTAATGAGTAACTTGGTCTGACTCAAGCTTAATAGAGGAACTTGGTCTGACTCAAGCTTAATAGAGTAACTTGGTCTGACTCAAGCTTAATAGAATAACAAAGAATAACTTGCCCTGTACTAAGGCAATGGGCATCCTTTTTTTGTAGCTCTATTAACTCCTTGAGACCCAGAACGTAATTTCCATTGTAATTTGGGTACCATTAGACGATTTTTAGTGAATATAAGCAATATTTTATAGCTATGACTTGTTGAGTATCTTTGACGACTAACTAATTTGGTATATTAAGTTACTTTTCGTAATTTTATGGAACCACAACTTTTTTTATAGCCAAGGAAAGATCTGGATGTGAAAGAGTTAAGGGTCAGGGCAAGGCAAGGTATTATAACCAGATACTTTTTTCACTATTAGTTTAAGAATGAAATAAGGTGATTATAAGATTAGAAACTGAACGGTCTGGTCTGTACTGGGTTGATTTTGTGACCTGCCTTATGAAGATGCACTTATTAGGTATAGATGTATGCATGTTAACCGAGGTGATGGAGAAGAAGAAGAAGAAGCATGTTAACCAAGGGGACGGATAACCAAAGCACATGTTCAATATTCAAGTCCACATGATTCCACGACTTATGATAGAGAAATCGAAGGCATCGGCTCCGTAAAAGAGTCTTGGCTCAATGGACCGTGGCTTGTATAGAAGTAGTGTATGATTAACTTTATGTATGTTATGTTAAGCCTAATAAACATCAATCAATCAATCACATGCCGGATGAATTGCTGGATTAGAATCACCTTGTAATTTTCAGTGTACATTATCTGAGCCGTGTTTTTGTCGTCCAAGCACCGTCTTGGATTACGAAGACCACTCCATTAACACTTGCTGAAATGTGTGTTATACTGCTTTGTGATATTGTTTGCAGTGTTTTGGACTGATTATTATTTCGGCCCCTACCAAGCTTGTTGTGTTTTTGTCGCAGAAACCAATCCATTTTCAATTGCGAGAAAAAACGGTCTTCGTACCAAGACGGTGCTTGGACAACAAAAACACGGCTCTGTCTCTTCATCATTTGTTTAGCAGAGGTCATTGATGCTTATGGGAGAGAGGAACCCCTATGCACTCTCTTCATCATTTGTTTAGCAGAGGTCATTGATGCTTATGGGAGAGAGGAACCCCTATGCACCCTCTCTCCATCATTTGTTTAGCAGAGGTCATTGATGCTTATGGGAGAGAGGAACCCCTATGCACTCTCTCCATCATTTGTTTAGCAGAGGTCATTGATGCTTATGGGAGAGAGGATCCCCTATGCACTCTCTTCATCATTTGTTTAGCAGAGGTCATTGATGCTTATGGGAGAGAGGAACCCCTATGCACTCTCTTCATCATTTGTTTAGCAGAGGTCATTGATGCTTATGGGAGAGGAGCCCCTATGCACTCTCTCTATCATTTGTTTAGCAGAGGTCATTGATGCTTATGGGAGAGAGGAACCCCTATGCACTCTCTCCATCATTTGTTTAGCAGAGGTCATTGATGCTTATGGGAGAGAGGAACCCCTATGCACACTCTCTTCATCATTTGTTTAGCAGAGGTCATTGATGCTTATGGGAGAGAGGAACCCCTATGCACTCCTCCCTGTTGGAAGTACTACAAGGAAGGTCTGTTGGAGATATTATAGTTCCTCTAGAGTTTCTTTATATCTCACCTTTAGGGACAGTCAATAGGGAGTTTTAAAAGGAGGCCTGACAATTTCATGGATGGGGATGAAAGGTGGATATAGGTAGTGTTAAGTAGCAGTTCTTATGTCGCTCAGAAAGACGTTAAATGTCAAAAGAAAGACGTGAAGTGAGAGTGTGTCAAAACTTCCTGGCTCTGTATTACAAAATTGAAACAAAATGACTATATTGTTATTATCGCCATCATTATCAGCTCACTTGGAATATGTACAGCCAGTCAGGTGTCCAATTGAAAGTATCAGGTAGACAAACATGCAACACTAAATAATATACACAGGCAAACATAGGAACATAGTCAGATATTTTTCCTGTGACTTATTTATATTATTGTTTTGACTTTACGAATATGAGCATAAATTAGTATTGTTGCAACTATCATCTGTGGTAATTATTATATTAATATTATGTATTATATTATTGTCACTAAAACATGAAATTCTATAGTGTAAGGGTATCATTGTCCCTTATGAGCATGTTTTAGGTGAGGGTGTAGGTCCGGGGTGCTATCCATCCTACCGTCGTAGCTAAGTTCATCGGCCATATGCCCGTATTCGTAGTCACATACCATCATTGTACGTGGTCATTGTTCACTTTTTGTCTTGTCCTAATTAAATCAATATGTCATGCCAGCTGTGTTGTGATTGCAATAGGAGTACTGTATGATTGCTCTAGTACTTTCCATGGCAGCTACAAGATCAAGTGAATAATTTTGACCGAGTAGAAATGGAACAAAATCATAGCAATTACCACGAGCAATCATGGTATGTGACTACGAATACGAGCATTAGAGACAAAATGGCGCGTTTTAGATTTATCTCGGCTAAAACTGTCCTAAACTCCTATGGTCGACCCTAACCCCGACCAGTGCAGGAAAGAGTTTTTTGCCTCACAGGAAGATGATTGACTAGTGAAACCTGTCATCTGTTTCTCCTCTACACATGAGAGTTGTAATCCCTGTTTAGTCCCCCTCGCCCCCCATCCCTGGTCTCCCCATCTTGACTACACATGTGATTTTGAGTTCTGGGCTGACAGATGTAAAGTAATCACACTGGTTCACAAATAGAGAGGTAAATGATTGATTGGAATGGACTCAGTAGACAAGTAGTTGGTCATTAGGGAGCTTTAAAAGGAGACTAGATAAATTCATGGATGGGGATGAAAGGTGGATGTAGGTAGTGTTAAGTAACAGGAACTACCTCGTGTATGTCTCACGGCCTCTGATAGCTTCCTTATTTTCTTATGTTCTTGTGTTTTTAATCAATTCACCAAGTATTGAAACTTATGTTGCACCACAAACTGCATGGGTATAATTCCAGCCATCACGCCAGGAAGACGAGTAAGACCCAGACATAGGTCAAGAAATCACAACAAGGAAATACTCTGCTGCTCCTCATTGTCCTTTCAAGCAATCCCTAAGCAACACAACGCAAGCAATACATCACCTCAAGAACACAAACTCTCCATAAAAAACATATACATTTTCATTGTTTTTTACACCAAAACTGTAATTCCTTTGTAACTGAACTTTTGGAAAAAAATAGATATCATATCTATAATAATATAAGCGAAAGTGTGTGTGTGTGTGTGTGTGGTATAGGTTCCGCCCCCCGTGGCGCAAACACCTCATATGGCACATTTTTGGAATCAGGTTGACCAGGGGAAGGTCATAAGCCCACTTATGAGATGATCCGATCACTTTTTTTTTTCTTTTTTTTTAGCAGCCTATTAGCGAGAATTGTGAAAACAAAAGTGGGTTGCGAGAATTAGAGAGAACTGAAACTCGAGAAATGCCAGTGGTCGCTGGCAGTTTTAACTCAAAGGTTGGTCTACTGTGTTTTCCCTCCGCGACTAATATTTTTCATAAATCAATTTCGCAATGAATATTGATGCACCGCATCTGAATACTAAAAAAGAACGTTCTTCTGTTGTTCTAGTAAGTGTATGCATGACATGCATTACGATTGAACGTTCTAAGATAGCAATTTAATGCAAATTACTCGCCTTGAGTAACAGAGCTTAATATATTTTTTACATGTATATTGTGGCATGTAAAATTTGGCCGATGTTCACACTGTTTTCTAAGACAGTACTGCTGCGTCTGGCAAACGCTTGTCAAAATACAATAAGCAATGCCTTGGAAAAACGAAGAATAAAGAATGCCGAAATCGGCTTTTTGCTGCGACAATGTAGGTTATAATTGTGGAGGCGACACGCCGCGGCGGGGAGATTGTGGCGGGGAGATTGAATTAAAACATTGCCACTTCACGCGTCGACTCATTGCACTTCCAGGCTTTCTATCTGATTGATACACAATAATAACAGAAACATATGACTGCCTAGGTATAGATAACTTCTAAACATACGTTATTGACTATATAATATCATAGAGTAGCATTTACCTCGCCTCCTCAACTATAACCTACTTGGTTATTTGGTTATATACAATGTTTTACAGAATCAGGCTTCTATACAATATACATATAGAAGAAAATCGTTCTTAATATTATACTTTTGTGTTTTAAGTGCAGTGGAATAAGCCCATATTTTTCTTTCAAGTTGACCAACTTTTCACCAAATTGTGAGTTAAAACTGCCAGCGACCCCTGGCATTTCGGAGTTGCAGTTCTCTCTAATTGAGGAAGCCTTGATGTAGGGTGATGGGTAATGGGTGGGGTGATGGGTAATGGGTGTGGGGTGATGGGTGAGTGAATGGGTGGGGGGTGATGGGTGAGGGAATAGGTGGGGGGTGATGGGTAATGGGTGAGTGAATGGGTGTGTGGTGATGGGTAATGGGTGGGGGGTGATGGGTAATGGGTGAGTGAATGGGTGTGTGGTGATGGGTAATGGGTGAGTGAATGGGTAGGGGGTGATGGGTAATGGGTGTGTGGTGATGGTAATGGGTGGGGGGTGATGGGTAATGGGTGAGTGAATGGGTGTGTGGTGATGGGTAATGGGTGAGTGAATGGGTGGGGGGTGATGGGTAATGGGTGAGTGAATGGGTGTGTGGTGATGGGTAATGGGTGAGTGAATGGGTGGGGGGTGATGGGTAATGGGTGGGGGGTAATGGGTGAGTGAATGGGTGGGGGGTGATGGGGAATGGGTAATGGGTGAGTGAATGGGTGGGGGGGATGGGTAATGGGTGGGGGGTGATGGTAATGGGTGTGTGGTGATGGGTAATGGGTGAGTGAATGGGTGGGGGGTGATGGGTAATGGGTGAGTGAATGGGTGGGGGGTGATGGGTAATGGGTGAGTGAATGGGTGTGTGGTGATGGGTAATGGGTGAGTGAATGGGTGGGGGGTGATGGGTAATGGGTGAGTGAATGGGTGGGGGGTGATGGGTAATGAGTGAGTGAATGGGTGGGGGGAATACATACATTTCTACATCCATGATTTCAGGAAAGTTAGAAGGGGCTATCTGGAGAGTCCATGTTTGGTGGGCCGAAGGCCCACCAAACACAGGTGGTGGGCCAAAGGCCCACCAATAGCCCTCCGCAGGAGCTAGCCAAAAAGTCCGCCCGGAGGGCGGCTTTGCGGCTAGTAACTCATAAATCACCAGTCGTGGGCGTTGCGATAAGTAAAGCGATAATGCGATAAAGCGATAATATCGCTTTAACCGAAAATTTACCGCTTATCGTTTATCGCAAGACCGGAAAAACTTATCGCTTATATTTATCGCTTTCAAATTTCCCGCGATAAATCCAGCGATAAAGTAGAAGACGAAAAACCGTTACGGCGGAAGGTTACAGGCTCATTGTTACGCGGCAAACAGATGCGGCCAGGCGCCTGGCGGCCAGCGCTTCTGTTGTCAGTTTCTTTGAATAGCCCCCCAAACTGGACGCATCTGATCTCAGCTCTGTGTTTCATTGTGCTACCAGCGATCCAAAGCTTCTTTGTGTGTTATAACTTATATATACTTAATTCTTATTGTATATTGCTATCTTAACTAAATATCTAATTAATATATATTAGTTTTATATATTTTTTGCGTTTTGAGGTGCGCCTCGCGCGTGCCTCCCGTTCGTACGAATGTCGCGTGATTTTGTGTTTTAACTTTTCCTTTTCAGGAAGTCGTTTAGGTTTTTGCGTTTTATATTGCGTTATTAATTAGTGTCGCGGCGGGCGCGCTTCATTGTTCGAGAATAGTGAATTTAGTGATTAGTGAGTGTCAAGATGTCAGGCAAGAGGACAGTGGAGGACTTTTTCCGCGTGGAGGCCAGCAGCAGTGATGTGACTCAGGAAAGGGAGCGGAACATTTCCGGGAGTTCGGGATCTGTGGACATTCCCACCATCTCCCGCTCGAGCTCCCTCATGTCCCTGGGCAGTGAGCCAGAGGACAGCCGCCCTGGCACCCAGGCCAGTGACCAGGTAGACGTTGTGATTGCGGGTGGCTGCAGTATTTCGAGCCAGGAGCTGCAGACCATCAAAGACAAGATGGCCGCTCTGACAAACTATTACAAGTTGTCCCACGTGATCAAGTCTAAGAACGCACCAGACACTTCTTCCAAGGTCCTGGGAAAGACAATCAAGGTCTACAACTTGAAGGCCAAGTGCCAAAAGTGCTTCGCGGAGGTGTCTTTCTGGAACAACACCACTGGCAACCTGGTCTCGCACTACAAGACCAAGGTACTATTTAAAACTATTCAGTTTTCAAATGGCTAGATAACAAAATGAGCTCATAGCCAAGCTATTAGTTTCATGTAAATTAAAGCACTCTTATTCTTTCAGCACACTCATGACTTGTCTGAGCTGAAGGCAGCCATCAGCAGGACCAGCAGGCGCGGCCTCAAGCACCCAAGTGGAGATGACCAGCCGCAGCGCCACCAGCTCTCCTTAAAGGAATCTTTTGGCCAGGCAACAAGATTTACACAGGTAAAGATTTTTTATAAAAAAAAAGTCTGCGATAATTTTTTGGCCAAAGCTATAATAATAATGCGCTAAATTTATAATTTATCGCATTATTAAAATTTATAATTTTATTTGATAAGTTGAACATTTTACTTAAATTCTGTTAATTGCTACACTTGTTACAAAATGTTATAGACATGGTAACTTTTAATTTTTTCCTTTGTGGTGCAGGATAAGGGTAAGGAGGCAATGACCAAGTGGTTCGCGAGGTGCCTCATCCCCCTCAGCATCACAGACCACCCAGCCACCAGGGAGATGTTCCAAGTCTTCCAGCCTGAGTTCAGGGTGCCCAGCCGCCGCACCCTGACTCGCGACATCAAGGCCATGGGGGAGGAGGCAAGAGAGGAGATAAAGAGCATTCTCAAGGACCTGCCGCATGTTGCGACAACAGCGGACAGCTGGACGGCACACAACAGGTAAAGCATTTTAAAAATTCTTAAAATGTAGGAATTATATGTTAATAATTGTTGTATGTCTATGTAATCTGATTAAAAGACATACATTACATACATACAAACATATATGCAGGTCCTTCATTGGGTCGACAGTCCACTGGATCGACCCCACTGACCTGTCCAGGAAGATGGCCACCCTGGCGATCAAGGAGATCAAGGTGAGTCAAATTTAGAACATAAAAGTTGAGACTTGCATCAGAACTAATTTTAATAAAATATACTTTATTATATTATTAAACACATTAAAAAGAAAAACTATATATAATAAATATTAATTTATATTATTATATGAAGCATCTCCCACTTTAATTCATTTAATTAATATAATAAACTTGAATGTTAATGGTACTATATGTTATTAAGTTGTCTTATAATCTATCAGGTTAGCCAGACCAAGGGCATCATCGCCACCAAGCTGGACCAGGTCAACCGCGCCTTCAACATCTCGCGGAAGGTTGTCCTCACCACCACGGCCAACGGGGCGAACTACGTCGCGGCCTTCAGCAACTATGGCTCAGGGATTGGCGAGGCAGAGGAGGACGCCACAAACCCTGACGTCGAGGAGGTGATCAACAGCCCAGAGGACCAGGAGGAGCAGGAGAGAGAGGGCCTTGACATCATCAGCGTCACCATGGCCCTTGCTGCAGCAGCTGCAGTGCAGGACTCACCCAGGCTGCCCAAGCATCAAAGATGCAGGCAAGTAAAAGCAAAGTTTATTTAAAGATTTAAGATTGTCATGCTAACTAACAAACAGTTGAAATGTATTTTTGTTTTTTAAATTACTAAAACTTTTCTTTTATTTCAGCGCGCACACTGTCAACTTGCTGGCGTCCATAGATGTCTCCCAAGTTCACCACTGGAACTGTGGGAGGGCCGCCGCCCCCTTCAAGAAGACCCTAGCCAGGGCCCAGGGCCTGTGGAACCTACAGAACAGGTCCTCCACATCAGTCAACAGCATCAAGCAAGTGGTAGGGAGAAAGCTTCCAACACCTGTGGTCACAAGGTGAGCCAAAAGACATTTTTGTTAAAATAATTTTAAATATTTTGATGAATTAATTTTAAATATTTCATACTTTTATTTAAATATTTTTACAAGTAACAAGACAAAACTATTTTTTGGTCTGTTTGTTTTCTTTTTGTCCTTGTCCTTCATGTTGCTCACTTTGCCCAACAGGTGGAACTATGTATGACGCCTGCAGTGTGCTGCTGCAGCGCGTCATGGACGACGACGCCCGCCTGGAAGCAGTGAACGAGGTTTTGAGGAATGAGGGTGGCACCAACAGGAACAGGACCTCCTACTATGGCTTCGATGACCAGGACAAGCAGGTAAAGTCGCAAAGCAGTTAGATGCGAACTTTTATCTTTTTTTTAGATACAGTTCTGTTGTTGCTTTAAGCTTTAGCATTACCATTTTTGCCTTTTTTGACACTTTGTTTTGCCATCAGGTACTGCAGGAGTACTGCAAGGTCATGAAGCCACTCGCCAACTGCCTGGACCGCCTACAGACTGAGGAGAACGCATACCTGGGAGTATTGCTACCCACCCTCACCCTCATGAGAGTGGCGCTGGAGCGCATGGAGGAAGCTCGAGGGGACCAGGCCCTCACCTACGCCAAGCCCTTGGTGCGCGCCCTCCTGCGACAGGAGGGCAACAAGGGAGGATTTAACAACAGGTACAAACAACCTAACCTATGACATTAAAAAAAAAAAAAAATTCTTTGTTTCATTTTTGCGGCGCTAAAAGTTTAACCTTTTAACCAAACTATAACTATTACTTTGCTTTACAGGTTCAGCGCCATGTTCAAAGACCTGGACCTGCTGATGGCATCTGCCCTGCACCCCAACTATGGCATGACCACATTCAACTCTGTGGCCCCCAACATGAAGGAAGAAATCTTCCAGAGGATTGTGAAGGAGATGAAGGCGCTCATCAGGCAAGAGACAGAAGAGAGAGACAACAGCCAGGACATGGAGGCAATGGAGGAGCATGAGGAGATCAGCGCCGACCCATTTGCAGAGCTGTGTGACACAACCCAGGCTGACCAGGAGGACGACCTGGAAGAGGACATCAAGAAGGAGCTGCTGGCTTGGAAGAGGAGCAAGGAGGTAATAAGACTATTGTGCTTAAAACTTATTGCTTTGTTCTTACATACTAGCAAATGTAATGTTGCGATAAAATGTTGCGATAATTGCGCTAACAAATGTAATATTGCGATAATATAAATTAAATATTTGTAATTGTTGCAGGCAACACTGAAGAAGTCGCACTTCCCAGCAAAGTATAGGGACCAGTGGGTGACCCTCTTCATCAAGTACAACACTGGGATCCCAAGCTCAGCAGCAGTGGAGCGATTATTCAGCACAGCTGGGGACGTCCTGAGGCCAAAGAGGGCGTGCCTCAGTGAGGACAACTTTGAGTACCTGGTGTTTCTGAAGGGAAACCTCCACCTCCTCAAGCAGAAGTTCAAGGTGCCAAGGGGGGTGAATGAGGAGGATGAGGAGATGTTTTAAATTGTTGTATTTGTGTTTGTGATGTTGTGCTGTGATAGTTTTGTTAATTTGTCTTCATTAAATGTTGTTATAAAGTAGTACAATGTTAATTTCGGGTCCTTTAGTCTTTTATTAAGTAATATATGGTGTTTTAAGTGTACAAAAGAGGTTTTTAAATGCATAAGTAGCAAAAATAGAGTATTTTTGGATTTATCGCAGGATTTATCGCTTATCGCTTTAAGGTATTTTGGAAATTTATCGCTTTATCGTTATAGGACTTAGCGGAAAAATGTATCGCTGTATCGTTATCGCTTTATCGCAAAATTTATCGCTGCCCACCACTGTAAATCACACACACACACACACACACACACACACACACACTATGCGCACATATACACAAAAACTGTAATTCCCTTGTAACAACTTCAGGGAAAAAAATAAACCCTGGGAGCCCTGAGTCGTGTGTGATTCATTTACTGTTTGATTGATTTCTTGCCGCGACAGACACAAGGCTAAGATCAGGGAATAAATAACATGACCTTTAGTGTCTGTTCTCAAAGGAATACAATAAAGCGTTAATATGTTATTATAATGTTCGTAGCAGCCATGATGTGTTATACCATCTTACGATGTATAATATAAAGATACTACTAATATAAAGATTTATATTATATACAGATAACATAAGAACATAAAGAAGCTGCAAGAGGCCGTGAGACAACGAGACCTACACGTGGTAGTTCCTGTTACTTAACACTACCTACATCCACCTTTCATCCCCATCCATGAATTTATTCAGCCTCCTTTTAAAGCTCCCTAATGACTCCGCACTAACTACCTGTCTACTGAGTCCATTCCAATCATTTACCACCCTATTTGTGAACCAGTTTTTCCCTATTTCTTTTTAAAATTACGCTTATGAAAATAATGAAGTTCCTATCTTACCTGTTTCTCTTGTTGCAGTTTACAGTATATCGAAACTAAGATAACAGTATAACACTAGCTACATAGGTATGCATAAAATGGATTAATTATTTTGTCTATTTCTGTATCTTTGTTATCGTAAAAAGTTTTTGTATCCACATTCTCTCTCTCTCTCTCTCTCTCTCTCTCTCTCTCTCTCTCTCTCTCTCTCTCTCTCTCTCTCTCTCTCTCTCTCTCTCTCTCTCTCTCTCTCTCTCTGTCTCTCTCTCTCTCTCTCTCTCGCTCTCGCTCTCGCTCTCGCTCTCTCTCTCTCGCTCTCTCTCTCTCGCTCTCTCTCTCTCTCTCTCTCTCTCTCTCTCTCTCTCTCTCTCTCTCTCTCTCTCTCTCTCTCTCTCTCTCTCTCTCTGCCTAGCGGCTGGGGAAGTAATTAGTGGTGTTCACCTTTCACGGTGCACAAAATACCTTTTCCTCGCCGTGAGCCGCCGTCACTCCCCGCCGGGCCCTCAGCCTCGCCACTCGCCAGCCTCTTTAAGCTGCTGTAATGAGGCGACTGAGGCTCATTGACGGGGCATCACGAGCAGACTGAGGCGTATTTTCATCTTGTCCACGAAATGAACACGAACGAGAGAGAGAGAGAGAGAGAGAGAGACTTATCATAAGAACATAGAAAAAGAACATAAGAAAATAAGGAAGCTACAAGAGGCCGTGAGACGTATACACGTGGTAGTTCCTGTTACTTAACACTACTTACATCCACCTTTCATCCCCATCCATGAATTTATCCACCCTTCTTTTAAAGCTCCCTATTGACTCCCTATTGACTATCACGGGCTAAAGACGATTGATATTGTGAACTATTATTTAATTTATAACGCGGTAAGAGGCGGGAGGGGTCAGGAGAAGAGTGGCCATGGTTCAGACGGATATTTGTCAAGGTCATGAGTACCGTGCGAAGATAGCAAGGCAAATCACAAGCGTGAATGACTGCGAGATAACCCGAAGAGTGATGGATAGATACATTAATAGCCAGCGGTTAGTCTAGGGTTGCTGTGGTGACGAGACCGCTAGTAGCCTTTACCATTTTGGCCATACCTAACCTAACCTAACCTAACCTAACCTAACTTTAACAAAAAAAAAAAAAAAAAAAAAAAAATTGCGACAGAACCTAACCTATACCTAAACCTAACTAAAAATAATAATACTAAAAATAGAATAAAATATAATTGCGACAGAAACGGTTAAGCAGATTCATTCAAAACACTAAAACTCACCAGAAAAAAAATAGTTTCGTCCACCAATCAAGGAATTCGGTGTTCATCTGGAATAATACCACTATTTTTAGCCATAGAAAAAAAGACTGTCCCAAGAGACTAGTGAACATGAAGCAAGTGTGAGATGAAAGAAAGGTGAATTATATTATATGTGTGGAAATATACAGTGCGGTTACGTATGGTTATGCATATTTTCCACCCGATTTCCCTCTGCCATTAGTGTATTGGTAGCCTATTCTGTTATTCATGTTGTCTTCTCCTACCATTTGAGATGTGTTTTGAGAGAGAGAGAGAGAGAGAGAGCTAACAAATACACACAAAATAAGACAAAAATAAACGAAAATATACATAAGGCAAGAAAGACAGAAATATAAACACAGACAGCCAAGCAGACAGACAGACAGAATGACGGCAGGAACTGTATACATGTCCAACCAAGGTGGCCTCTCCCGTATCTTTCCCCATCAGTCATTTAACAGATGTCACTGCCTTAGCAAATATCAAATGTCATAGAGGTTACGGGCAAGAATATTCGGGAACATGTTTGTGATGCTGCGTTGTGTATGACTGCGTTTAATTTGATTAAAACTAAAGGCGTTTTCTGCGGGGGATTTTTGCTTGCAACCGGAAAATTTCGGTTGCAAACGGTCACAACAACAACAACAAATGTTTGCGGGTCGGGCCAATCATCTTCCCTGGATGGTTGAACAGGGATCGAAATTGAGCAACCGAAAATTTTTCGGTTGCAATCAGGATCCCCGCAGAAAACGCCTAAGTAAACTCATTAACCCTTCACGCCCAGATATTTCCTTTGCTATATAAAATCGTCTGTTGTTGAGCCATAAAATTAAGAAAAGTAACTTAATATACCAAACTAGTTAGTCGACAAGGATACTAAACAGGTCATATGTATTGAAATATTACTTACATTCATTAAAATAGTCTAATGGTATCCAAAATGCAAAGGAAATTACGTTCTGGGTCTCAAGGGGTTAATGAACATTTATATAAGCGTCTATATGTAGTAGATCTTTCCAATATTTCAAGTTTTCAAATATTTATTTACACATATTTTTGGTGATTTTATTGTTATTATTTGTTTATGGTTTTTTTTATTTGATGTGATGTGCGATGACTGCATTGAACTTCGTGCTTTAATTTACGCTGCAATCATTTTTACTTTCACAAGGTAGGGGGACTCAAGGTTAAGGGAATAGACGTAACCTGAAAGTCAGTCAGTCAAGTCAGTCAGTAAAGTCAGTCAGTGAATCAGTAAAGTCAGTCAATAAGTCAGTAAAGTCATTGAGTAAGTCAGTAAATTCAGTCAGTAATTCAGTAAAGTCAATCAGTAAAGTCAGTCAGTAAGTCAATATGTCAGTAAAGTCAGTCAATAAGTCAGTAAAGTCAGTCAGTAAGTAAGTAAAGTCAATCAGTAAGTCAGTAAAGTCAATCAATAAAGTCAGTCAATATGCCAGTAAAGTCAATCAGTAAAGTCAATCAGTAAGTCAGTAAAGTCAGTCAATAAGTCAGTAAAGTCAGTCAGTAAAGTCTCTTTCTCCTTGGCCTTGGGGAGACTGATTTGTATCGTATTTTCGTATCCTACAAATTTTCAGTCTCTCTCCCTTTACTGTTGGGAAACGTAATATATTCTCTCTCTCTCTCTCTCTCTCTCTCTCTCTCTCTCTCTCTCTCTCTCTCTCTCTCTCTCTCTCTCTCTCTCTCTCTCTCTCTCTCTCTCTCTCTCTCTCTCTCTCTCTCATGCTAACTCTAAATATTCCAAGAACTCCTAAAATTTTCAAAAGTTTTAGATTTCAGATGTTTTTCAATGTCGTGTTTCTTTTTGCTCAAGGCTCAACATATATTGGAATTTGCCGTGGAAGTTTATGAAAAGACCTCGAACAGAGAGAGAGAGAGAGAGAGAGAGAGAGAGAGAGAGAGAGAGAGAGAGAGAGAGAGAGAGAGAGAGAGAGAGAGAGAAGTCATAATCAAGCCATACATTGTCGAAGCATTCCACCACGTATATGTCTCATAATTCAAACTCTGCATTCATCACGTCAATGGTAAACACCCAACCAAGTATTCCGTCTCTTCGCTCTACTCGTTTGTTTTCATGAGATTCTTATTGACACCCTGAAACATCTCACGCCATAAAATCTCCCTCTCTCGTTGCTTACGCTGAATGGACCATCTCTTGAAAACTTTATAGGATTACAGAAACTACCACGTGTATAGGTCTCACGGTCTCTTGTACATAGCTTCCTCATTTAATCATGTACTTATGTTAATGTGTTTCACTTTTAACCTCTTCACGCCCAAATTTTTCCTTTGCTATAAGAAATCGTATGTTGTCGAGCCATAAAATTACGAAAAGTAACTGAATATACCAAATTAGTAAGTCTTCAAGGATACTAAACAGGTCACATCTATAAAATATTGCTTATATTCATTAAAATCGTGTGATGGTACCCAAATTACAATGGAAATTATCGTTCTAGGCCTCAAGGTGTTAATGCTGCAAGAGATACCAGGGTAGCCATTCTTCAGTATAAGATACCAAACTTTTTCCCCCATAAAGATAGAAGAATGACCGAGCGTAGACTTCTAAGTTATCGCAGGTGCAGTAGAGGGAGGTCCTGGCGTGTCTGATGAACTGTACGGAAGTTTGGGTTGTAACTTAACTCTCGGTCCGCCAAGAACTATGTGGCGTCTACCTGAATGTGCTTATCAGTGCCGTTTATAGCCTTTTGGGGGCCCTATGCGAAATGCTGTTTGGGGGCCCTATTTTGTAAAACTATGGTAGGGGGATTCCAAGCCCTCTAAGGTGGTCCGGGGGCACGCTTTTAATCTTTATATGCATCAATCTGGTGCACTTTAACTCCTTGAGATCCAGAACGTAATTTCCATTGTATTTTGGGTACCATTAGACGATATTTAGTGAATATGAGCAATATTTTATAGATATGACCTGTTTAGTATCTTTATCGACTAACTATTTTGGTATATTCAGTTATTTTTCGTAATATTATGGCTCCACAACAGACATTTTTTATAGCAAAGGAAAGATCTGGGCGTGAAGGGGTTAAGAGGAATAGAGGCTAGATTATAAAGAAAAGCAAATAATGGCAGCTTGGGGGCCCCTTGGTGGCTTCGGGGGCCCTGTGCAGCCACGTAGTTCGCATATATATATATAGTAAGAAACGGCCCTGGTGCTTTTAATGATCAGGATATATAATATTTTCTTATTATGCGAGACGAGTGCAGTATTTTCCTTGGTAATGCTGATGCGTCTGTTTGACTGTAGTTATATTATTATATTCCGTGTGTCCCAAGGCTGTTGTTCAATTTGTGGACGAAAATAATGATTGTAATAATAACAACACTCATAAAAAAGTTGAAAATAGTAGGTAATATCCGTGTATTTTCCCATTTCCAGCACGAGTAAGTTGTTAAATCATGTTATCTAAGACAGGCAGGACGAAGAAGAGCAGTAAAGAATGATAGTAATGAGTAACAGAATGATAAAATATTGTGAGAAAAAAAAGTTCAAACGAAATGAGAGAAAAAATATAGAAATAAAAGAAGGGAATGAGAGTAACGGAGGAGTGAAATACAAAGAGACTATTTTGTTTTCCTTTCCTAACGAGGGGTTCACACGCCTAAACCCTCGTTGCCTTGCACTGGTGCATGGTCTTAAAAGATATGCTGGAAATAATGATACTACAGCTGCTATTACGACGGTTCCTGCTGCTGTTACTACTACTACTACTACTACTACTACTACTACTGCTACTACTACTACTACTACTACTACAACAATACTACTACTACTACTACTACTACTACTACTACTACTACTACTACTACTACTCATACTACTACTACTTATACTATACTAACAACTGCTACTACTACACTACTACTTACTACTACTACTACTACTACTCATACTACTACTACTACTACTACTACTATACTACTACTACTTACTACTACTACTACTACTACTATACTACTACTACTACTTACTACTACTCACTCTACTATACTACTACTACTTCTACAGACTACTACGTATACTACGCTTTACTACTTATTTTACTACTACTACTACTACTACTACTACTACTACTACTACTACCAGGTACCTTTACAGGAACTACCACGTGTAGGCCTCACGGCCTCTTGTAGCTTCCTTATTTTCTTATGTTCTTATGTACCACTACTACTACTACTACTACTACTACTACTACTACTTACTACTACTTACTATCTACTATCTTATTTCTATACTACTACTACTACTATCTACTACTACTACTACTACTACTACTACTACTACTACTACTACTACACTACTACTACTACTATACACTACTACTACTACTACTACTACTACTACTACTACTACTACTACTACTACTACTACTACTACTACTACTACTAACTACTACTACTACTACTTTTTTTCTTCTCTTCTCCATCATCATCTTCCTATTCTACCACCTGTTCTATACTTCCTTAACTACTACCACCACCACCACCACCACCACCACTACACCACCACCACCACCACCACCACTACACCACCCTTGCATACATAACACTTCTATTGCAGCTCCTACTATTTTCTCGTAGGAATGTAACGAAAATTGTAGTGGTGTACTAGGCTATATTATTCATTCGACCTTGGACAAAAATGTGTGATGTTCCGAGAACAATAATTATGTTATACAAGAGCACGCACCAACAGCGAGGTTATTTACGATATTCCACCACGCAAGAATGAAGTCAAGCAGCCGTGAGCGGGATACGAAGCCAGGGACGCCACACGCGAGCCAACGCTACCACAAAAAAAAAGCAAATACATAGATCAGAAACAATATGGAAGTTATATAGGAATGATATGCCATATACAAAAATGGTACGCAATGTATACTATTGTTATAGCCTAGCATACTAAACATGGTAACCCTGAAACATGAGTACAAACTTGTTAGAACATAAGAAAATATGGAAGCAACAAGAGGCCGCGAGACCTACACGTGGTATAATTATAGTTTCTGTTATACCTTTTGAAAGTAAGAAACTAAACTTTTATAACAAACTGTATATTGAACTAATGTATGAATATATACTCGAACACAATTATTGATTTGGAGTCACTGCAAGACATCGTGATAGATTGAAATTAAAAGCGTTTTCTGCGGAGATCCTGATTTCAACCGAAAATTTTTCGGTTGCTCAAATTTCGATCCCTGTTCAACCATCCAGGGAAGATGATTGGCCCGACCCGCAATCATTGTTGTGTTGTTGTGACCGTTTGCAACCGAAAATTTTCTGATCGCAACCAAAAATCCCCAGCAGAAAACGCTTTAAGCTCCTTTCTTGTTTTTCAAATCTTATGTCGCTACGTTAATAACAAATAAGATAATATTACAGGCATTGTGGTTATCGCCTAAATATCATATGTAGCCTATTGTACATAGAGACATTAGGAAACCATTGAATAACACGAGAAACTACGGAGAAAATATAATGTGATATGAACCGTGGCGTGGTGAGGGCAGTGGTAGCGGGACCTCCGTGTGGCGCTCCGAACACAGTGACGCGGACGAAGAAACAGCTAATTCATAGGAACATCATCTACATTTCGTCTTTTTTTTTCCGTGATAAAGTGATTCAAGATACGTTATTTGAGTGTGATTGATCAGAAAATGGTGATACCGTAAATATGGATGACAAAGTATGTTTTTAGCCCGGTGTTCCCCATCACAACAAGGGAATAAATACTACCGCGTGTGTGCTAATAAGGCTAATTTGTGGCAGCCTATTAATTCGTCCCACAATGGTTCAACTGACATGGAACAATTACTCGTACCCGTAGGAGGCTTTACACCAACCCAGTAAGGTAAGTAAAGCATGTTATTATGGTATTTTTCCTGTTTGACACCGAATTCACTTTGGTGGACGAAAGTATTATTTTCTGGTGAGTTTTGATGTGTTTTGAATTAATCTGCTAACCGTTTCTGTCGCAAATAACTTCTTCTTTTTTATTTTAATTAAAGTTAGGTAAAGGTTAGGTTAGGTTAGGTATAGGTTAGGTTAGGTTAGGTTAGGTTAGGTAAAGGTTAGGTTATGTTAGGTATAGCTTAGGGTAGGTATAGATTCGGTTAGGTTCAATTTGTTTTGCAATATTTTTTGTCGCAAATAAAAAAAAAAAAAAAATGCGACAGAAACGGTTAGCAGATTAATTCAAAACATCAAAACTCACCAGAAAGAAATACTTTCGTCCACCAAAGTGAATTCGGTGTCAAACTGGAAATTTACCGTTATTGTTACTTTCGAGTTGCTCCAGCATTTTCTCGAATGGATTGTCTCGAAAACGAATACGAATTGTCTCCAAAGTGTATATTTTTTTTCTTATGATCTGAGCGATGTGCAACATTTTGTATAACATTTTGGAAAGTGTCACTCAGATGTCCCGTATCATTCCGCGTAGCTGCGTTCTAATTAGAGAGAACTGAAACTCGAGAAATGCCAGTGGTCGCTGGCAGTTTTAACTCAAAGGTTGGTCTACTGTGTTTTCCCTCCGCGACTAATATTTTTCATAAATCAATTTCGCGATGAATATTGATGCACCGCATCTGAATACTAAAAAAGAACGTTCTTCGTGTTCTAGTAGTGTATCATGACATCATGTTGAACGAATTACTTTATGCGTGTGAGAAAAGTATTATTTTCTGGTGAGTTTTGGGGATTTTGTTTTGACATATATCTTGCAAAACGCTTTGTCAAAATACAATACAATGCTTTGAATTAAGTAAAGTAGGAAAGGCTTGTTAGTGGAAATGTAGGTATTAGTGTGGAGGTACAAGGTAGGTGATGGTTGGGGTGAGATTGGGGAGATAATCAAACATTACTTCACGGTTCAATTGTTTCAATATTTTTGATGATACAAAAAAAAAACAAAGGACAGAATACGTTAGCGATAGTATCAGAAACATCAAAACTCACAGTAATGACTGTTTTCATAAGTGAAATTCCTCGCTCAAACTAAACCGTACTTGGTTATTTGGTTTGCTCAGATGTTTTCGAATGGCTTCTATACAAAACGAATACAGAAATTTCTCCAAATGTATATTTTTTTTTATGATGGAATAGCCATTGTGTCAATTGATCAACTTTTACAAATGTGTTAAACTCAGCGCCCGTACATTCGGAGTTGCGGTTCTCTCTAATTGCTCACCAGAGTATTTTCGGACAAGATAAATACTAACCTTGGTAAATTTTCGTTATTGGGCACCACTATTTTCGAGGATGAAACTTTGTATTACAGAATGGCTGTGATATTTTTAATAATTATTGATCTACTGCCGTAGATAACAGTAAAGTCGCCACCTGCAATCATGTCGCCAGCTGACATATATTACGAATTATAGCATTACTACTGATTTGTATGTGCCACTGAAGATGATACACAGTAGTTTATATCATGACTGTATAATCTACTCTGTTTCAGCGTTGTTTTATGCTTTGTATCTGCGAGTATATACAGTTTCAAATTTCACTACTCGTTTTTTTTTCGGGCGACGACGACAGCGGTAGGACACTCAGTAAATAAACACTAGATGGCGACTTTATTGTTGGTAGCCACTTTGTAGATATTTTTGTAATTTGTTCATTTATAGCCATACTATGATACAGATGAAGACACAAAATGACACAGACTCTCCAGATAGCCCCTTCTAAGTTTCCTGAAATCATGGATGTAGAAATGTAAGTATTAACGCCACCACACGTCTGTAAACAGAAAAAAAGTTGTCCTGGCGACTTTACTGTTATCTACGGTAGGTACTCGTTTTTGGCGGATATCAAAAGGAATTTTTTTTATACCCTCATCCCCTTTATATTGTTTTTAAGTTGAAAACTAAGGATTTCTGCCGAAAACTAACAACAGATTGATTCATAAACACATCAAAAATTATCATAAAACAAACTTTCGCTCTCGAAAAAGACCAGTTTACAAAGGTGGAGCCACAACAATGTTTGTTTTAAGCTGTTGGCGGCCTGAGAGTAACAAGTCACTTACTTTCTGCTCCGCCCCGCCTCCCTCTTCAAACATCCTGCTCCGCTATATCTGCCTCCGGATAAAAATAAAACTTTCGTATGAGCACTGCTGATGAATTGTTTGCTGCAAAGAATCAGATTTTCGCTTTTTGGAAACAGGAAAAATATCTGGTAATCCTTGATAGTCCAGCCGGCTATTCTTGTTATCTCTATATTTGAATGTTGTACGTAACCCTTTTTCTCAAGGCTGACCTCACCCTTCACCTTGCTACCGAACACCCCGCGTTATTGTATTACTTGTAAGCCATAATTATTGACGGGAAAGGGAAGCATGTGTGTGTGTGTGTGTGTGTGTGTGTTGTGTGTATGTGTGTATGTGTGTGTGTAGTGTGTGTGTGTGTGTGTGTGTGTGTGTGTGTGTAGTGTGTAGTGTGTATGTGTATGTGTATGTGTTGTGTGTGTGTGTGTGTGTGTGTGTGTGTGTGTGTGTGTGTGTGTGTGTGTGTGGTTTGCCTGGGTAGAAATAACTTTACTTTTCCTCCTACACAACCCTGGAAAGTCCCTCACACCCCAGAGACCATTAGTGCCACACCTAATGCCACGCCCCAACACCTTGGATACAAGAATAATGTTTATTTTACACTAGTGACTCATTTGGAGCGAATATGTATCTTCTTACCCGCATTTACACTCATCCTCGATTTTTTTTTTTATTATTTTTGCTGCCTGAATGCTCTCTTTGGTATTTATACATTCAAGCAAGTGATGAGTTTTGTTGTTGTTGTATGTTTGCGTTTTCGAAGAGCGCTCCCCTGAATATGAGTTTGTGTTCAAAATTAGTTTTTCTTAAGTGAGGAAACTAGTCTATTTTTTTTATTAGGGTCAAAATGCACTAAGGAAGCCACGCCCCCTGCCTCCCCTTCTATTCTACGGGGCAGCTGATTGGCGCATTCCTCGTATCATCACTACCAATCACAATATCTTCACTACTTAACAGCGCGTGACCACTGGACAGAGCAATCTTCACTACAGAGGGTGACAAAATAAAAAATCCCTCTGTAGTGAAGATTGCTCTGTCCAGTGGTCACGCGCTGTTAAGTAGTGAAGATATTGTGATTGGTTGAGTGAATGACGAGGAATGCCCCAATCAAACTGCCCGGAAGAAGGGGGGGTGGCCGTGGCTTACAATTAAGTTACATTGAATGTGCCATAGTAAAAATGACTAATATATCTACTTGTAACAACGGTGCTTTATAGCTTTGGGAAATAGTGCACGTGCTAAGGAGCATTGTGCGTGCTGTCACTGTGTGTGTGTGTGTGTGGTGTGTGTGTGTGGTGTGTGTTGTTGCTTGTGTCTGTGTTGTGTGAGTGTGTGGTGATTACAATCTATTGTTTCATCTAGTTGTATTTTAAAAGGCCAGGCGAGCTCTGTATTGGCCCACGTCTCATATTTAACTATATTTTCTCATTCATTCCTAGTTGTTGGCCGAGCCCCCCCCGGGAGGCTGTCACAAACCCGGCTAACTCTCGTTACCATTCACTGCTTGTGTGGACTGCTCAGGATTAGAAGACCGCCCGTCTAGTCTTCGCTCCGCCCGGGTCGTACCGGGACTTCTGTGTGTGTGGGTGTTGTGTTGAGGTAGTGGTTAGTGTGGTGTGGTAGTTTTGGTGTTGTAGTGGTGTGTGTGTGTGTGTGGTGTGTTGTGTGTGTTGTGGGTATCACCATCCTTCCCTTTCCTGACCAACGTGTGGTAAACAAGCCTTCAACTTTGCCATCCTTGTTAACAAAGAGTTTTTTTTTATATATATATATTTTTCATGTTTGTTTTTTGTGCCTGCAGCGACTTCCTCATATTCTCGGCCGTGCTGGGGAGCTGCACAACACGATAGACTTTCCTTGTTACCTTTTAGCTTATTGCTTTCTATTTTCCTCCATTTTTTCATCCGTTGGGCTTCTGCGATCATAAAAGTATTTTTGCTTTCTGTCATGTCGCCTTGAGCGCCACGGATGCGGCGGTGTATCATGTATTAAGAAGACGACCACAAAGGGATACAATAAAGGCAATGTAGGAAACGTTCTTACGGCTAGTTATCAGGGTAGAACAACAAGTCACGGATTCAAACTGGAAAAACGTCGATTTAAAAAAGAAACAGGGAGAAACTGGTTCACAAATAGGATGGTAGACGATTGGAATGGACTCAGTATAGACAGGTAGTTAGTGCGGAGTCAACAGGAAGTTTTAAAAGGAGGCTAAACAATTTCATGGATGGAGATGAAAGGTGGATGTAGGTAGTATTAAGTAACAGACATACCACGTGTAAGTCTGTCTCCCAGCCTCTTGTAGCTTCCTTATGTTCTTATATTGTTATGACCTAAGGCTGTATACTCCCCCGACAATATACTACAGTACTTATCCCCTATCAGAAAACCCTTGTATCTATTACTACTACTACTACTACTACTACTACTACTACTACTACTACTACTACTACTACTACTACTACTACTACTACTACTACTACTACTACTACTACTACCACCACTACTACTACTACTACTACTACTACTACTACTACTACTACTATACTACTACTACTACTACTACTACTACTACTACTACTACTACCACCACCACCACCACCACCACCACCACCACCACCACCACCACCACCACCACCACCACCACCACCACCACCACCACCACCACCACCACCACGATAAACCATCCATATTTTTTATATTTTCCTATGACCTTTACTTATCTTCCTTTATTTATTGTCTTTTCTTGTTACCTTTTAGCTTATTGTTTTCTATTTTCCCCATTTATGTCATGAAATTCAACGTACGCGTAAAATATTTTTTCATGTAATTCAATAATTTACTTTCTGCAAACTTGATTGAAATATTTTCAGTTAATACATTTGTTTTTAAATCAAATAGTCCATCTCTCTATCCATCAATCTATCTAACTATATATATCCATCTATCTGTCAATCTTAATCTATATGCTCACACAGCATCACCTGTGGTGTGGTGCGTTGGTGTGGTGCGTTGGTGTGGTGCGTTGGTGTGGTGCGTTGGTGTGGTGTGCTCACCGCATGCTCCCTCCCTCATGCGCACACACACACACACACACACACACACACACACACACACACACACACACACACACACACACACACACACACACACACACACACACACACACACACACACACACATACATACACATAAATATATATTAATTACGATATTATATATCTTTATATATAAACACATATTATATATAATATACCTGTCGTTGGTTATAACTTGGATGGTTGGTTTTTATATATAAAAATAAAGTTTGTAAATAATAAATTTTATGCCTATTGATATTCATGTTATTATTTTATTTACTTCTTTTATTTAGTGCCGACCGGGGTAATTTGGTCCTGGTTTTGACAAACTTTGATCTAGTTTCCAGATCTATTGAAATAAACAAACAAAAAGTTAATACAATCATAGGAGGGTCACTACCTATATGTCATTAAAGTTTGAACAAATTTTCATTACAGCTCTGTTAGCAATACACTGCGAAGTGCGGACCGCATTGTTACACTAAATGGGGTAAATCGGACCTAACTCTGGGGTAAATTGGTCATATATATATATAAAAAAAACTTTTTTTCTTCAAAACTTGACAAACCTCCAAAAACTTAAACAACATGTCATACCATGCCCATGGACACTGTCAAACATTCTGTGAGCTGTTCTTCACATTCTCTGGGGAGGCGGAAAAGATGACCAACACGCACACGTTTGGGTTCCAGTCTTTGAGTTCCTAGTCTTTCTTCTTTTTCTAGGTCTATGTTAGTTTTTCTTTTATAATTTCTAAGCATTGTTACTTAATTTAGTAATACTTTACACTAGGGCCAGAATTCCCTACACAATTGGGAGTATAGTTTCTGTTTACCTTATTGGATTCTAGGAAACATTCTCTATATGAGCTTCCGTCACAAAGCACTTCTTTCGGAGATATAAGATGTTTTTAATAGGAAGGAGTGTAGTGCCGACCGGGGTAATTTGGTCCTTCCAACGGACCGGTTCTATTCGGACCGCCATCTTTGCTTTGGTGTTTGTTTCAATATAAATAAGAGGGTAACAGTTTTGAATATCCCATGTAGTAAAACAACCATTTTAACATTTCTAGTATTAATATGAATATAAATATCAATATGTAACTGAACCCAGGAACCAAAATAGAAAAAGAGTAAAATGACAGCAAAAAAAAGTTACGGCGAAGTTTGTTTACAAAATCAGCTGATTTGGCGAATTTTCATGGGATTCAAATACGAGATGGAGTACATTCTTGTAAATAAGCGTATATAGAGTGTTTTTCCTCTACTTTAACATGAAAATATCAAAATTGCTCTATCTTGTCTCATTTTTGTATGATCAATGCTCAGTTTGGGTCCATATTTACCCCGGTGACAAAAACACTCGCGGGGTAAATTGGACCCAGTGTAATGTACCCCCCATGGCATATCACGGTGAGGATTAACTGCTTATTTGCACTTGTTTCTTTTGTTTCAGGTTGTTGAATGCTAATATGGAATTAGTTTAAGGGTGCTGGTATATAAATCAAGGGTAAATTTTTACTCAAGGACCAGAATTCTCTGGTCCTTGAAAAAAGTGGGTTGCGAGAATTGAGGAAACCTTGAT